>JAKGSA010000844.1:0-78419 GCA_033558755.1 Philaethria dido | reverse complement strand
TTGTAGATGCGTTGCCAACCTAGAGGATACTGATGGAAGGGGGGACAATGTAGTAGTCCACTATCAGAACCACCACATTTTGGGGAAAGGATGGGTGGGAAAGGGGAAAATCTGGCTTACATGCCATCGAACCGGAACACATCATAAGATATTTGGCGGTTCGTCTTTGACATGATAGTGTTCGCGAGCCAGTCGGAGGACGAACCTCCTACCACCTAAAAATATAGCGTCAATGTAGAAATAAACTCGAGGTAGATAGATTTAGAGATATGTCCTGCCGTGGCTCAGAGGCACAAGCGTGCGACTGTAAACGCGACAGGTTGTGGGCTTGATTCCTTCACCAGGAAATAAAAATATTATATAATATTTAGTATTTTCATTTCCTCGCTCTGGTAACAAGGCAAAGTGCAGTATTGAGTTCAGCCACTCTACACGCAATGCCTCAGTCTGGCGGAAAGTGGGGAACGGATTTGTTGAAAGAGAACGGAGTGTCTTAATACTAGGTTCTCTGGTTCCCTCTGCCTACCTTGCTATGTGCGGGATACAGCAAGAAGCTAGACAAAACGCGCCGTTGTGTTCCTCCACTTAACACATAATGTCTCAAATTTGAACAGAAAGCGGCGCTTTGAGTGTCTTGACACTAGGTTAACTCTGCGGAATAAAGCGTGAAGCTGCTTACAGAAATACATAACACATAGGCATAAATTTATGTCACTTGGCTATAATATAACTATACCTTAAAATAGTGTCTTCTTCTTCTTCTAGTCCTTATCCCATTAGTATATTATTTGGGGTCGGGTCTCCTCACTTTTCTGCGCCCAGACGTGCGATCTTGGGTTGTCGGTTCAGGCAAATGGGATTCTCGTACGAATTGGGGGTACGCCCTAGCATTTTTACCCAGTTCCATAGTCTTGTACTTTTATGTAAGGAGAAAATGCTTTGACTCTTAATTTTACGGCCGGTTGCCACCTGACGCCAATGCAGTAACTCTTTTAAAGAGGCTGCAGCATTTACTATGGGAAATAAAGTTTCTATACTATAGTAACTAAGTAGATAAAAGTGAACGCGATAGTTGTAGATTGAAATCGCAATCTGGGGATATTTATTTGTATTAACACGCTATTATCAATATCACTTATTGATCAATAACTGGCAATATTCCTGCAATTTTATTTTGACCCACTTATTGCCATCTGATTTGGTTAACAACTTGCATAGGTGTCCGGATTCGATGGCAATATATTATTGTCATAGAGAGTGTGGTCCTTTTAGTTTCGTTCTTGAAAGTAATTTGTTATTATTTTCTGGTATGCATACATACATACATAGCTTCACGCTGTATCCCGCATATAGCAGGGTAGGTAGAGGGAACCTAGTGTTAAAACACTCCGTTCCTCACTTTCCGCTGAATTGAGGCATTGCATGCTGAGTGGCGGAACTCAACGCCACGCTTTGCCTTGTTACCAAACCCAGGACATGAAATATTCCATTTCCTGGAGTGAGAATCGAACCCACAACCTGTCGCGTTTACAGTCAAACGTCTATGCCTCTGCGCCACGACAGGCGTGAAATAAACGTATTGTTATAAATAACTTGATTAGATAAGAACTCATGACTAAAAATTATGTAGATACTGTTTGTTGGTAATATAAATTATTTTATTAAAATCAGAAATAATGTTTAAAAAAAACTAACAAAAACATGCTTGAAACGAAATTATTTTCTTATTATACTTATCATCTGAAGAAATTAGGTAGGAAATTAGGTTACACTTTAACAATAATTGGGGTCATGTGATTCGGACACATGTGCATTTTTTCGAGTAAATTGGATTGCAGTAGTATGAAGAAAGTGGATTAATATAGTGTTACAAGACCTAAGTTTTGATAGATAGAGATGGAGCTAATGAAACTAATTAAAAAATGAATGAATTTCCTAGCGAAGTTGCATTTCACTATCATTTAAGAAAGTATAAGTGCAGGATTCATGGATGTTAGATTAGGTCTAGATTTTAATTTAGTACTCAATGCCTACACGAAAAATCATAATTTAGTATTTAAAAACAAATAACATAAACAATATACCCGTAGTACAAATAGATTTTATATTTCCTCGCAAATTATTTACAGAGAGAGGCTCAGTTAGTGAAAGCTTTTATTTTAAAGGGCCTCTTAAGCCTACATTTGGCTCGCAAGTCCCAGGTACTGCCTTGACCCCCTCTGCAAGGTGTCACCCGAACAGTGATTCCATAGAATACCAAGGAGCTTCTCCTCTGTGGCAGTCCCACTTTCTGTAACCAAGACGAGAGATTTATAAATGTGTCTTATCTTCAACTAGGATTCGAACCTACAACTGCCCCTAACAGTTAAATAAACAATAACTGAGTTACTAAGGTGTTTTAAACCCAACTTTGATATTTAACTCGATCAGCTTTGCGCAATTCGGTCGTTGCACCGCACTAGGCAGGTCGTGACTAATGCATGTATGCAGTTACTACACTCTGAAGGAAGTATACGGCTATAAGCTATTGTATGAACAGTAATGTTACTTGTATAGCGTCTTTGTTGGTTATGTATTAGAATTATAGGTTGTGATAATATTTTGTTAAAATAGAAGTAGATAATTATAAATATTATTAGAATTTTAACAATAAAAGAAAAATGGCTTTTAATAATTACGAATAACTCAAGAACTATTTATCCAATCTTAACAAAATTTCAATAGTATAACATCATACGCACTAGCTATTATATAAAAAACAATCATCAAAATTAGTTTAGCCAGTAAAAAGTTATGCCATAACATACATAAAAAATACAGGCTAATTAAAAACCTTCTTTTCAAATCGATTAAAAACAAAGTTACGTTAATTACTTCGTTAAGAGAATGTAGTGTCCTAACACTATGTTATATTTTTGCTCTATATTCTTTTTTTTCTTTAACTTCACACTGTATCCCGCACATAGCGGGGTAGGCAGAGGGAACCTAGTGTTAAGACACTCCATTCTCTTTCAACATTTCCATTCCCCACTTTCCGCCAAATTGAGGCATTGCGTGTTGAGTGGCGGAACTCAACGCCGCGCTTTGCCTTGTTACCAAACCCAAGAAATGAAAATACTAAATTTTACATTTCCTGGAGTGGGAATCGAACCCACAACCTGTCGCGTTTGCAGTCGCACGCTTGTGCCTCTTCACCACGACAGGCGTTCTATTCTCTTCATTTGATTTTTATGACTATGTTTTCTGTGGGGTTAGTTGGTACTTCCGGTTTAAGATGAATAAAGTGCCTTTAGATCCGAACAGGCAATATGACTAAACTGGTAGACAATAGAAAGTACTAGTAAACATACTGAGCGAAATATTAGTCCCCTTTTAAACGACTTTAAAAAAGGAAAAGAAAGCTAAGAACAGCCCGAAGGTGTTTTTTTTTAAATAAAATAAATGATATATTAATATTATGATTTTATTACGCAAAAGGAAAACTGACTTCAAAGGAAATGCGCTAGAATATATATTTATTACGAATAACTCAAAAACTACTCTAACAAATACCAAATTTGTTCATCCAATAAAAAGTTTTGCGATAACACAATTAAAAAAAAACACAGTCAAATTGAGAATTTTCTCCTTTTTAGTCAGTAAATAAAGAAAATAATAATAATTTCAAACGAATTTAACAATGTAAATGAAATCGAAAACTCTTGTTCAATTCACGACCGGTTTAAAGGTATTTCTTTAAAATTTCATTCTTCATCTGATTCATATGGCCAAACATTTTTGACACCTTTGGCATAATACACCGTGTTTCTATAAATTAGGTGTACCACTATGAAAGTAGGTAAGACAGGGGTCTCAAATATATATTTTGTCTTAAACCTACATTCATAGGAACGTGTTTTATTATACCAAAAGGGTCAAAAATGTTGAGCCATATGAATCAGATAATCTTAAAGAATCACCCTTAACAATTACGTATTTATCCAGTCAAAAGTTATGGGGTAACACATATAAATAACACACATAATTATAAAGAACAAAAAACCCGACTGAACCAATTCTTCAAATTTAGGAAGCAAATACAAATAAAGTAGGCAATAAAAGCTAGTTGTGTGTAAATATATAATATTTAAAATGTGCTAATTAAATTTTTTCATTTGATATCCCACACGGTACCCATCAACGTTTTTTTTTGTTTTTATTTATGACGTAATTGCCTTTAGAGGGCGCCATATTGAATTAAGAATGACGTCACATATCTGAGAACACTTGGAGTACCAATACCTATCTAACGACACCTTAATTATATAAATCTGTCCAGAGGTATGGAAGAATGAGGTAATAAAGAATATTACAAACATACATGATACGCACGAAAAACATAGCACTCCTTTGACAGTCGTGTAAAAAAATACTACCGAATTGAACCCTTTTTTTTAATTTCACGTTGTATTCCACATATAGCAGGGTAGGCAGAGGGAACCTGAGAACCTAGTGTTAAGACACTCCGTTCTTTTACAACAATTCCGTTCCCCACTTTCCGCCAAGTGGGGAATTTAAAATCAATAATTATATTTTTTTATATTTATATAGTAAATAATCAAAAAAAATATGGAGCAAAACCGCATAGGGTCAGAATAATCGTTCAATTATGTTCCCCTTAACAGATGATGTCATGCTACAGAGTCATGGCTCGCCAGTCGCAGTTCGTACACACAGCAATGAGAACGCTACATAAAATTATCTTATATTTTATTAATTTCTTATACAGTCGGTGTACATACGTTATTACGTAATTTTATTATTAGAAATATATATATTTTTATTATTATTTTTGCTTTATAAAGTGTCAAAATTCCGCGTAAAAGGAAGGTGAGTCCACGTGAACGTGATTGTAAAACGCCGGTCGTGAATTGAACGAGATTTCTGTTTCATTTATATTGCTTAAGTTTATTCGATATTATTATATTATTGTTTCCTTTATTAACTAACTTCAAAAAAGAGAAATTTCTCAATCCGAATGATTTTTTATGTGTGTTTGTGTATAACTTTTTATTGGTTAAACCAAATTTGATGATTCTTGTTTTATATGACAGCTAGTGCGTCCTATGTCGTCCAATTCAAATTTTATTAAGATCTGACAAGTAGTTTTTGAGATATTCGTAATAATGTTACTTTAAAGTGAATTTTCATTCTTTAATTATAATTATTGTTAATATATTTCGTCCATTATTGAATATTGAAAACATGCAAATTTAACTGTATATATTTAAGTATATAAATTTTGTTGTTATCGTGACTCGCGTACCGTGACTGGGGACTCTATCGTGTATGAATATACATAAAAAGCATCCGCTTGCAAAATGTTTTTATAGTAAACATCGAGTTCTATTAAAATAATCGAATATTTATCAAAATGATTAAAAAAATTTAAAAGAAATAAATTTCTATATGTATCTCTCTACTTTTATAATAGAGAGAGTTAACTCTCCACTCTCTGTAAAAAAATTGCTAAGCAAAATATTGCATTGTAAGTAATAATTTAATGTAATAAAACACGTTATTGTTGATAATGCAGTCGTAATTTATATTATCATTGCTATCTTTAATTCCACCTGATTTCATAATTTGTCACCAAATTTTGTTTTAAATTCAATTTATTATATATATTACTACATACTTATGTTTTAGTCACCAAGGCGTAGGACAACGTTTGTAAACGTGATTGGTTGTGGGTTCGATTTCTACTTGAGGAAATCATTATAAAAAGAAAAATGAAAAAAAAAAGCAATATAAAGCGCAGCGTCAAGTTTCGCAGCTCAGTATATAGTGTCTTGAATTCGGGAAGTAGAGAACGGAGTGTCTTGACACTATGTCTGTCTGAAAGAGGGTGAAGCTGTGGATGTACTTATATATACATACATACATAGCTTCACGCTATTTCCCGCATATAGCAGGGTAGGTAGAGGGAACCTAGTGTTTAGACACTCCGTTCCCCACTTATATATATAATAGTAAAAAAAAAAATCATTAATTATCAATGTTAGATCATTAATAATATTATTACTATTAGATATTTAAAAGAGAACAATATCTTGATAAGCTATTATCAGTCATTCTTACCTCAGATTTCCAAGACTGATTTCGTATAGGTTAGAACCAATCTTTCAAATTAAAGGTAAGTTACATACATATATAAAGGTAACAAAATAGAGTGAAGGTAAGTTAAATGTATATATATATATATATGTAAGGTAAGTTACTATATATACATGCGCAAGAAATGAAAAAGGTTTGTATTTTTTACTGCATTCATATGCTCAAGATTCAAGGTCGCATATATTTACTTAACATAAAGTAAGCACATCGGTACTCTCGCAAGTAGGATGTTATTATTTGTATAATTTTTAAGATTTTTCACGGTCACTGAAATTGCTAATCGGCTTAATTATAAATGTACTCATACAATAGGATATTTAAAACAATAAAATATTATTTACTTACAAATGCATATTTTGGCAATCATATAGTCAAATTATGATATAACTTTTAGACTTTTATACCCATCTACGATTATAATAATTTAAATGTAGTAACAAAAAAATATATTGCTCATATAAGAAATTTTAACTTTGTATGTTTTCAAAATCTTAAATTAGAAATGCCTCTATACTTTATGCTAGACATATCTCCATATATGTCTAGCATAAAGTAATTTTCTATACAAAGTATCTTCAAAATTGGACAAATAGTAAAGATTCAATATATTATATAAAGAAAAGGAGCCCCTATGCGTTTATTGATCGATCGTGAGGAAGAAAGATACTCGGAGGAATGGTTAGGTCTTGCGAGTGTAGATTTAAGCTAGCTAGGCTTTAAAAATGCGCATTAACGCCTCTGTTGTCCGACCTCCTCTCTACCTAAAGAAGTATTACTCTTCTTTTTTTTTTTTAACTTCACGCTGTATCCCGCATATAGCAGGGTAGAGGGAACCTGAGAACCTAGTGTTAAGACACTCCGTTCCCTTACAACAATTCCGTTCCCCATTTTCCGCCGAATTCAGGCATTGCGTGCTGAGTGGCGGTACTCAACGCCGCGCTTTGACTTGTTACCAAACCCAGGAAATGAAAAATTCCATTTCCTGGAGTGGGAATCGAACCCACAACCGTCGCTCTTACAGTCGCACGCTTGTGCCTCTGCGCCACAACAGGCGTTAAAGGCGTGAAGTATTACTCGAAAAAAATATTAAATATTTTAACGTCGGCAATTGGAAACGGCTTAAAAAAACGTTTATAAGAATTTATCATATCATCTTGCCTTCATACAACCCATAATAGGTATGTAGGAAGTAATAAATATTCTTTTTAAATGAAAATGTTTTAACCGGCTTAACCGATTTGATATGTCATCGAAGTAGATTACAATAGTCTAACCGTGACCACAGACTACTAAAAAATATATATAAACATATATATTTATAGACGTCGAGTTTTCTAAATTGTTTCTTTACATATAAAAGTCACGAAATCCAAAGATATTGTTAAGATTTTTTCTTTCATCCATTTTAAAACGTCATAAATACATTTAGAATGAAACTCAACATCGGTTAAGACGCATTTAGACTTGATAGATAGCTTAGACACTCTGCTCTCTATTTTTCCGTTTTACGCATAACATACATACATAGCTTCACGCTGTATCCTGCATATAGCAGGGTAGGCAGAGGGTAACCTAGTGTTAAGACACTCCGTTTCCCACTTAGGCATAACCTACTATCACAAAAAAAAAAAAATTGATTATAATGGTACAGAAAAACCATAATTTTCAATGGCCTCAGTAAAATTATTGATTAAGCAACGCTTTCGAACCCGGAAGCATAAGAACTTTGGCAAAGTATCAACTACTTGTCATCGTCTTGCTCGTCTCTACACCTCATTTGTTAAAACATTTTCACTTAAATTTTTAGCTTCCTACCTTATTGCCTTTAAATAAAGTTGAAATTCACTATTTACGGATTTTCTCAATATTATTTTTTATAGTGGCGTTTGGATTTTTTTATTTTTTGCTATTTTCGCTAGCATGTTTTTTTTTGTTAGGTAGTAAGTTAATGGTGTTTTTGAACATCAGTTGCATAATTTTTTTTACGGTTTTTTCTGATCACTATGGGCACGTGATTCGTATTAACGTATGTAATAAAATTAATTGTTACTAAAATATAATTATTTTATTTCTACTACCTAAATAACAGAAGAAAAAAGGAAATCCATAAAAGCTAATAAACGGTATGAACTCATTTGTATATAACAAACGTTTACTCACTGAGTGACCGACAGACAACACATAGCCGAAATTATTGTGCGTAGAAAACTGGAATATAGTATTTATGTTAGTTAGAGAGTGTTCTTTGTAGTAAGAAACAGAAATGGGAAGATACATAAGATTTTACGTTTTGTGTTGAAATTACGGGAGATACCAACATAAAATATTGCAAATGTCAATAATATATCCGAAAAATTTGTTAATAAGTTAAAAAAATCTAGCTTTTATATTAAATTACTTATCCTTGATATACATTCATAACATTCATAATAATTGATAAGTTAGAAAAACAAATAATAACAAGAAACAAAAAGCATACAGTCTAAGTGTCTGTACTAAAGTAATAAATTATTTTAATTAAATGTCCCCAAGCGAAGTTGCGATCATCAAGTAGTGAAAAAAATATATAATAAATCGGACCATTACTCATAGATCTATTTAAAATGAACGCGATTACTTTTGCCACCTTGGAAATTTTAGGGAGAACTAATTAAAATTCAACAGATATCGTATCACGAAAACTACAATACATTATTTAGTATGCAAAATTGATATTAAAAATGAGTATGTAGAAATAACGATGACAAATATGCATAAATATATTAATTTTTTTACTATTATCTGTATGATAAAGGTATTATTTCACAGATATGAGAGTATGTATATACATTTATTTCATAATAATTAAGATTTAAAAAAAAACAAAATCCATATTAAATAAAATTATTACGAATAGCTCAAAAATTATTCATCCAATATTAACTAAATTTAGATGGGACCATATCAGAAGCACTACATATCAGATAAAAATAGAATTATAAAAATTGAGTCTCCCAGTAAAAAAATATGCAGTAACACTCATAAGAAATACAGTTTTTGAAAACGGTTAAATAATAAAAAATGACGCCAAATTTATTAAGAAACTAGCTGTACCCGACGCGCGTTGCTACACCAACAACTAAAATATATTAAATAAATTTTTTGAGTTCATCGATGACATACAGACAACATTCATTTTCATATATTCCTCTGTGTAAAAATAAATGGTCATACTGATTTTCATGACAATTGGTTGAGGGGGGCAGAAGTTGCTACTCTGCAGCTCCACCTGGTGGAAAATATATGGAATATATATATATATATATACCAATTGTCATAATAATCGGTACAGTAGCTTTTGAGTTCATCAATGAAATACAGACAGACATTCATTTTTATATATAAAGATAAAGCTTCATAACCTCATAATAAAATACTATAATAGATGCTCAAAACGGTTACCGATTATTCCGTATGAGCATTTACAAATATAAGTAAAACATAATAATAGGAGAGACAAGTATTTAAATATATGTACAAAAAAACATAATTTCTTTTTAACTCCCTAGTTTTTGCCGTGCAGCTGACATGCACCTGCCTTACCTGAGTCATTACCCTTGTATTATACATATATACATATCTATATTTAAAGGAAAGAGTCATTTATGGCACGGTGGAACAGTGACTGACTGATGCAATAGTTGTGGGTTCGATTCCCACTCGAGGTAATTTCTTTTAACATGTAATGTCTCGAAATTGAGGAGAAAATAGAGAACACAATGTTAGCGCTCTTTGCCTTTCCTGTAGTATGCAGGAAGTCCGAGTAGCTTTATTTAACATAGATAAAATTTGGTGATTTTTGACGTGAGACGTCTTTAAAATCGCGCTGAAACATACAGGTACCAGGTTCAAAAAGTGGACCGTAACGAAAAGGTCTATATCATCGTACCTTAATAATTACAAAACTATTAGTCCTAGAAACGAAAATGTGGTGTGAATATTTCACTTATATAGTCAGCTCGCTGTTATGACCTTGTGTCCGGGTCTGGGTCGAATAGGACAGCGGGGGAGCTGTACTGCGTTAACTGTGTGAAACTTCCGCTCTCACTCGTTTCTATTTATTTATTTCAATCTTTTATCTTAAAAGCGATTCTGTAACATAGACGTTTCACGTGAAAAACAAGGGCCCCAGCACAGCCCCACCCGATTTTTAGTCATTATTTAATATCGCTGTAGTAATGTCTAGTCACAATGAGTGAATTTAGTGAGTGAGATTCCAATTATAGAAATGCATATATTCAATACGTCAGGATGACGTAATGAAGTAAATGTCATCTAATATATGTTACTTATATACGTTTTTTTTTTTTTTTACTTCACGCTGTATCCCGCATATAGCGGGGTAGGCAGAGGGAACCAGAGAATCTAGCGCTAAGACACTCCAATCTCTTTCAACATTTCCGTTCACCATTTTCCACCAAATATAATATACTTATTAAATATATAAATAAGAATATAACTTGTCTCATATTTTTACACATATATATGTACATATGTAATATATACATTCTCGTACAATTATTATCCTTTTTATGAGCTTTTAACAGGTAGCACGTACAACCGCTATACGATTAAAATTTTAAAACATATTTCGTATTGAGTGCAGGAACTGCAATTAACTGGGTTGCAGTTTTTCCAACCATTCCGTGGAAGATCATAAATATATAAATAAAATTATTTTATCGAATAGAGCTCGAATCAGAAAAGTTTTATGGTGCGCCAAAATGACGTTATTTAGTAATTTCACGCTCTTTCTTATATAGCAAGGTAGTTAGGGAGAAATTATTATAATGTCAAAACACATCAAAACATTGCTTGTTAATTGGCGGAACTCAACACCGCAATTTGTCTTACCAGACATTTCTCTTAGAAAAATTATAATAATTTAAATATATTATAAGCCCAGCATCATGTTTATAGTCAAACGCCATCCCACTGCGTCACGGTGGCCTCACGTTTATTTATTGATACTTTTCATAGCTGCATAAATTACCGAGAGACCATTGTTAACGCGCTTAGTAGTGTGTTCGATTCCCCCTTGAAAGAATTATTATATAAAAATTATGTTCATTTCCTTGCACTATGTTATAATAATAATAAGACTTTATTGCGCATAGAAGTTTACAGATAGCTTTTTTTTTAACTTCACGCTGTATCACGCATATAGCGGGGTAGGCAGAGGGAACCAGAGAACCTAGTGTTAAGACACTCCATTCTTTTTCAACAATTCCGTTCCCCACTTTCCGCCGAATTGAGGCATTGCGGGTTGAGTGGCGGAACCACTTCGAACCAAATCGAAGAAATGAAAATACTAAATTTTACATTTCCTGAAGTGGAAATCGAACCCACAGCCTGTCGCGTTTACAGTCGCACGCTTGTGCCTCTGCGCCACGAATACATAAGAAACAGGTTAACATGTGATGTGCAATGGCGGCCTTATCACTAGAAGTGATTTCTTACAGACAACCATTCGGATACATAACTTAATGTTAGGAGAAGCAGTAAGGCGCAAAAAGTATAATTTAAATATCTTTATAGTTGTATGTTTCGCTGCTCAACACAAAATATCTCAAATAAAGACGAAAAGCGATGAACGGAGTGTCTTGTCATTGGCGTCTCTCCGACTACCCTGCTGTGTTGAATAAACCAAGAAAAGATTTTTTGTTTCTATATAAATTACCAAAATTCATTAAAGTAGTCAAAATGACGTACCACATTGCAATGACAATTTTTAAATCATTAGGTCATCAGAACAGCACATTTATAAGATAATTCCGGCCTATGATGTCATACGCAACGGCTCGAACTTATATTAGCTCATGGTTTCTGTGTTCGAGGACTTCTGTTAACAAGATATTTTTACGTTTTATACATATTTCATGTTTAAACGTGTCTAATGTAGCGTTTGAAAATATTTGATTTTTTCTTTTATATTATTTATTTTTGTATGTATATGAATATGACGCCATCGTGGTGTTTTTAGACTATGTGATTGTATGTGAGGTTGATGAATGTGAATTTGAGGTTAAATTTATATTTATAAAATAGAACTTGTTCAATACATAATTCATTATTATAATTATTAATGTAGTTGATGCCTGTCGTGGCGCAGAGGCACAAGCGTGCGACTGCAAACACGATAGGTTGTGGGTTCGATTCCCACTCCAGGAAATGTTAGTATTTTCATTTGCTAGGTTTGGTAACAACGGAAAGCGCAGCGTTGAGTGGCGGATCAACACGCAATGCCTCAATTTGGCGGAAAGTGGGGAACGGAATTGTTGTAAGAGAACGGCGTGTCCAGTGGAGTGTCACTAGGTCCTCAGCTTTCCTCATGCCTACCCTGCTATATGTGGGATACAGCGTGAAGTTAAAAAAAAAGTAGTTTAAGTGAAAATTGAAATGCTATACAATATTAGACTCTAAAAGGTACTCATAGAATCTACTTGTATAGCCATAAGTCTAAGTAAAATTACAACAATATAAAAAAATTGTATTTAATAAATAATGTGATTGTTAACAAAAAATACGGACGAATATCCATAGTAAATGTATGTATGTATGTCTTTAGGCTTAAAAAGGAAATACACTTTGGATTCGGGATATCCAATACGTACTCTTTTTTGTGGGAACAAAAAATAAAGAATTTTTATCATAGATAAACTTAGTGAAAGTAGCAACAACTTTTTGTTCCCTTCTTGTAGAATTCGCTACTAAGCGATTATTTATTATTTTCAATGTATACTACATTATTCATATTTTTTTCCATTTAAAATGGATTTACTTTAAACATGACGCAAGTCAATAGTAATAAATATGGACAATTTCTCTAAAATTCTTCATCCAAAAAGTATCATTAATTGAGTTTTTAACTTCACGTTGTATCCCGCACATAGCACGGTAGGCAGAGGGAACTAGAGAACCTAGTGTTGAAACACTCCGTTCTCTTTTAACATTTCCATTCCCCACTTTCCGCCGAATTGAGGCTATTTACTTAGTGGCGGAACTCAACGCCGCGGTTTGTCTTGTTACCAGAACGAGGAAATGAAAATATTAAATAATAATTAATATTTTCATATCGCACGTTTCTGCCTCTGCGCCACGACACGTCTCTACATCAGTATCATTAATATTACTTAAATTTTAATTGAAGTCTCTAGGTGCGGTTGTCGGGTTTCATACTTTTCCTTACTTCGTTTACCTTTCATTTCCGTTTAAGAAAAACGTCTGGATATTGATTTAAACAAGTAATAATGTAAGTATAATAAAGCAGTTTAATAGGTTTCTTCAGCGCTTTCTCTTTTCACCTCGATTTCTAGAAATCAAGTTTTAACAATGATTCTGCCCTTTTAGTATTTCAAATCAGAAGTTACGTAGTTTTCGATATTATTTTAAATATTATTATTATATTATGGGAATGTCATTCAGCTTATTTATTTTTGATATTTTTGGTAAAGAGAGAATCTAGTCTATAGTAATTTTTACTCAGTCTGGGATATCGGTAGTTCTTTTCCATTTTAATATAAATATAATGAAATAAATAAATTAAGTCCAAAGAAATTTTAGAATCTTAAAGGAATTATATTTTTGTGGTCTTTATTTTATTGCATACATATAGTTCATACCTTTTTCAAAGTATCACATTTTTTATTAAATTTAAAAAAAAAAATCAGCATTACTTAGAAATTAATTGTATATGACTACATAGATAGTTTCTATAAGTTCTTAAAGGAGTCCAATATTTGCATTTACGTTAACTTCATTGTAATCAATTTTATAATTTAAATAAATTAAAATTATATTAATAGCAGACTATATTTGTATTTAAAATTTCATTCTTTCATAACTCTTCAAAAACCGGAAGTACCTAATTCTTCGTCCTTTTCTAAATTTATTAAATTAAAAAAAGTCTAAACTTCGTCAACCTAATAAAATATAGGTATTCTAAATGAAAAATCATAGATTTTTATTACAAGCTACTTCAATATATTGCGTGATTATACTTGATTATTTTCATCATCATGTAGTAGCGAGCGGCTGTCAACCATAAAGTGACGTCATCAGAAGCCATAGTCGGTTTGAGCGGCGCGAATTTATTTTTACAGTACATTTTTGTAGCGTGAGCAACTATTAGACTTAGGTATATTAATGTTTTATTTAAGTACATACGTACGTTTTAAAATATTATCTATATATAAAAAAATTGAATTCTATTACCAAAATCACGAAAAGGGTACTATGCATTGTAGAGAGTCCAATATTATTAATGTTTGTTAGGATAGATATTTATTGTTAGCGCAAAAACTACTGAATGAATCTAGATGAAATTTTACAATTTTTTTATAGTTTCACGCTGTATCCCGCACATAGCAGGGTAGGCAGAGGGAACCTGAGAACCTAGTGTTAAGACACTCGATTCTCTTAACATTTCCGTTCTGTACTACAGTGAAATTATTATTAAATTATAAATCAGAATAAAATAAAGATTATTGTTATTGTAAAGATTTCTTTTAACTTAAAACACATGCAGTTTTAAATAAATATGAAACCAGGTACATTAAATCCTATAATAAATGATCATAACTTATGATAAACACAAATGTCTGTAGGTACTAGGTCCTAGGTAGGAACAAAATCCAGCCTGGTTTTTCCCGATGATTAATCAACTTTTTCCATAGAAATTTCAATATGTATAGTATTTCACCATTAATGGAGGAATTTACAAAAAATCCTTAACTTCCAATTGCTTATAATCCTCGTCAGTAATGGCATGCCATTCGTGCCATGATAACATTTTTTTAGGTTCTGTTTTGGTGAACATTTTACGAATATTTTTTTCTTAAATAAAATTATATTTATGATTTGACATCAATAAAAACCTCATTTATGAGAACTAGCAGCAAACGACAACTTCTCCTGCGTAGAGTTGGTAGAGAGAACATAGTGTCAACTTGACATATGACTTAAATATTTATTTAGCCTACAAGATAGACTTATTAATTTCAGTTTTTGTTTCATTTTTTTGTGATAAATACACTATGGGTTAATATCTATTATGTACAAATACCGAGATTGAACATAGACAGCGGGATTGAAAGCCCTCGTGTCAAGACATTTTGTTCTCAAAACTAAGTTACACTTCTCTCTTTAAGCATTATTGTACCACATCTCTCCTACAACTATTGCGTAGAGATATATTGTTAGATATTTCTAGACTGCACAGGATAACTAGATATTAAATACATAATTTTTTATTGACTTGAAAAAAAGTTGTGCTATTTATAGTAAGTATTACTAGGTTTTTTTTTTTAATTTATTATTCCTCATAGTTAAACTATCCAATCCTTAGTGTTTATATTAAATAATTTTTAATATTGCCTTTCTTTAAAATATTGAATCAAATAAACAAGTACAATTGCATTTACATGCACTTGAATGACGAACGTGGCTTTTCAGTTAAAGGGTGAATTAGTGGGGTGAATAAAGTGGCCCCTTAATGTACTGGAGTGTACGTGAAATATTCTACCCCAATATTTAACTATTAGTTACTTTGTAGTTGTATTCCTAAATAGTAATCATTTTAGTTTTATCCTTTTTACCGTTTATAATAAAGTAGGCAGAGAGAGCCTAGTGTTTAGACACTCTGTTATCAACGTTCTGTTATTTTCGTTTCATTATGTGTGAAGTAGCGAAACCCAATGGCTTTATTTTTCTAGAAAAGGGAAATGTGAATCATTCCCCTGAATGGGGACCAACCCATAACCATGGGACTTAAATTCAGAGACTGATCCTATGCGCAACGATTTCTATTCTTTAGGAATCTAATTAGAAGCAAAGAATTTATTTAATGACATGAATATATTACACTTAAATTGTATTTCGCAATTGTTTCCAATTAATTATAATGCAAAATTTATATACTAAATTATTGACTTATTAACTTCCTATCATGCTTTCTAGCCATTTTCTTGTGTTAATAAAATTAAAAATTTCTTAGAAATTCTAATAAGATTATCTTTTTCTATAAGAAGAAATCAATCGGACAGTAGGTAGTAGGTAACAAAAGGAAACAAGCAAGTGTGCGTCGGAGCTACAGTCGAGCTTCCCCACGTCTGCATAGGGGTTACTTTCAATCGATAGCCGCTCCAGACGCTCGGGGGAGACGTGTAATCGTTACGTATTCATACTGGTAGACTATTTCAGCTCGCACCGCGCATGCGTAGTCCGCATTTAATGGGTCAGGGCCTCGCAGTGTGAACCGAGGGTTATACTTAGAACGTACACGCATTACTCAACAGAATATAAGTTTTCAAGAACGATACGTTTAAGCGATGCAGGAGAAAGTGATCCTACATCACTTCCGCGATCAAACCGTTTGTAACCAGGCCGGTTTCAACATTACAATCTGTAATATCACAAGGAATACGTGGTAGACTAGGTGCGTGCATACAACGACCGTGTGCTCGAAGCCGCGTGGTACCGATGTGACTGTGCAAATTTATTCACGGTGAGTCACGCGTGTTTGTGGCTCATGTTTAGGAAGTATTGAATAGTAATTTTTGGTTTTCATGGAACGAAAAATATTGGCAGCCAGTTTATAAATGTTTACTTCGTCCACTTGTACCTCGGCGCCGGCCGGCTGTAGCCGAGTTTACATCGGCGCATGTCGCAGTTGCGCAATGGGCATAAGCGCCTTATCATCACTGTCAAGTTAGGCGCAAGGTCGTAAATGTCACGTCACCATAAGCTGCACGCCGGCGCGGAACGTAAACACGAGTGCACCCAAAACTCTGCTGATGTCACTTCAAACATATCGTAGAATAAAATTAGACGCGACGGGTGAATCTCTTGTTATATTCATTGAGCGACGGGCGGGCGAAGCGAGCAGATCGCCGCGAGCCGCTGCCACGAACGAATAGGTAACGCATTGCAATGCGACCTTGCGGCGTCATACTACGTCACGCCGCGCCGCCGGAGTATTTTCGTCGCTTTTTGGCAGCTCCCCCATTCGCCACAAGTTCTCTAGCTGCGAATGTTCGTTAATATACTCAAAAACCGTTTTCTTTTTCAGATTGCGACAGACTATCGCGGCGAGACTCGCGGAAATCGACGAAATCGTTTCCGAATTCGATCGCGTGTCGGAGAGGATTGAACAGCTCCGACAGCAGATCGAAGTTTACATAGCTAAAGTTGGAACCTTCTACGTGTTTGGAGAGGACAACGAAGGGGACGTTCGTGATTTAGCTAACCAAGTGTCCGATTTAGTGGGACGGACAAAGACATTTACCGAAGAGAGTAGAAAACGGTACGGGGGCTCCGCGCCCGCAGACGTGGCGCAGGAGCTATCCTCCCTTGAACTGTCAGCAGAAGCTCTAGGAGCAGCCATGGAGGAAAAAGAAAGGGAATGGAAGCGCGCGCGCACCTCTCGCAGCGAATATGCGAGCGATGTTGAAAGCGTGCAGGCTTGGGTCCGTGGGGCCGAATTAACAGCTCGTGACAGAACCTTACCGCCGGAACCCTACAAAGAACGACTCGTTGCCACGCGGGCTGAAATCCCTGCGATATCTGATAGAGTCGAGCGGCTAACCCGTAACGCCCGCGCGATTGTTGAGGGTAGCCGTGATTCTGGCGAACGTCAGCTTATACAATCCACTGTATCAGCTTTAACAGAACAATTTTCAGCTGTTTGCAGCGAACTTGAAGCCCGACAGGCGGCGGTAGAGGATGCCTGTGATTCCGTATCTAGATTTTTGGCACTATTAGAAAAAGTTTTACTTTGGGTAGAAACACAGCGTGCATTCCTAGCACGGCCACTTCCGCTAGCTGACCTTCAAGAGGCCCAACAAAAACAGACTGAATATGGGGTAAAAAATATTTTTCAAATAAAACTTTTTCTTTGACACAACAATATTAATCTGTTTAAATTTGTTTTTTTTTCAGAATGCACTTAAGAGTTGTAAGCAGCAAGCTAAGAACTTAGCAGATATGACGAAGGAATTAGAGGCAATAGAACGCGTAACTAGTCCTGGAGATTTGCCTTCCAGGCTAGAAGCTGCCGAAAATTCAACAGTTGATGTAGAAAAACGCTTGGCAAAGACAGTCCGTATTATTAAAAACAATTTCCTTCTCTACATATTTGAACAAAATATAAAATTATTAAATGGTGTCTTTGTTGTTTTAGAATGGTTTACTGCAAGAATTAGCCGAAGAATGGGAAAGATGTGAAAAAAAATTAAAAGATGTCGGTCATTGGCTTGAAGCCACAACACGAACAATTGAGGCTCCTCAAAATGCGAAAAAACCATTACGAGACAGACTGGCTTTAAGAGAAAAATTAATTAATGATATATCGACTCAGAAAACAAAGATTTCATATGCGGTTGAAAAGTTAAATGTGAGTCTAATTGCAACTCGTTCAACGTCGTCGTATTTGTTGGTGCCTTCTGTTGGTTATGGGTCTTAATTCCTCCTAAAAAAATCTGCCTTATTCTATTTACACATTTTTATTATTTTTCCAGATATGTTTAACATTACAAACATATTTATAAAAAATATATGATGATGCTGTTTTCTGTTTTATATGCCTCGTAGTGTATTTTCTTTATTTAGGTACTCAAAATCTATTTTTTACACTATTAAGGTACATTTCGGTCCTGATGGCGTAGCGTCGCAGTCTCGGTCTCCAGAGGGCGTGCAGAGTGCCGCACGTTCATTAACAGCGGCGCTAGATGCCCTAGCGGACACTACTAGCGCGCAAGCGAGCCAGCTGGGCGCTGCACTCGCCCAGGTCGATGCTTACTGCGCGGACGTAGCAAAGTTGCGTGCACAGCTATTACAAGCCGAGCAGCAACTGCGTCAGGCAGCGCAGCCTAACTACAGCCCCAGAGACCCCGACCGGGCGGTGGCACATCAGCAGGTTAGTTTCCTACTCATATTCATCCCACATTGATAGGTCTATTAGATTTGTCTATTCAACGGTGACGCTTAGCGGTAGATACACACAGCCACCATGTACATTATCACGCGATTCATATTGTTTTCTTTCTGTTTTCCTTCTTTCACTTACTAATGTCTACGCTGATATCCTCGTAGGAATGTCGAGAGAGAGTAAAGTCGCTGCAAAGTAAAATTCAGGCGCGAAATGAACGAATTAAACTTTTAATGCAACGAGGCGTCCCTGATGCTGATCCACTCAGGGACATTTAAAAATGTTACGCGCGTTTTAGCTTTAAGCCGTCTTTATCATCTATTCCTATTATAATTTCTTATTGATTATGAAATAAATATACGTTCTCCAATCGCTGACCGTTTTTCATTATCATCGCTAATATAGCGAACCCTCTAAATCATACATCCGTACTTGCGTATCAGGAGGTCGGGCGGCGAATCGAAGAGCTGACTCGCAGTATCTACGAGATCGACCCATACTTCGTGCTGGGTGAAGACCCGGCCAACACGCTGGCCATGCTTGTGTGTAGCGCAGACCACGCACGCGCCAATCGCGAGCGTCGTCCTGCGACGCTTGCGCCCCCCGAGCCAAGCCTGGGCGCCTGGCAGCCAGGCACCACCTACGCCGAGATAGTGAAGGGCCATGGATCTCGATCCGCTTCTCCTGCAATGCACAGAATGCAATATGACATACAAGTGTCGAGAGACACAAGTCCCGAAATTAATAGTGAAACTATCAGTGATGTGCAAATATCTCCGACTGAAATGGTCGAACCTAGTGAGCCAAGCGTCTTAAGTGAATGTGTAGTTAGTGAATGCGAAACTTTTCCAAGTGACGCAAATGTTTATTACGACAGTGAAATCCCCTATTATACAGAGCAACAGAATAAATATGAAGAAAATGATGTTCAAGTATCTAATGTTTATCAAAGTGATGATACCTTGATACTTCCGCCTACAGATTTAAATCCAATTGAACGCCAAGAGAGATCGGTTAGTCCGGCAATGAAATATCGATCGCAAGATTTATCATATGCTGAAATTCTTGCACTAGGTTTACGAAAACAAATGAAAACTCAAACTATAACATCATTACCGAAGCCACAAGTGGCACAAGTGGAAATGATGAAAGAAATTGTTGTTGAAGTCCAAAAGTCGCCTCCTGTTAATGACCCTAAAATACAATCAAAGGATTCGCTTAAATTCGATAAAGTCGAAAGATCATCTCAACGAAGTCGCTCTCGAGATATGCCAAGGCAACGTAGAGCACCTGAAAAGAGATCAACAAAAGCTCACGATGTGCAAACTCTGAAAAAGAAAAAAATTGCAAAGAAAGCTATTGAAGTACTAGATTTTGAGGAAAATGTTGAATTAATAGAGGCTGAGAAAACCTCCCCAAAATTAGTCCATGTTACAACAGCTAATATATCTGATACAACAGCTAATGAAAATAAAGATAAATTAAATCAACATAAACATATTTCAGAAATTTCTGAAATGACGATTAATGTTGATAATTCGAATACTGAAATCGTAGAATCAGAACAAAGAAAACCTAAAAAGAAACATAAAACAAAGAAACCTAAGAGCCCAGAAGATGAAATTGAAAGAGCTCTTAAAGAAATTGAAGAGTCAGATAAACATAAAAAGAAAAAAATCAAAGATTCTGAAAAGAATAAAGATAATGTTACGGATCATTTACATTGTAAAAGTGCTATTACCTTGACTGATTCCAGGGTAGAGGCTAAGGAGTCTGACTCAGTAGCAAAGAATAAAAAAAAGAAATCCCAAAAAAAAGTGCAAGAAAAGTTAGAAAAACCATCTGAGACACAGACTGAAAGTATAACTAAAATGAAACTTTCATGTACAACCGATGATGAAAGTACAAATAAAAGTCTAATACAGAATGTGAACCACGAAACAGAAGTATTATGTAAAAATATCATATCGAGTACTTCATCACTAGAAATAAAACCAGAACTATGTAAAGATGAAAAACCTTCAGAACAAGTCTTTAAAGAAGCAGAAAACAAAACTAAAAATACTCAAATTATTGAACAATCTCAAGCTATAGAGGATATATCTTCACTAAAAATCGCGCCAGATAATATTATTTCATGTACAGAGGATGATGTAATACCTAAACCTGAACTTGGATTATCAAAACAAAAAAAGAAAAAGAAAAATAAAAAACCTGAAAACACTTTATGTGAAGTTAAATCAGAAAACTTCATGAGCAATGTTCCCTGTTCTAAATCTGATTTGAAATCTGAAATTGCTGAAAAAGATATTACTGTTTCAAAAGAAAAAGAACCTACCGATACCTCTGCTAACGAAAAAGCAAATGAAGTAGGAAAGAAAACGAAATCTAAAAAGATTTCTTCTAAAGACACACAATTAATGAAGACTGAAAAATCTTTAAAAGACAATAAAGAAATAGAATCTATTATAGAGGAACATGGTATGGATACAAAAATACAAAAGCAATCAGTGTCTTTGCATGATGATAGTAATACCTCTCTTAAACAAATTGAAACAAGCGAAACTTTAAAAATTGATGATGCAGATAAATTAGTTGCAGTACAAGAAATCCAAACAGAACATCCTGCTAATCAATCGTGCACTGTAACTCAAGAATCAGCTGCAGAGAATAAATCTGTTCTAAAACCTCCAAATAATTCTTCAGATGTTGTAAATACTAATATCATAACAATGGATTGGAATGCATTAATGGAGGAGGAAAATATTACTTTTGAACCATTAACCGTAACTGAAGGAGATACATCTTTTGATAATAATTCACAACAAATGGCGTCTGAAGTTCTAATTATTCAAGGATCAATTGACGAACTTAAAAGTGAAGAAAGTGATAAAACTGACGATACTATAAAATGTGAAAAAGAAAAAGATATCGGCGAGATAAGTGATTCGATGATTGCTCAATCTGTACTGAGTCCTATAAATGAACAAAATAATAATGATAAATTCTTTTCAACGGACACCAACAAGGAACGATCGATAAATGTAGTAGAAGAGGTAACTCACTATAAAATCATTGATCAAGATCAGGAAACACGTAAAATATATCTAATAACCCATGAAGAAAAGAAATTACCACCAATTAGAACTGTCAAAGTTTTCAATAGTAAATCTAATTCATTAGAAGAAACATCTCAAATAAGCTCTGTAAATGAGCCAAACGCAATAATTGACGAAAAAGAAAATATTGTTTGTGATAGCAAAACTGAACTTTATATTGATGAAAAAATTAAAATAGCTGACAGCATAAATGACCAAAGTTTTGTAAAAAGTGATGAAAAATCTGTTGAGATATTTGAGTCTGAAAAAGAAAAGCATAAAAATATTTCAAAAAGTGACGAACAAATTACTAGTCGCATCACGGAAAAGTATGATGACATAGATCCGAACTCTACTAATTCAGAAAGAATAAGTAAGTTAAGTTCTCAGAGTTTAGAAGATAAATCATTAACAGAATTAGAAGGAAATATAAGTGACGATGATGTTCTCGAACAAGCTATATTTGGATCTGTTCAAAAACGAAAGAGACCTACAGTTCAATCCAAATATGTTCCATCCTTGGAGCTTACTGAAGAAATAAAATCTTATGCAACAGGTCTCAATTTTGATCAATTGGATTATGATTACTATAATTACATAACAAGTCTACATCGTATGGAAGATGCGAAAGACACGTCTCAACTAGAAGAAGAAGATAAAATATTGAATAATACTTATCACACAGTCAAACAATCTGTCGATATAGACCTACACGCTACGGTTGACGTCGAAAGTTGTACTAAAAATAGTCATTTAGGTGACGTCATTCCAAATGTATCTGAAGTGTTACCAAGTTATAAACCACAATTAAGCCGAGAAGAAGTAGTAAATCCATGTAGTAAACCTGAGATTCCTACGAAAATTTTGATGCCATTTTATAAAGATTTGTTGACTTTTAATTATCAAGAGTTACAAGATTCAGAAAGGATATATGGCTTCGTAGTGACGTCAAAAGTTTTGACTGAATTGGAAAACGTGCCAAGTGATAATTGCGTAAGTAGCACGAAAGATTCAAAAGACGAGATTAGTCAACATCATTTAGAACAGCTTACTAATGCAAGTGTTGATTCTAAAGAAAGTACTTCACCAAAAATCTTTGATGTAAGTTCAGCTCAAATGGAAAAAGAAAACAAAAGCTTACATGAAGAGATAAAATATAATTACCAAAATATCGCTGATGCCGAAAATATTTTAGGTACCATCAACACAAACAAAATGAGCATTAAAAGTAGCACAGAACAATTAGTCCCGATTACAAATTTACAGGAAAATATTAAAGATCCAATGACACTAAATGATAGTACTTTCATCAGTGAACGATTATCAACCTCTGAAAGTGCTAAATCCTCCCCAACTATAGAAAATATTTATGATAAGAAAGATGTCAACGTAATGACTACTACATTAGAAATACCGCAGCATGATTACCAAGATATTATAGACGCCGAACGTTTACTTGGCTTAACAAAAGAAGAAAAAATATCGGAAGAAAAAATTGCAAAGCCAAATCTGTACGAACGACCAATTCAAAACTATCAAGAAATATCATCGGCAGAAAAACTCTTTGGCATCCTAAAAACTCGTGAAATCGAACCAGCTACCCAAGATCAGACTGAAACTGTTGTGAAAAATATTAAAGATGAACAGCTACATGATAGTCAATGTCATCCTGATTTACAAAAATATAACGAAACAGAAAGCACTATATCCGAACCTATAAATAAGCCTTGTGAACAAAAACCAGAAGCTGACAAAAATAAAAACACAAATATAAGTGTTCAAAATGAAGATAAAAAATGTATTCGGCATTATTTATATATGGATACTCCAAGACAAAACTATCAAGACTTGGCAGACGCAGAAAAAATATTAGCTATTAATCAAGCAATTAAAACTGAAGTGCAACCTGAACCATATAATGTTCATAATAAAATAGTTTTAATAAACACTAAAGAGTCGGCGATGAACGAAACACGCTGTGACACTAATGACAAAGGTCTTTTATATCACGAGATAAGCGATGCTGAAAAAATATTTGCACTTACCAGAAAATCTAAGACAGATACCACCTGTACCCAACCGGAAGACTTAAGCATATGCAGTAAATTAATTGATAGTGAAACGACATCAGTAATTGATGCAGCTGTCATTGAAACAAATGAAGAGGAAAACTTAAATGTTATATCAGACCAAAGTGCAAACAAATCAGAAAATGCAAACGTGGTTGTAATAAGCAACACTGAAATAAACTCTGAAATTTCACAAAACATTATTGATAATACAAGTACAAATTTGCAGGATTCAATGTTAAGCTCTGACAAGAATTTAAATCTTCACAACGAGGAAGAATCATCTGTAGAAAATGAAACAAAATCTGAAGATACAATACTTGCAGTAACAATACAAGAAAAAATTATGCCTGAAAAGACTGAAATTGAATATACAATAGACCTAATAAGTCAAGAAATTTCTTCCGCAACAGAAGAAAATGTTGATATTACCGATGAAACGACAGAAGAAAAATTGAGTGAAATTCTCCCATCTACTTCTGAATCAACTGCGAAAAATGAATCGCCATCTATTTGTGATAAAATTTCTGAGTTAGAAGTTACAGATATTCGAGAATCATTAGTGCCAATTGTATATGAAAATGAAAAAGCAGATAAAATCAGTGAATTATCCTCGGTGAGAACTGCAGAAGATGACATGAATTTAGAGATTACAGAAGAAGAACGGGATGAGTTCGTTGTCGTTGAAATTGTAAAGGACGACACAAACCAGAGAGAATACGCCTCTGAAGTACCAAAGAGTGAAAGTACTAGCATTATTCACTGTGATGCATCTGCTTCTTTAGCCGAAGATGCCATTAAAATAATTCATGACACGCTTGAGGATTCCACATTAAGTGCGGAAATATATGAAAGTGAGGAAAAATCTGTAGTAACTAATGTGATAAATCAGGATTTAAGTAATAAAGATGTGGAGTCTGCAGAAATAGAAATCGAAGAAGACTTTGAAATAATTACTGATACACTCAGTATTTCGAGGGACGTGCAATTAATAGAGAAGTCGCCTAATGATGTTCACTCCAATGAGCCTAACTCTATCTCGGCTACGTTTATAAGTATGGAAAAATTAAATTTACTTTCGACATCCGTCACTGAACCTGTTGATACGCAAAAATCATCAATTGACCAAAAAAATCTAGATTGTAATTTAACAACTATTACGTCCGAGTCTGATAATGACATCCTAACTAAAAATATTAATACTGCAGATAAAGAAACAGATATTGTAGACACACAAAATAAACTAACCCGTTCTGAAAAATCTCCTATTCATAGTTTGCATGATTTGCTTCCTGAAATTGATTCTATTCCTGAATTTAAACCATCTTATTCAAGTACAATTTTGTATTCCAATTTATCAGCTGACGCACCTGAATTTACACCTTCTTATATGTATCGTCCCGCTCTTTCTGGCAATAAAATAACTGGTAACGTTGATTCTGATGTAGAGAAAAATAAAGGCAAAACGGAAGAAAATATAAAACAAACAGAATCTGAAATAGTAAAAGATGAAAATTTACCTAAGCCGATGTCTTATTCGTCAGCTTTAGCTAGACAGCAAACAGAACAAAGAGAGTTACAATCATGTGTACCAGAAAAAGTAGAGTTCCAGGAATCTATAGGTATTTTAACTCAAAACATGCCAGAAAAACCAATTGAAAGTAAATCGAAACGCAATAAAAAGAAAAAAAAAGAACATGACAAAAAAGAAACAGCTTTATGCGGTCAAAGTTCTATTAAAGATCAAGACCTTTCTATAGGACATATCGCTATGGAACCAATTAACGTATGGGCTAAAGCTGCAGAAGAAGGCAAATCATATGCTGAAGTTCTTGCAGAAGGATTATTAGTGCTTGATCAAAAAGATACAGACACAATTGAACCTGTGATTTTAAAAACCGATGAAATTGATGCTATGAAACCATCTAACATAGATATTTCAATAGTTCAAGAACCAGAAATAGGTTTTGGAAAACTAGATGATAACTCCAGCTCATGGGCTAAAATAGTAGCTAGCAATAGACCTTCACCAGAAAGAGTCCAAAAACCACATGACATTCAAAGTGAAGTACAAAATCCATTGCATAAAGCTCCTGTCATTTTAGTTGATGAATCAGATACCGATGTAGCAAAATTAGATATACAGGTGGACGCTGAAGGTTTTATAACTGTTGACAGAAGTCGCAGATCAAGATCAAGATCTAGAGATACTCGTTCTACGTCGGTATCGAAAATTACACAAAGTAGTGATATAACTCGTGACAAATCTGGGAATAGATTTGATGCCCTTACATATACTTTAAAACCTGAAAAAGACCTTGAATCTATAGCAAGTAGTTTATCAGATGAAGAGAAAGATTCTGTTAAAAAAGGAAGAAAAAGTCGACCTTCTAAATCTAAAGAAAAGGAAATTCCGCTTAAGTCTATCGCAATGGCCGCAAGTACTTCAGATGAAGAAAAACAACCAATGAAAAAAGATAAAAAGAAGCGATCTTCTAAATCAAAGGATAAAACAATTAAGACAGAAGAAAATATTACAGTTTCTACAGTAAATGAACAACTTTCTATTAAAGAAAAAGGAAACAACTATGAAACAGAACCTAAAGAAATCTCAAAGAAAAACAAGAAAAAGAAAAAAGAAAAAAAATCTGATAAGGAATCTAAAAATCTAACTGACACAACTTCTACCGTAGAAATAACGTCTTCAGAACATGAAAATGTTGAACCTATGAGTGAAAGGACAAAAGTTTCCAATATAACGCCGCTATCTACGCCTGAATCTTTACATACTCCGATTAAAGATAGATTATTTTCAGAAGCCCAGTACTGGAAAATGGATCCTAGTGACTTGGATGTATTGGATAGCGCGACCGACGTTATGACTGTTCAAATTTTCGAATCTAACACAAAAGAAATAAAAACTAACATAAATAATGAAGAGATCTTACAGTCTGACATCATTCAACCTGTCAATGAAAAATCAGAAGTTATTGATGATATTGTTATTATAGAAGACGAAATTAGTAAAGAAAATATATTGAAATGTCCTATTGATAAAATTTCCGACGATCAGTCTCTTGAGAATAAAATTGCCGATATTCAAAGAGAAATCGAGGAATTATTGCTACCTGAAAATGATAACTCTACTGCGAGTGATGAAATTCCATTTGAACTAAAGGAAACAAACGTTACGATAGAGGAATTACAAGATGAGATATTTGATAACATGACACCATCTCTTGCTTCGCCTGAGTTCGACGAATTAACATTACATCAATCTTCTCGTACTTATAAATCTAATGAAGGAGAGCATAATCTTTGTGTTGATGAAAATATAAGTGAAAACCAAACTCAAGCTCTTTCAGAAGATACAAATGTAGAGAAGGGAGCTATACAAGAACAATTAGATAATAATCAGCAAAACGTTAATAAGTCCTTTAATATAAAGGAAAACGATGTGACACCAATTGGAGATGAATTAGTCGAAAAATTGGAATATGAAATACAAAATACAACTCATACGTCTTTATGTAGCTCTGTACCTGTAACAACTAACATTATATCCAAAGTCATTACTAACAATCTATCAGATTTGAAATCGGACGTTTTTTGGTGTGATAAATTTGTAACAGATGACGCTGAAAAACTTTTAGCCAAACAAACCTCTAACGATATATCGATACAATTAAGTACAGAACCAATATCTATTGAAAAAAGTAGTAAACTACAATCAAATCTTAAGTACGATCAATCATTTTGGCCTGAAAAGCATTTGTATCATGATGCTGAATGTCAATACTTTATGTCGTTAGCAAACAAAACAAAAACGAGTGTAAATTCTCAAACCGAAATATTACCTAAAGATCAAAATGACAAAGATCGAGACCCCGAAGGTAGATCGGGCCATTCATCCGATGCGGAGGAAAAAGATCCACGTCAGTCAAACGGCTCTCCTTTTGATTCTAATTACATTTCTATGGATCTCCCAGGCGGTATATGTAGTTGGAAAGACCATAGTTCATATTTAAGCTTAGAGACGCCCAGTGATTCCTTGACAGGCCCCATAACCGAGGAAACGCCTCGCCTCGAAGTCGACATACCAGAGGATAAACTAACAACCCTTTCCCTAGAACCTGTTTCTGTCCCCACACCTAAACAGGAGGAGCTTGTAGAAGAAACGATCCCGAAGGCAGCCAAGGTGACTGAACTACAGTCGTATTGTAAAACATTACACTTTTTAATTTATGTTTGGCATGATATTCTCACAGAATTTTTAATTTTACTTATTACAAGAATTTGTATCGTTTATTGTCGTCTGCCAAATCTGCCGGTCGTCTTGTAGTTACAATGTTTTGGTGTCCCTAGTATTCACTTTCTATAATTGCTTGTAGAATAACCCTAACGCATTTTATTCTAGTTTATAGATCTTAACATCACTTGTATAACAAATCTAGTCGTGTCTAGTCAAAATAGTCACTGATATTTATTGATTTTGTGTAATGAAATAAATGGTTTTATTAAAAGTTGTGCAAATATTGTTTTATTTTCATAACTACTTCAGTATAATTTTGGTACCCTGAAATTAAATATTGTCAAAATATTGATCTCTACAAGACGAACGATAGCAACGACGCTTTCATTATATTTTAGATGCTTTCTTTTGGGCTTAAAATTTATAAATCAAAATACAGATTCCGAATTGGACGGTAGCCAGTAACTGTTTTGAAATAATAATAGTTCAAGATTTAGTTCTGTAGATGTCGATGAATGTTATGCATCAACTATGTTACTCAGAATAAAAAGAAGTAATGCAAAGGTATTAATTAATTTGTTTGATACTTTTGTATATGTTTTTTTTTTATCTTTTTTTTGTTTATATTAATTATTTTTATATGTATCTAGATGCTTCTATTTGCAGATTGCCTTTTCAATGATGCATATTTGTGATTGAAATATAATTTTTGTTAGATTTATGAATGTTAATGAAATGAACTTGTTATTACGTAATTTGTGTTTCTAATTATTGTATAAAACAATAATTTGTTATATCTACGTAGGCTTGTTTCGGAATGTTTTCAGTTTTAAGCCTAAATGTAAATATTTAACAGACTGATTCCCACGAATGCTAAATTGTGAACAAAGCATGTCATGCCAAAAATTTACACAATTTACAATTAATGTTAATTTACTCATTGTTGTTTTCGATGTTGTCTAGCATGAACCAATATTGGGAGTATATCCTATATTTAGATAAAACGATTTTATTTTCTGATTTTCATTATTTAATTAAATAAAGTAGATTTTTATTTTATTTATACTTTAGATCCTGATATTGGTTTAGGTGATTGCAAATAATGGAATGTTTTTTTTGACTTTTTACCCTTTTATCCAATGCTTGCTTCATACCAATGTGAAGAAAGATGAAGTAACGTAACAGAAAATAAAGTTTTTGTTCGACTGAAATCTATTTTCGCATTGTCTCTTTCATCAATCGTGCATTGTGTGGCTAATATAGAGGTGTGTTCTCAGGATGACTTATCTAACGATATTGAAACGCTGCTTGAGGAAGTCAAAATAGTCCAAGCCAATCTCTCAGATCTGCCAGATGAAAGTCTCGACGCAATGGAGGCGGGACTTAGGGTAAGTGACATATAATCATTGTAAATAACATTTATACCTTTCCAAAGCCAACGTCAATAGAAATAGTGTTCATTTAACATGCGCAAATACATTATCTATTATATACATTCATTTTAGATTAATACTGTAATATTTCTCTATTATGATTAATTATATTTGATTGAGGTCGTAGCGTAAGGGATAGTGTATGACCGTAAATACGATTGGTTGTGGGTTCGATTCCTACTATGGGGAATGGTGTTATATAAAAATAGTTCTATTTCTGTAACATGGCAAGACAAAGCGCAGTGTTGAGTTGCGTCATTCAACAAGCAATATTTCGGTTTTGGGTGGCAAGTGGAAAGAGAGTCTTAAAACTTAATTTTTGACTACAGGACAAAGCGTGAAGCTGTAATAAAATTTAGATTTAATTGTATTTAGTATCTTTTTTAATAATCAACTGAAAATTGCCCTAAAAATATGTTCGTATAAATACTTTCGGCAAACTGTGTAGTTTATTTTAATGTAGGACAGCTTTCTGAAACGCTCACTACCTAGCTACACTATTCTCGGAGTTGCTATTTGGGTCTTTCGGTTCTGATGCAATGTTTTCGTGATATTTAAAAAAGCATATAATATATGGTATACAACTTTATATGAAAAGTGAAGAGCACTTTGTTGAGAAATTAAGGTTTCTTATTTAGTTTAGTGTTAGATTAATATTTATATCAATTCGTAGGAATTGGTAACAAGGCAAAGCGCGGCGTTGTGTTCCACCACTCAGCACGCAATGCCTCAGGCGGAAAGTGGAGAACGGAGTTTCTTAACACTAGGCCCTTTGCCTACCCTGCTATATGCGGGATACAGCGTGAAGCTATGTATGTATGTCATTCGGAGGAAAGTGGGGAACGGAATATCAATAGAGTAGAGTGCCTGAACACTAAATTCTCGTTATGTCAATGTCATTTTTAAATTACGTTCTTATATTGTAATACGTTACATTTTGAAATTCTAAGTAATATGACAGCTTATTGTAAAATTTGATTTATTTCCTAAGATAGAGGCCATCGCGGCAACGGGACAGCGTCAGACTGTAAACACGATTGGTTGCGGGTTCGATTCCTACTCGCGGGAATGATTATATATAAATTTATGATTATATATAAAATGCGACGTTGGGTTCCGCCACTTAACACAGAATGTCTCGAATTCGAGCAAAAAGCGACAAACATAATGTCTTAACACTAACTTCACTTGTTTTTATTTCCTAAAATATACTTAATTTAGAAAAAATCATACTCGTATAATGTTATTAAAAATCACAATGATCACGGGTGATATTGTCACCTCCAAATGCATTTTACCCATGAATGATGTCATCGTACACACATTGGTTACGACAGCGATAAATATATGAATGTTGTGTTTGGCACTACTCAGTAGGACACTAGTTCTCGGCACTTTCAACGAGCTACCGAATCGAAACGAAAAATCGATTATAATTTCGATTTAATTTTGCTAATTTATTACGAATTGTGTGTGATATAGACAAGTGAAATATTTTTGTGATTAAGTGATAAAACGCTTAAAATTATTGTGAGTATACTTTTTTTTTTTAAAAGTAAAGTTAATAAATTAAATATAAAATAATTTCTTGTACAAAAAAAAATGAAAGCAGCTTCACTCTTTATTCCCTTTAGCACTATAGTCAGAGTGTTAAGACACTCCATTTTCCTATCCGCCCGAATTCGATACATTACGTGTTTAAATTTTTACATTACAAATATTTCTTCTTTTATTATTGTCCTTATCGTTTTTATTGAAACCGATTTACACAGGAAATATAAATTAAAGTAATCAAGAAAAATCGTTAACACGAAATTAATTGTCTATCATTTGTGATACAAGACGTAAAATTGCCATTAAATTATTTCATAGTAACCGTTATTTTCGTTTTAACGCTCGACTAGAGTTAGGCATAGATTACTTACTATTTACGTAGTTTATTATTGTTAGTCATATAAATATTGTTACAAGCACTCTAGAACAACAATTAAATATGTTTATTACTATTTTATAGGGGTTGAGAACTGAAATATATTTTATGTATGCTAAGAATTGTTACAAAGAAAATAATCTATTTGTACCAAATATTTGCAAAAGAATAAAAATCTATTTGTAATCTGTAGGTTATAAAATTTTAAAAGTTACTAATTTAAATAATGGAATAGAGCTTAAATATGCTCTCCAATAAGCAATTTTTTTGTATTTCTTCATTTTTGAAATATGTTAGTTTTTGATTTGATAAATAAAAAAGCAGTCACTGCGCCTAACAAAATATGAATATGCCTAAATATATTACTAGTTGATAAATCGATAATTAAGATTTTAACATGCAAAGAAAATGCACTAAAAAGTATAATTATTACAAACAACTCAAAAACTACTTATCTTAACTAAATTAAAAAAAATGGTACCCCACCAGAAGCAATACCTTTTTTTAGCTTCACGCTGTATCTCGCATATAGCAGGGTAGGCAGAGGGTACCTGAGAACCTAGTGTTAAAACACTCCGTTCTTCTCTTTCCGTATTGAGGCATTGTTAAATGGCGGAACTCAACACCGCGCTTTGTCTTATTACCAGACCCAGCAATAGCTATCCTTTAAAAATAGAATCATCAAAATTAGTTCACCCAGTAAAAGGTTATTTGAAAACTAACATACACAAAAATTACTTTTTATGAAGTTGGTTAAGAAGAAGAAAATACATACACGACTAAAAATATATTATGATGTCATAACCAATAAAGAGGAAGACTAGTTAGTTCAAGGAAATGGGTTTACAATTAGTATTATAGCTCTGTTAAAGTGAATGGCTCATAAAAGAATGAATGTATCGTCACCGATATACTTAGTTCGATTGCTATTTAATTCGTATTTGTATGGCAAATATAGCACTACTAGCGGTTACCCGCGGCTTCGCTTTCGTTGTCAATGACAGTCCATACTGAATGCAATAGTGTGTAGTGCGTATATACGTTAATTTGAAGGCTTTGAAGAAGCTAGGTTTTTTTTACAAACGGTCATATCTGTCGAAATATATATTTTTTAAATATTTTTTGTAATAAAACGTATCCTGTGTCCTTTTTAAAACCTCTAAGAATATGTGTATAAAGTTTTATGATAATCGGTTAAGCAGTTTTGGCGTGAAAACGTAACAAACAAACTTACATTCACATTTACAATATTAGTAGCGATATTGTAATTTAAAACCAAGTGCAAAATTCAATATTTAGCAAGTGTATATTGATTTATCTCTTATTGATAAATCGAATTTGATTTTGTCTTGTTGTGTGATTTAACGTCTATAAAAAGCAATTGACACAAAAGTTCAGATTCATCAGTAACGAATACTTAAATTGATATGTTTAAAAGGAGGTACTATAGCTTCACGCTTATTTTCTGTAAGCAGTGCGGACAGAGAAACGGAAAGAAACTTTAAGACACTCCGTTTTCTACTCTTCGCCTGATATCGAGAGATTGGGTGTTAAGTGGCGGAACTTTGCTATGTAATGACGAGACCGGAGAAACAAAAATATACATACATACTTCACACTGTATCCCGCATATTGCAGAGTAGGCAGAGGGAACCTAGTGTTAAGACACTCCGTTCCCCACTTTGCCACAATTGAGGCATTGCTTGCTGAGTGGCGGAACTCAACGCCGCCCTTTGCCTTGTTACCAAACCTAGGAAATGAAAAATTCCATTTCCTGAAGTAGGAATCGAACCCACAACCTGTCGCCTTTACAGTCGCACGCTTGTGCCTCTGCGCCACGACAGATAAAAATATGTTAAATACAATTAAAAGAATGTTTCACCTATGAACCCATAACTATAGTATTTACAGTCAGACACAGTGCTACTGCGCCACGATGGTCCCAAGGAAGAATTAGCTAGAGATTCATTTACTTATCATGTATACCTAATGTCTAAAAATAAGTATTGCAACATTGTTTATATTAGGATAAGAATCTGTTGATGATTAATTTTGTTCGTAACATACGTATAATTATATATTATGATTTAGACATTTAAACAATTGAAACTAGTTTTTTTTTTTAACTTCACGTACTAAACTTTACATTTCCTGGAGTGGGAATTGAACCCACAACTTGTCGCGTTCACAGTTGCACGCTTCTGCCTCTGGGCCACGACAAACACTTATTTGTTTATTTAAAAATGTTTAAAATTCCATTTTTTGTAATTTTTTTTATTTCCACCTTTTGGAATTATATTATTGATACGTTATATATGTATTTAAATTAAAAGTAGATATGTTTCATTATTTCAGGAGGGTATATCAATTCTAGTCAAGTGTGAAGAGGCGGCAAGTTTATTGGAGCAGAAAATAATGGAGTTCCGACAAGAATCTGAAGTACAGGTTTTGTTGAAGGAGCTTGTGTTGATAAAAGCAAGAATCTCAAAGTTACTTAAACAAGCGCGTCAAGGCCTTACCACCATCCAGGTAAGAAAGGTAACTTTGATTTAAATTTTGATCTAAAGTTAAGATATTTTAATGATAATAATACTTGTTATTTGATAGAATACCAATGTTGTGATTATTTTATTGTTCAATTGTTTTATAATTCAGAATTTTTTATTTAATGCTATTTTCAAATGTTACAGGACGCTAAAACCGAGTTAGCTCACCAAAATAAGGAAATAGAAGAACAAATGGAGAAAATAATAAAACTCGATCATTGGTTAGAAAACATCAACTTAGAACTGAAGCAATCCACTAAACACACAGAAATACTAACAGAAGATGATATTGTTAAATATATAGAAATTTATGAAAGATATATTCGAGAATATGAAGAATATGAAGTATTAATACAATCAATTATTGTGATAATGCGTGATGATTCTAGTCAGTTAAAAGAAAAATTGAATGTCACAAGGAGAACTTTAGATGAAACAAGAAATCTAGTCATAATTGAGATTGAAAGGTTAAGACAATTATTAATAAACATAAGGACCGCTCCTGAAGTAATAGAAGACGATATATCGCAAACTGATAGAACTATTGATTCCACTTCGATGCCTGAAGAAGTCGTTTCCCCACGAGAACGTGCCGAACAAAGTATTAATGAACCCAAAGCGACAAAAGCAGATACAGAAGAAATTTCCAAAATAGTTACTAATCCTGATCATAAAGCACAAGTTGAAGAATTTAAAATTCAAGAAATAGGACAAGCAAAATCCAATGCTACTATTGAAACACAAACTGGAAAAAGCCTCATGTCGGATGCACCAGAACATGTAGATAAATCAGTCATTTGTAAACCTGAAGAAAAAGTAACTCATGATATTTCAATAACTTGTGCACCTCCTCAGGAAATAGAAGTACAGACAAGCGAACCGCAATCCGAGAGGGAAATTTTGGAAAATATCCAAGTAAAGCAAACAATTTCTGATGGCCACGAAACCATTGAAATTGCAAGTCGACCAATTGTACGAGATCAAAAAGCAGACCAATCTTTATTCATTGACGCTTATTATAAAGATGATGATATCCATAAAGACTCAAAACTCAATATTATACACAGCTTACCACAATCATTTGAAACGGTTATGGTTGAACCTGATGAGACAACAACAGAAGTAGTTGTGGACGCTGACGGCACGAAGAGGATAATAGTTAAAAAAGTAAGAAAAACATTAGTTACTAGACAGCAAGTTATAACTGGTGAACCTCAATTGCATTTAGTATCCGGACAGGACATTTCTAAAAATCAAAGTAGTTCACAACTTGTACTAAAGAAAGACGAGTTCTCTACTTCAACAATGCCTGAAGGTAGTTGTGTGAAATACATCGATTATGAAAATTACGATGGACAAGTTTTGTCAACAATACCTGGAAGTGAGGTGGAAATACAAGAATTTACAACTCATCCTGATATGATCATTACGATGGAAAAAGAATTAAAACCTGAAGAAATTTTCCAAATTGCAGAAGGAGAAATTCAGCCACATATACAAACTTCCTCTTCAAGTGTTACTGCTGTTGTCCAACAAGTTACAAAACGGATTGTGAGAACTAAACGTCGTATCATCCGTCGAGTTGTTATAATTGATGGTAAAGAACATGTGACTGAAGAAGTTATTGAAGAACCAGAAAACGTAGAAATTTCTGAAGAACAAATTCCAAGAGTTTCTATAAACGTACTAGAGGGTGGAACCACTGCAGGCCATTCCGATGATAAACCAGAAATTCCTCCAGATACTGGAAAAAGTGATGAACCTCAAGATGAAGGACAAGATGATAAAGGTAAAGATAGAAATATAAATAATGAAAAAATATTTATAGAAGAACCATATACAAAATCCCTGCATGAAGGGAAAGAACAAAAAGAACCCAGCCATACTGAAAATGATTTAATTAAAAATATATCAAGAGAATTTATTCAAAATGAAAGTGAAGTAAGGAATTTAATTATTGATCCAACTCCCACAACAATCGCGGGCACAGAATTTGTAGACGCAAACAAATTGAAAAGTAAACCTCAATTAAGTAACGAAGAAATAAGAGACAGCCACATGACTGAAATTGCTGGTGATATTTCTACACTAGATGCTAATGTTTCAACAGTAGTTCAACATGTTACAACAAAGGTGACTCGAACAAAAAAGCGGATTATAAAACATATACAAATAATTGACGGAAAAGAACATATTACTGAAGAAATTATAGAAGAGCCAGACGATGTTGTCATTATTGAAAATGAACCAAATGTACTCATACAACAAGAAGAAGACGAAATTAAACAAATTAAAATGATTGATACAGGTAGCAAAACAGATAAACATCAATATATAGCAGAAGAAATAGAAGAAAACTTAGAGGATAGTAAACATAAATCTGATGTAGCGGTTGCTAAACTTGAAAGTCCTGAAAAACAAATAATTTTGGAAACAAATGAAAGTCCGAAATATGAATCGCCGTTAGAAACCAATGTCAGTAATACTGCGCAACAGACACAACCCGTAGTAAGTTGCGGGAACTTATTACCTACTACTGTAAAAGATGTTATTTTAAAACCCGAAGACATTGAACTAAACGTTGAAACGTACTACCAACCACAAGTACATACTATTTTAACACGAAAGCGTAAGCAAATTATAAGACATATAAATATTATTGATGGTAAAGAACATGTGACGGAAGAAGTTATAGAGGATCCTGAAAATATCGAAATAATAGAAGGGAAACCAGATAGCTACACAATTCAAGAAGGAGATAGTAGTAATTATGGGGATCAAACTCATGTTAGCACTTTTATAACAAGGATGAAAAAACGAATTATCAAACATATACAAATCATTGACGGGAAAGAATATATTACAGAAGAAGTTATTGAGGAACCTGACGATGTAGAAATTATAGAAGGTGGACTAGATATCTCAATGATTCCTCAAGATCAGGAACCTACGACAAAAGATTTTGAAGAAACCCGGAAAGTACGTATAATTGACGGTAAAGAAAACATAACTGAAAAATTATTTGACGAACCTGAGGACAACAATATAATCGATTCAACTATCATTTCCCAATCAGATATTCATGGTGAGGACATAAGTAAAAGTATACCTTTAGAAAGAGCTACAGTAAGAGGTACTACAGAAAATAAAGATAGTGAATCTTTAATAGAAGTTAAATCAAAGGATTCAATTAACCAATCACCTAGAAATATTTCAAACTTACTGATACAGAGTGAAATAGATCACTCTACGGTCTTAAAAATGACAGGCCAAGAACTTGTAAAAAATGTTGAACCAGAGCCAGAGAAAATTATAGTTGAAAAAGTAGACGAGCAAATTTTTGATACATCGTTAAAAACGATAGAACAAGAACCTTTGAAACATATTGAATGCTCGGGTCCAGATAGAATAATAGATAAAAATTTTGAGGAACAAATTTTTGATACAAAACCTGAAGATGTAGCAATTGTATCAAAAATTACAAAAACAAGTAAACGTATAGTAAGATATATTAATAAAATAAATGGTGAGGAACAAGTGATAGAGGAAGTTATTGATGAACCAGATGATGTCGAATTCATTGAAAGCGAGCCAAAGATATCGCACATTCTTCAAGAAGAAGGAAATAAAACAAAACGTATTAAAATAATAAGAGAGATCCAAATTGTCGATGGTAAGGAACACATCACTGAAAATATTATAGAAGAACCAAGCGATGAATATATTCCTGATTCAACTGTAATTACAACTATTAATGTAAATATGCTAAAATCAGATCCAGTAGACGCTACAAAAGATTTCATTGATAATGAAAATGCATATAGTTCGTTTTCACCGACTCAATTAGAAAAGGTTAATGTCGAAGGTGTAAGTGAAATATCGAAATCCCCTAAAGAAGAAAATAAAACTGATACTGATGAGAACTCAGGGCAAAATATTTTAAAAGAAGAAATAAAAAATGAAGATCCTCAAATTATCGTACAAGAAACTAATATTACACCAGAAGAAAATACAAAAATCGCTACGGAAAGCCAAAAAATTCATGATACAGATACACTGGATAATCTAGCATCTAACTTATCAGAACAAAATAAACTTTTTGACCAAGTTCAAGAATCAATAGAACCAGAATATAAAACATATACTGATGTCGATGACAAATTATCTGATATATTAGATGCAAAACCCACAGATCTTGAAAAATCTGTACTTACAGACTTTCAAGATAGTGATGTATTGAATGTAGGCAAGTTGACAAAAATAATTACAAAGACCAAAAAACGTGTCATAAGGCACATACAAATTATAGATGGTAAGGAACATGTTACAGAAGAAATTATAGAAGAACCAGATGACATCGAAATAATTAACATAGAACCAAACTTAACTACATTCGTCCAAGAGCCCGAATCAGATTTGAATATGACAAAACCTTTGCAAAATGTGCATGTCATAGAAAGCTATGAACATATTACCGATCAGGGAATAGAAAGTCCGAAAGAGGAAACAAGTATTACGAGACCAGTAGATTCACAGCTATGGCATTTTAAATCTCCTTCAGAGGCAAAAGAATCTGATACATTGCCCGAAATATCTATCTTTGATCCGGTAGAGCAGTCAAGAAAGATAAGTGAAACTTTTGAAGATCTGCCATCCTCTGTTAAAAATATTACTGAACAATTTCTATCTCAAGAAGCTGTAGTAGAAATGAAAGACTCAAAACCAGTTGAATTGAAAACAAAAGAAACACAATCAACCGTAGATGAAATTTTACCTTTAAGCTTAGAATCAACTGCTAAGCAATCACGTCTGGATGCCCGTATACAACAAGAAAAGTTAATTGATAAGGAAACTTTATTATCTACTGATAATGTAAGTCCAAGTCAAGTCCAAGTTTTAAAAACAGAAACAAAAATGTTAGTACCAGCCGAAGCTATTGAAAGTGATAAACAACTACCAACAGATTATATTTTAAACGATAAAAAAGAACAAATTAATGTAGAAAATATTCCATCGACACAACTTACCATAACTCCTGAAACTATGGAAATTGGGACCGTTAAAAGTGAGATAAACATAAATGTGGAAGAAAAAGGGGTGCATATTTCTAAGCTGTCTGACTCGCTTGATGTCACCGAAATACATTTACCAAAGGATTCGCCTTTGTCTCAAGTAACTCAAAAAACAGGTGATTTGTACCAAATGGATATTATAGAAATACCTATAAAGAACAAAATGCATGAAGTCGCAACATTTATTGAGTCTGAACGAATGGATACCCATCTGCGTCAGAATGTTGATTCTTTAAATATAACAGACAAAACAAAGCGGGAAGTAAACGATCAGGCGGTCGATAATTCTTCAAAAATATCGACATTGCATACAATAGAAGGAAACGCTGATATAAACGAACCATCGCAGACTATTGATATTTCAATGACTCTGACAAAATCAGACACAAATATGAAAATTGAACCTAAGCTTGAAGCGGACATTAAAATACAAGAATTTGAGACGAGCAAACCTGTTTTACTTAAGAAAGACATACGAGGACAGTTGCCTGCTAAAATTAATATTACTGAAGAGTATATTAATATAGAAAAAAATGTCAATAATCTGAAAGACGATGCTAGTCATATTCGACCACCTTCCGAAGAATCAATACCTGACTCAAAGGCCCATGGACTTCTGGAAGAGAGTGAAGTAGAGCCACATGATAGTCACATATCCTTAGATACAGAATACATCGGTGAAACAGATAAAAGTGTTGGTGGTACTGAGAGTTCATCATTAAGGCATTATGTAGAGTTACAAACACCAACATCTGTAGAATCTCCAAAACCTACTGAAGTGGTATTAGAAGAAGTATTGAATCTTCAAGATGATATATGTGAACCTTTATCTACAGAAGTAGAGTATACTGAAGAGAAGGGATATGAGCCTGAGGATATATCCTTAGAAAAAGAATTAGTACCGGAAAAGAAGAAAAAACATAAAAAAAGAAAATCTCATGTTATCAGTGAAGAAACAACTTATCCAAAACAAACTACAACTGATGATGACACTGTAATCTCAACACCTGTAGATATGGAAGAAATAATTCCACAAAGAAAAGTTAAGTCCAGGAAAGGTAAGAAAAAAATGGAAGCCATCGACAAATCTGCTGAAGAAGAACCTGGAATTAAGCCAGAGAGTCCTAAAGTTGGAAGTGAAATTGTCACTACTTCGCCTCAAGATGAGTCTTATCATACTATAAGCGAAACATCCGATATAAATACGGTTAAAATAGTTGAAGAGTGTATAGGCAGTAGTCCTGAAGTTATAGAAAAAGAAGTATCAACAACTGTAACGTATCCAGTACCTATTGTGGAAGAGATTACTACAACAGAATATTCTGTTCAAACCTCACCTGAAATACAAGAGTCTGGACCAGAAGACAAAATATCAGAATTAGAGACAATTGATTCTGAATTACAAACTTCTCCTACGCCTGTAAATGAAGTATTAATACAAACAACGCCCATTGATGACAAAGAGGTTCACACACAGACGAATGAAGATATCACTGTTTATGAAAAGGTTGAAGTGTCAGATTCTCAAATTCAAACAAGTAGAACAGAAACACCCGATCCAATTATAACCACTGAAGTAACTACGCAGGTCATCCCAAGGGATATTGAAATTCCCGATGATAAATTTTCACAAACTTCATCACCAGATATTTATGAGCATAAACAAATAGTTGAAAAAGATACTCGTGATATACAAACGTCACCCTTGCCACAAATACAAAAAGAAGAAAAGAGCACAGAAATTATAACGGAGACAGCGGAAAGTGTGATACAAACTGTAAAACAGGAGGTAAAAGACCAAGAAACTCTTACTACACCCACAAAGGCTGTAGAAATGCAAGAAATTAGCATTCAGACTCCAGAAGTTCCACTAGTTACTACATATACTCAATTTGATTTGCCGACAGAAGAAATAGACTTAAACTTACAAAAAAATGTTCACTTAACCGAACTAAAACTTCCTGCTAGTGTGGAAACTATTGACAGTACTCAACAAACGTCTCCAAGAGATTCTGATGAAGCTAAATCTGATTTTAATACAATGAATAAAGAAGTCGTTATGGTTGATAGTGTACAGCAAACATCACCTAGGATTGACAGTCATATCGAACTACCAATATTAGATTATGCTAAAAAAGAAATCATTTCTATTGACAATACTCAACAAACTTCACCTCGAGATATTCAAAATATACCATTCTTAACAGCAGAAAAACAATCTGCCCAAACTGATATAATAACAATTGATAGCACTCAACAAACATCCCCTAGAGATTACACAGAAGATTCGTTATCAACATCTACGGATGAACCATATGAAGTACATTTACGAGCGCAAATATCTATTCCACAGACAACTAATGATTTTATACAGAACGAACGACAAAGTGAAAAAACGTTAGAATCTTCTTCACCTGATACTCATAGACTAAGAAAAAAGAAACCTAAAAGAAAGATAGAATCACCCCTTCAATCACCTAGCAGCCTATCAGATCCTATTAACGCTGAACTTTCTCTTTCTGTAACACCAACTAGCGACGATCTGTCAAGTAAAGATACATCATCGATAGACGAGGGTATATCTCATCTAGCTAGCCCTGTTTTCTCTCGACCACAAAATCAGGAACGGCACATTTCAACGTCTAGACCAACATACTCTGATGTTGTTCAAAGATCTAAATCTAAATCGCCTTCCCCATGTAAAACTGTGTTTGTACCTAAAGATGAAAAGACTAGATTAATTAATGCAATGGAAAAAAGAACTCAAAGCTTAAACGACCCTCAAAGGGTATCAGAGAATGCATTAACTGTTGCCCTTATTGAGCCAACCGTAGAAAAAGCTTATGACTTAGCTGTAAATAAAGAATTAGAAGAACTAAAAAGCGCTGTGACAAATAATGATACAAGCAAGATTGAAAAGAGTATTATCATTGTAATTGAAACTATATCAATTTGGTTAGAAGAGATTCAATATAAAATTCAGAGACAAACCGTACCAGGTGAACAACTGCCCGATGAGAAAGAACGTGTGAAGACTTTAGAAAAATATGTTCAAAATTTAAAACAAATAGTATATGTGACTGAAGTAAATGAAGAAATAATTCTTCTAATTGAGACTCTTACCCGTCAAGTAACAGCAGTCAGTAATCTTAATACGCAAACATCAACATTTATGAAAGAAAATGAAAAAGAATGGAATAAATTTTTGTCTGACATCAGTAATTTAAGCCTGTCTGTGGACGCTTTTAAAACTGAGCTAGACAATTTAATATTATCAGAAACACCTACTCAACAAAAATTGGACAATCTCGACAAGTTTGAAATCGAAAATGTCAATAATGCAGATTCCGCTAAGAATTTATTCCAAGTATATCGTAGCTTTATAGAAATAAATCCTAAAAAAGAGTGTCCATCCAAATTATACGCATGCAATGATGATATTAAACAAATAGAAAACACAATCAATACAGAGAGAGAACGTCTTTTGCAGCTGTCCTCTTTAGCTGAAGAATATGAACAAACACTACAAGATTTTGGACAAATTACTGATGTCGCTGAAGCATTACTAGACGGAAAAATAATTGTATCTAACCTAGACCATCTTCACGAAGAAATCCAAAAGCATCGGAAATTCTTTGTAAACCTTAGTCATTGTAGAGCTATCCTCGAGTCTTTAGAAGATAATTTGGATAATGAGACTAGGACTAAACACGCTTCTCTTCATCATTCTCTTCACGATCGGGCAACGATTATAATAGATAGAGCTGCCAGTCGAGCTCAACAAATGACTCTAGCTGCTTCTAGATGGAGTGTGCTCGATCAAAGTATGAAAGAAGAAAAGCAATGGCTTAGAGTGGCTGAACAAAGGATTCCTGACTTGTCAAATGTAACATCTATGGATAACGAACAATATATCAACTTATATCAATCAATTAGTCTAGACGCCTCTCAACACCATGCTAAAATGTTGCGCCTAATATCTATTACAGAAGGCCTTCAAGGTTTAATTGTTTGTTCAGGATTGGAATCTGAATGTTCTGTGGCTCTTGATACTTTGTTAAACCTACAAGATGAGATTGATTCACGATTAACACGTTTAACTGCATTCAGAGAAAATTGGCTCACATATGATCACTTAATAGATAGAATAGAAGGGTGGATGAAGCTCGCTAACAAAGAATTAGAGCATATAACACCAGAAAACATAACAACAACTAGTAATCTCCGACGTTTTTGGGAACTGAAAGCCCAACATGAAGTTCATAATAATCTTAAGAATGAATCTGGAGTCCAATTCGAAAAGGCATTAGAAATTTTACCAATATCTGACGAAATGGTTCAACGACAATTCTTTTCAAAAATTGAAGACAAGTGGCGTGATTTGTCTTCTAAGATTTCTAATATTCACACAACAGCAATTCAAAATATTTCCGATCGCGATGTTCCTTCTAATGAGAAACTAAATATCCTCGAAGATGAGATGAGAGAACTTCGTTCTATGCTAGACAGCTTAAAGGGCGTAATTAAAAGCGAGGATGAACTGAACCTGTACATAGAGCGCTTGCAAGTTATGACCAGTCGCATTGACAGAATACAAAACGAACTCGGTAGATTGAGCCTCTTACCAACCGCTGAGTCGGAGAGATTAGGCGCTCTGCTGACACAATCTGGTATATTAGACGATCAAATAGCTGAAGAATTAGAAAGGAGTTTGCTTTTGAAAGAAAAAATTGTTCAAGTGCAAACTGGTATAGCACGTTGCCAGAAGAGTCAGAGACGTGCGAGACTGACCTTAGAAGAATGTGAAGCAGCTGAACGCTTGGGCAGTGACGTGGTAGAAGGAGCGTCTCAAACATGTGAGAAACTAATCGAAGATCTATCTGCTCAATGGAGAGATATTCTTGCTTTAAGGCAAGCCTTACATACGCTACCTACTGCTTTACGCGTTTGTGTGTCGCCTATTGGCGTAGAAAGGGATATATCTGGATTACAGGTATTTTCATAACTTTTTATTACATTCTTTGCGAAGTTATCATTATTAAATAGTTTTTAAATTTTAAATATTTTTAACAGGACACTCATTCCGAGCTAGAAGCGGCTTGCAACGAATTAAGCGTTCGTTTACGAAGCAAGTTACAATTGTGGCGGCGATTTGAAAGGCATCTCGAGCTTGTACAAGGCGCTGTGCGCGAAGCAGACTATATGGTAGAGCTGCTCACAGTGCAGGGACAAGTAGACTACGACCGTTTACTTAAAGCCACTGAAAAACTTGAGGTAAGTGATTTAGACTTTTTTGTAAAAAAAAAATATAATATGATATATTTAATAATATATAGATTTGCTATAGTTGTCATTTGTTCTTCCTCGTCACAATAACGGAACTTATTAAGGGTATGGGGAGGAAAACTTTATTTTTGTTTAATTAGTTTACATAATTTCTATTGGTACTATATTATATGAATTTTTTAATAACCGTTAAAAGCGTTCTTTAAACAAGTAATTTTATTAGTTTTGGCATACTAAATATAGTTTACAAAGATTGAAATATTATTGTCATCTAGATAAAAATGACATTCGTTTTCACCTCCATATACTCTCTATGTCTATCTCGTACTCTACATGTCATATAACACATCTAAATATAAAAATGTCTCGTTGCCCCAACAGACACTAAGCGAGTCACTATCACGTCGAAGTGGGGAACTAGTGGGCTCCTTACGTGAAGCGGCTGCGCCTCTCCAAGCTACGACAGAGCCAAGTGTTGCAGCGCAACTGAGAAAAGAGTTAGACGATGCAGCTGCCGCATATGAACATACCTGTGCTAATCTAAACCAGCTATGTGATAAGTGAGTACCTTTATAAGTAGTCAGAGAAACCAGTGGCTAGGGGTGAAAAATTTAGTTAAGCAACCCGGTAAATTAAGGGAAGCCGGTAATTGTTAGGGAAGCAGATAATTTTTAGGGACGCCGGTAATTTTTAGGGAAGCGGATAATTTTTAGGGAAGCCGGTATATTTAGGGAAGCCGGTATAGGATGTAAGGTATTAAGTAATTTCACTATCGAATCTTGGCGATAATCTATTTTTTTTTAAGTCTATAAGATGTCAGAGCCTGGCTTTTTTGCAATTTTATGCCTAATATTTTCCTGGCGACGCTTTTCTAGCTTTCACACCTTATTTGTCTTTGTTTTTTCGAGCTCCACATTTTACTGGCTACCTTTTTTATTGGTCCCATACATGTAACATACTTTGAAAAGTTAGGCAAGCAGGTAGGAATTATCGAGTTGTATAGACGCCTTGCCACTGGTAGATACTCTATTCTATGTTGTGTAGCAAGAGTTATTGGAAGCGACGAAATGAAAAGTTAATTTAAATTGTACAGTTAGATGTTTATTAAAAGGTTCTCAATTCTATTGTATTTTTTTATGTGTGCTACCGCATAACTTTTTCCTGGGTGAACCAATTTTGATAATAATATTTTTATTTAATAGCTAGTGCTAGTGCTAGTGCTTCCTATGTGGTCACATTTAAATTCAGTTAAGACCGACAAGTAGTTTTTAATTATTTTTAATAATTTAACTTTTTAGTGCATTTCATTTGAAGAAAGTTTCCTTTTTTATTAAAATCTTGTTTATATTAATAATATATTACAAATATTCATATAATTGAAAATGAAGTCTAGGTACTCCACTAAATAAGGGAGATGCGTAAACATACATACATAGCTTGTATCCCTACCCTGCTATAGCAGTATCCCGCATATAGCAGGGTAGGCAGAGAGAACCTAGTGTTAAGACACTCCATTCCCCACTTTCCGCCGAATTGAGGCATTGCGTGCTGAGTGGCGAAACTCAACGCCGCGCTTTGCCTTGTTACCAAACCTAATTAATTAGTATATTACAACAGAAATATCATTTCTAACTTTAAATACCCTATCAGGTACCACAAAGCAGTGGACCTATGGAGGCGATACCGTGAAGCTGCGGCCTGCGTGCGTGAATTCGCGGAGCACCACGAAGGCGTCGTGCATTCACTGCGTCCCACTGACGCTCCTGCTGCCCACCAAGTAAGTCTTGTGCTTTTTGTTCAATCAATTTCGGCTTATTAACTCATTTCAAAAAAGGAGATGGTTCTCGTGTGTTTTTTTATGTGTGTCAACAATAACTTTTTACTAATTTTAATTATTCCTTGTTTTATGTGATAGCTAGTTCCTATTTATATTTAGTTAAGATAAATATTTTTGTGGTTGTGGGTTCAATTCCCACTCTAGAAAATGTTAGTATTTTCATTTTCTGGGCTTGGTAATAAGGCAAAGCGCGGCGTTGAGTTCCGCCACTCAGCACGCAATGCCTCAATTCGGCGGAAAGTGGGAACGGAATTGTTGTACGAGAATGGAGTGTCTTAACACTAGGTTCTCGGGTTTACTCTGCCTACCCTGCTATATGCGGGATTCAGCGTGAAGTTAAAAAAAAAAATAAAAATTTAATAATTCGTAATAATTTTACTTTTTACTACATTTCATATCAAGTCAGTTTCCTTTTTTCTGTAAAAATTTTAATTGTTTTAAAGTATTTCCGAGTATTTTCCTATATCTTTGTATACTAGCTAAATTTGATACTTGAATGTTCTCTTAGTGATATTTATACGCAGTATAAAGGCTTAAAGTAATATAAAGGAAGTGCAATTTCCAGAATTAATTAGAAAGGTAAATCGATATTAATCCAACTAAATATATAAAAGCGAAACTTTATGAGGATGGATGGATGTTTGTTATTCTTAAACACAAAAACTAAAGGGATATAGAAGAAACATTACAATAATACATAGGCTACAATTTAAAAAAAAAATGTATAAATCATACGTCTATATTGTAAAGATAACTATTAATTATTAGTATATTTTTGTCTTTTTCTATGACACGCCTTTAAGTTGCACTCAAAAGCATTGTAAGCATATTTTGAGAATATTATACAACACCTAATTTAAGAGAATGGAGTGTCTTAACACTAGGTTCTCGGGTTCCATCTGCCTACCCTGCTATATGCGGGATACAGCGTGAAGTTACCTAATATTATACCTGTGTAAGCATTTTTTGAGAATATTAACCTTAAAACTAAATCATGGAAAGTGCTTTAATGATACATTAATAATAATCTTCAAAAATATATAAAATTATAACATTATTTGACAATTTTTCAAGCTTAGTACCGCCATCTTTTGACATTTGTTCTAACTAATTTTAACTTTACAGTAAGGTTACATGAGTCATTGACATTTTTAGAATGTAATGTAATCAGATGACAAACGAACATAAATTAAAACGCACTGTGAGCAAAAAGTGCAGACACTGATTCATATTATTCTTAAAACATATATACATAGCTTCACGCTATATCCCGCATATAGCAGGGTGGCAGAGCCAGAGGGAACCTAGTGTTAAGACACTCTGTTCTTCACTTTCCGCCGAATTGAGGCATTCTTTATTGATATGATTATTTAATTATTTATTGAGTTCTGTCGTGGCGAAGAGGCACAAGCGTTTGACTGTAAACATGACAATTTGTGAGTTCGATTCCCATTCCAGGAATTGAAACTATTAAATAATGCTTAGTATTTCCATTTCCACGCTCTGGTAACAAGGCTAAGCGTGGCGTTAAGTTCCGCTACTCAGCACGTAATGCGTCAATTTGGCAGAGAGTCGGGAACGGAAATGTTCTCTGCTTCCCTCTGCCTACTCTACTATGTGCGGGATACAGCGTGAAGAAAAAATAGTAAATTACCTATGGCCTTATATTTTAAACAGGTTAAAGCCCCTTTTAAAATTTTGAAGCAATTTTTTTTACTTTATATTGTGCGACACTTTTTACGCATATCTTTAAGTCACTTCTCGCTCCAAAATGAAAATGTTCTTTAATCAAATAGGTAAGCTATAATTTCAAATATAGGCTATAAGTTGACATGAAAAATGTCTATTGATGTCTATTATTTGTCTATGTCTATTTAAGTTTTTCATATTGAGTAATTTGAAGCCAAATCTTTGTACCCCTTTATATGAAAATTACGCGGACGGAGGAGCATGAAATTTGGCACACTTATAGTTTATATAGAGAAGGAGAGCAAAATGCAAGCTTTTTATTAATAAATCAATAAAAAGTATATTAAATTAAATTAACAAAATAAATGTTACACATACTACCTTGGTTTGACATCCATGTTTATATAAAGTGACATATATATTGCTAAAGTCAACGCGTTGTTAACGCGTCAACGGAAACACTAGTAACGATAAATCTAGTAATTTAACTTAAAATCAAGTCTGTATACCTATAATATTTTAAATAATACAGCAAATAACTTCAAGGCTCTTACACCATTCAAGTATCCCAAATAGGTAGTCTATTCTTGCTATCTGATGTCATCTTACCAATCGTATGACAGCGTGTGGAATAAAAATTGCATATTATATTTACTTTTAAATGACTTTTACGTGACAAATATTTTATTATGGTTGTCAAGGAGGTGTGTAAAAGGAAATTTGTTTCTTAAATAAATTAGAAAACGTAGTGTTTTGTCACTCATTTATTATTTTAGGAACTAGGTACAATGTTTTTATTTTCCGCTTTATTTTACTTACTTCACGCTTTGTCCCTAGCGGGGTAGTCAGAGAGAACGGAGCGCCAAACGCTACGGTCCCTGCATAAATTCGTCCTCGTCCACAGTCATTAACATCTTCATGCATGCCCTCCGGGGGGTCCTCATGCTTTTCACGTCACCTTCCTCCAGTATCATTTATTCTATGTTCTCGGAGGTCAACCGTGGTCTCCACCTATATTTTTATTTATTTTAACTTAATGCTCGAAATCGAGATACTGCGTTTTGTGTGGCGGAATTTAACGCCACGATTTTTCTTACTACAACGTAATATTATATTATTCACTCTTCCAAGTGGGTGTCGAAGTCACATTCGTGCTTACAATAAGATGATGTCTTACATTTTGTAAATTCTTTTAAATGGATTTCAACCTACGGCCATTATATAGTAAAGCTGAGTAACTATAGCGCTTTAAGATGAGCATAAGCTTAAATTAGGATTTGAAAAAAAACCGTTGTCTTTTTAAAAAAATTATAATAGTCAATTATTTTCGCAATAAAACTGTTGAAGTATAACGGGACTCAGTTTCGCACGGCTCTCGCTGTTTACACAACGGAATTTTATTCGTTCCTCATGCTTAAAAATGCCACAGTTTATGCCCGTTTAATTTTTAATTTAAATTAAATTAAAAAAATGAAATATAATATAGTTAGAACGCAGAGGCACAAGCGTGCAACTGTAAACGCGACAGGTTGTGGGTTCGATTCACACTCTAGGAAATGAAAATATTTATAAAATTTAGTATTTTCATTTCCTCATTTTGGTGACAAAGCAAAGCGCGGCGTTGAGTTTCGCCACTCAGCAAGCAATGCCTCAGTTTTGACGGAATGTGGGGAACGGAAATCTTATAAGAACGGAGTGTCTTAAAACTATGTTCTCTGGTTACCCTGCTATGTGCGAGATACAGAGTAAAGCTGAACAAAAAAACTAACGTAAGCTATGCTTCTATATGGGTGGTAAATGGAGAATATAATCACTAACTGCTTACCTTACTCATACATTTGTTTAACTTTCAAAAAGGAAACCTTTTACTTTCGAAATTAAAATCGTGCATTGATTGATAATGTCTTGTATTTTCGGTATTACAATAAAGTGAAATTATATTCCCAGCTTTAGTACAATAAAATGCGGAGTTGAGTTCCGCCACTAAACACAATATCTATAATTCAGATGAGAAGCGGAGAACGGAGTGTCTTAACACTACGTTTTCTCTGCCTACCTTGCTATATAAAGCGTGAAACTAAAAAATATATTAAACATGATAATAATTAACTTGAAAACAGTTCATTTAACTAATAACGACCTTAAAATGCTAAAAAAGTTATCAGCTGTGAAAACCGAATTTTAGTAATAAAACTTTAACAAAATCGCACTATAGTGATAAGAGATAACGCGAACCAACCAACCAGAGGCCAGTAGCTCCACAGACGTCCAACGGAAAGGACGTCTGCAGAACGAGCGAAAATTTATAATCGCGAACAAAAAAAAAACGAAAAACTCGAAATAATTCTCGAATAATACTTATGTATATACGAAAAAACCGCCATATTTAAAACTATACGTCAAAATTTAGTTTTTTTTTAAATTTAATCCAAGGTCAAAGTGACATAGTATGCAGCCAAGTTCGTATGCATAATTTGGTTGTAAATTTATGTGTGAGCTAAGTGTTAGTTTGTCTTTATTCTAGTAAGTGGATAGTTTAGTGGTTATTGTATGTATTTTTTTTTTTATTTTTGAAAGGTTTACTGAGTAGGCTGAAAGGCTTGTGATGTATGGCTATTATTGACATTTCGTTCGTTTAGAGTGTAAAGTCCTAGATTGCGAAACTCAACGCCGCATTCTATGTAGCCAAACGACAGAAATTAACTATTTCTACAAGTAAAGATCAAAAAATGTATGAAATTATTTAAAAATTTCGTCAAAATATAATATTTTTTTTTTTAATTTTCATGTTTGAATATTAAATGAAAACCAATATGTTTTTCTTTTAAAGTACATCACACACAAGTACATCACATCGTTCATTAACAGAACTGGCTGTAAATTAATTACATATGCTCTCATTATTAATTCTTGATAACAACTTAAATGTTATTCCAATCGTCATTAACACTATACAAATATAACTGGAACAACATCAAAGACACTATAGTCCAAGGATTTAGTAGCTTCACGCTTTAACCCGCATAGTAGAGTATACAGAGAGAGCCTAGTGTCTAGACACTCCGTTCGCCCGAAACTGCTACGGAGTTCTAAAAATGCCTAATAATAAAAACTTTGATACCTGTCGTGGCGCAGAGGCACAAGAGTGCGACTGTAAACGCGACAGGTTGTGGGTTCGATAACCACTCCAGGAAATGGAATTTTTCATTTCCTGGTCTTGGTAACAAGGCAAAGCGCGGCGTTGAGTTCCGCCACTCAGCACGCAATGCCTCAATCCGGCGGAAAGTGGGGAACGGTTAATAATTAACGGTCTTAACACTAGGTTCTCAGGTTCCCACTGCCTACCCTCCTATATGTGGGATACAGCGTGAACCTAAAAAAAAAATGTTAGGCATGTACAAATATTTGAATAGGCAAGAATCGAATATAAAACTTTTAATGAAATTTAAATTTATAACTACTGGGCGAAAGTTACATATCAATATATCATAGAAGAGTAGCGATTGCTTTTCAAATTTGAATTTAACTTAAATTGTATTGTAGTTTGGAACCATTATAGCCCAGTGGGACAGTGTCTGGTTGTAACCGCGAATTTATAGGTTCGATTCTCACTCGGAGAATGAATATATTTAAATTATTTTCCTTTTTTCTGCTCTGGTAAAACAAAACGCGGCGTTGAGTTCCGCCACTTAATTCACAATGTCTCAAACGGAACATATTAAGACTAGGGCCTCTAACTACCTCGCCTTGCGGTATAAAGCGTAAAGCTAATGTAATTGTTTTTTTGTCTTATTCTATATTGATTACCTATTTTTTATTACATAACAAACAAAGATCTAGATTCAGTCATCACGTAAGTCTGAACATGATATCTTTAACCTAATACACTAGAGAGCAACTAGATCGAGTTACTAGAAGGGTTGAAACAGTAGATGGTTACAAACAGCGGCCTTCAAGCGTGAATCCATGTGCAATGTGCAATACGCCGAAATATGTATATATGTACATATATTTTATTATTTATATACAATATTTTTATTAATATTTAAGAATTTTGCCAAATTGCCAAATTTTATACTCTTCGAATAAAGCCTACGAAGCCTAATCTAATTAAAAGGCATCTTAATTTCTTTTTTTTTGCGAATTAATATATAGATAAAGGTGCTTTCTCAGTATAATAAGACAGAATGCGGTGTTAAGTTACGTAAACAGCACGAACTATCTCTAGAAATAAAAAAAATTGTAAAAGTTACTCATCACAAGGTCTTTCTCCCTATAAAAGTAAACAATCATGAATCTAAATACAAAATAACCCCCAAAATGCTATCAGCTATCTTAATAATATTTATGTTCTAGCCGGGAATTGAATCAATGACCACTAAGCTACTACTGTACCTATAGGCATATATTTATTTTTGGCAGTTCTTTGGCAAAAGCTTCATGATATAAAAATATTCATTGGTCGTCCCTCGGTAGATGTAAGGCAGTTTGATATTTACTTATTAACCGTACGGACGTGGGTAGACGTGTGTTATTTTATTAGTGCTAAAATAATTAATAAAAAAAATAATTTTAGTATGAAAATGTGTTTAAAGTAGTTAATAATTGCATATAATTCATTATTAGTGCATGGTTCATTTAACTTAACTAAAAAATGCAGTGCAGTGAAGTAATGAATGTTTTTAGTGAAAAGTGATTGTCCTCGTGATAATGTCACTTCAAGAGGTAAGTGATAACAAGGTTATGTTTTTGAGATTTGAGATTTAAAAAATTAGGTTATCTATTTGTTATCAGTATTGAAGAAAGATAAGATAAATATAGTAATATACATACATACATAGCTTCACGCTGTATCCCACATATAGCAGGGTAGGCAGAAGGAACCTAGTGTTAAGACACTCCGTTCCCCACTTTCCACCGAATTGAGGCATTGCGTGCTGAGTGGCGGAACTCAACGCCACGCTTTGTCTTGTTACCAAGCCCAAAGTAATATTGTATGTATAATACAATTCCTTTGCATTTTTTTATGAAATAATTTGCTAATAATTGATTTTTAAGTAAAAACAAAACTATTTAAAAAAATACTTCATATACATAAACTTCTAAGAAAGTAATCTTGCTAATACATTCATTATAATTACGAAAGATTTTATAGATGAGTATTTCTTACTCTTTTACGAAAAATCTGCTGAATGGATTTAGATGAAATTTATAATAATATAGCTATAGCGATACGTATCTAGTTATATTCATTTATTAAAAGGTGTCTTCTTAAGATTGATGGTTATCAAGCAATATACTTAAACATATATGAATTAAACCTTAACTTTCTTATATATTATATCTTAATTTTGTTTTCTAAAATTATATAAATAGTGTATATTATTGCTTTTTTTCACGCTGTATCCCGCATATAGCAGGGTAGGCAGAGAGAACCTAAGAAGTTAGTGTTAAGACACTCAGTTCCCCACTTCCGCCGAATTGAGTTGCGTGCTAAGTGGCGGAACTCAACGCCGCGCATATTATTATTACTTAACAAAAATATTTTACAATTTTCTTCGCGGTATTTTCGTCTTTGACCCCACATAAGGTTATTTTAACATAACAAGTATATATTTTGTTTATACCTAACTAATGTTTCTCAGAGGATTTCCACTTCGGTTAATTGGATAACGTAATTCTAATATAACGTTATGACATCATGTTTCCTTTATAATAATGATAATTTTAATAACAAATCGACTATTATGTTCAACGTTTATGAATTTCCATACAATCTGTTGAATAATCTTTAGATACGAACTTACAAATGTGTAATCTTTGTATCAGTTTTAGTTAATGAATCGTTGTTTCGAGCAATATGTGTAAGTATAGGTATATATGCATGTCAGCCATCGTGATGCCATTTGTCTGTGATGCGATCGGTTCTGGGTTCTATCCTCACTCAGGGGATTACCATATTTAAATATATATATATATATATATATATATATATAAATTTTTTGCTCTCATAATTCAAAGCGCAACATTCAGTTTAGCTTTCATTCTTCGCTAGGTTCTTTCTGGGTACTCCGCTATGCGGGTAAAAGCGGGAAACCAAAAAAAATATAATTTAACAACGCACGTCTAAAATACTGAACGTAGAAAACTAACATTTTATATGTAGGTTTCATGATGAGTAAAACTAAACAAGGCTAAGACTAGAGCTAAGAAGTATTAAGAGGATTTTCAATTAAATAATACAGATATTCCATATAGAAATTCTTAGAATGACCCACCCAAATCACCTATAGTTTTTTAGCTTCACGCTGTATCACGCGCATAGCAGGGTAGGCCGAGGGAACCAGAGGACCTAATGTTAAGACACTCCGTTCTCTTTTAACATTCCGTTCCCTACTTTACGCCGAATTGAGCCACTATAAATTTTTATTTTGTTCAAATATATTAGATATTCCTTATACAATGGTTTTTTTATAACTTTACGCTGTATCCCGCATATAGCGGGGTGGGCAGAGGGAACCAAAGAATCTAGTGTTAAGACACTCCATTCTCGTTCAACATTTCCGTTCCCCACTTTCTGCCAAATTGAGGCATTGCGTGTTGAGTGGCGGAACTCAACGCCGCACTTTGCCTTGTTACCAAACCCAAGAAATGAAAATACTAAATTTTACATTTCCTGGAGTGGAAATCGAACCCACAACCTGTCGCGTTTTCAGTCGCACGCTTGTGCCTCTGCGCCACGACAGGCGTTACCAATACAATACAATACGTTAGTTACAATAGATTCTATTATATAACTATTCAAAAATATAATATCTATAACAAATCATCATAATTTTACATTAAAAAATGCAAAATAATCATAAAATTTATATCAAAATTTAGTTCATACATTTCGCAACACTGTATGTAGATCAGTGTTAGACAGCGCAGCGTTAATTGTAGAAAACAATAGTATCAACAGAATTCGTAAGCAATTAGCGCCTAACTTTCCAAGGGCGGGCTTTTATTTAGTGTGTGGCTTAAGAAACATATGAGATAGAAGTGGCATTAAAAATTGGGCAATTTTTTTTTATTATAATAATCGCAGCTTAGTGAGAAGACTTAGTGTCGAGACACTCCGTTCTCTGCTTTCCTGCTGAATTCAAGATATTGCGTGTTTTATATTGGAAATGAAATAAATTTTAAATTGAATCTCATGTCTTGAATGGGAATCGAACCTGTAAATAGTCACGTTTACAATCTAACACTATGCCACCGCGCTATGATGGTCTTTAATAAACTAATAAACTCAGAACAGAATTTAAGTATATTTAGCAATTTTTTGAAGAAACTAAACATTCAGTTTTACTCTTGCCTTCTTTCTCTTTTCATCAGAAGAGTTAGTGGTAGCTTTAAATTCAACTCAAAAACCATAGATGAATAAAGGTTATTTTAAATTGAATTCATATGGCTTTTTCGATTTAAGAGCTAGAAGTTTTTTTTTAAATTGCCATTATGTGCAAATTCATAGTTTGTGCCTACAACCGGCAACTGTACCGATAAAGTTACAATGAACTCTGCTATCTGACTCATATTAGCTAATAAGGTGCTTAACCCTGCTAGTTCTTAACATTGTTTAATATGTTATTATTTAAAGACATCTGGCATAATTGCTTAGTATCTAAATATATAGACGATAACAATTCGTTTCTCGTCCGGGGTAATTTACCACCTAAAATAGCTTTAAATGGGCTTAATAAAGGAATAATGACTAAAGCTTCCTAACAACAGGATATGAATATGATAAGAAATATATATCCATATTTATCCTGTTTAAATATATTCAACATACTAAATAAATATAATTATTATATAATTTCCACGTGTATCAGTCACGTTTTGGGCTTCAGGTTGTCAATGGACTAAAGAATCTCACGTGATTTGTAACGGTGATTTCAATGTAACGATATAGACACGTGACCTTTTAACGCCTTAAAATATCCAGTTATTCGTGATATATGTAAATTAAGTGTATTCTTAAAAACAAATATTTTAAATATTTTTATACTTGAAAAAAAATAAATAAATATTAGATCTTAAATAGGATTTAAATTTAAAAAAAAGCTATAAATTTTAAAAAGTGACAGGAAATTCAGGACAAGGAAACTGACCATTTTTTTCTTTTTACCTACCTTGCTTAATGATGGAGATACATAATTATATAATAATAATAATAATAAGCCCGCAGGGCAGCTTGTGGCGAGCTGTTGGGGAGTGGCGACCCCACGGACCTGAGACCTCCAGAGGGGAATTGTAATTTATCCCCCGCCTCTGGCTTGCCTTCATTGGCCGGCAGAGTGGAGCGCAAGAGCTATATGCTCGGAAGGGTGGAAGTGCTCAATCTGCGTAATAGCGGGGAAACCCGCTCACGAGCTCACTCGCGATGGTGAAACCGGTGCACACCTCTCGACACCCTTAGCCGACCACACCGATGTTGCGCCCGAGGCACTACGCCGCTTTGTGGGGGCCCATCTAGTGGGAGGCGAGTCACCGTCCGCTAACCTTTCAATTTGAGACTGTTGAAAAGGCGGACGTCCGGTAGTCTCAATCAATAGCCCAGTACTTAGTCCATCCAAACTCCATTCCATAGCCCTGTTTTAGTTTTCCATATGTTCCATAGCTCCTACGCATTGACTGGTGACCATCTCTGAGCAATTGCCTATGGTTACTCAGAGATGGATCCCGGTCAATGCGTCAGATTAAAAAATATTGTTGTCTCAAAGGGGCCTCTACGTGTTGGACCTGTGTCCCCACGCAAGCCTTCCAAAGGACCGGGTTCCTTTGAACCCGAGAACCTGTATCGAGATACATAATAATAATAATAATAGCCTTACCATGATACAATATTTCTTACATAAATATATTTTTCTTTTATCAGCAGCCAGTTTGTTGATCAGGATGTCTCTTGACATAGGCCTCACATAATTATATAGGACTCCATAAATATTATATATACCTGTTATTTCCAAATTCCACAACTTTTTTATAAACTGTACCCCATGAGTTATTTTAATGTATAACCTATAGTATTATTTTTTTCATCTACAACAAACATTCACCTATCCTCACAAACTTTTGCATTTATAATATTACTTAGAAGAATAAACAAATAAATTTTCCTTCCTGCTAGGATTTCTAGTCTGTCATAATCTAATTTAAAATGATGCCACATGACTAGATATCAAACCAAGTGTAAATATAACATTAGCTGTATCTCGCGACTTCGTTTGCGTGGACTATAAAACATAGTCTCGTTTTTTCCAGTATTCTTAGGAATTTCAAGAAATCCTTATTTAATGCTCTCCTATAATCCATAAGGAACTTATATGCCAATTTTTTACTTTCTATGGGCAGTAGCTTCGCCTGTACGTTGTCTGTCAGTCACTCAATAACGCAAGCGTTTTATATATATATATATATATATATATATATATATATATATATATATATATATATATATATATATAAATTTGTTTTTTTTTCATGATTCAGTTGCAATATTTTACTAACAAGTCTAGTTAAATAAAAGTATGAAAACAGATGCAATCTTGTACATTTCGCAATTCATTAGATTGACTCGTTCACCTTTCTCATCGGAACAAAGTGGTACGTTGCACTATTGCTCAACAGTAATAGACATTATGTAAGGAAATATCAACAAGACTAGCGGATATTATGAAATTTATCTTCTTTTGTAAATAGTAATAATCCTACTAACATTATAAGTGAGAAAGTTTGTGGATGGATAGATTTTTGTTATTTTTTTATGCAATAATTACTGAACGGATCTAGATGAAAATTTGCAGTAATATAGCTTATATGACAGACAATGAAAAATTGACGACAATTTTTAAAGATTGTGTGTTATTTAATTATAATATAACATTTATAAGCACGTTTTAAAAGATAATTACATAATTAATGATTGATATTACGTTTAAAATATGAATGCAGGAAGATTTGAACTTGAAAAAGGCTCTAAGTAAATGTTTTTTCCACATCAAAATCTCATTTGGTTGTTATATTTTTTCCCGAATCGTATTTAATAAATTTCGCTTTGAGAACCTCAATTTAACTGTATTTTTTATGTGTGTTACCTTTTTTACTGGATGAACCAATTTTAAAGATTTTTATATGATTGCTAATAGTTCTGATTTTGTCCCATTCAAATTTAGTTAACATCTAAAAAGAAGTTTTGGAATTATTCGTAATACTTTTACTTTTTAAGGCATTCTACTTAAAGTCTGTTTAATTTTTTTTTAAATTGGTATTATTTTTAAAGATGAACCTAAAACAATAAAAATAAGTGAATTTAATTAATTACTCAAAGTGCAACATGTCATGTCTATACATATGAAGCACTATGTTAGAAGTAGGATCGTCTTAATTGCGGGCGCGCCCTTGCGGCAACTAAAGCAAACTAGCAATCGATATACGGGTGTGGCCAAACCTGGCTGTATTTGTTTTAGGACCCTGTTTTAATGTTTATATAGTTTTTACATGTTAAATAAATTTGTTATTATTTCCAATTCCATGACGCCTGCGACTGTAAACGCGACAGGTTGTGGGTTCGATTCTCACTCCAGTAAATGGAATTTTTCATTTCCTGGGTTTGGTAACAAGGCAAAGCGCGGCGTTGAGTTCCGCCACTCAGCACGCAATCCCTCAATTCGGCGTAATCGGGGAAAGGAGTGTGTGGAGGATGTTCCCTCTGCCTACCCTGCTATATGCGGGATACAGCGTGAATCTATGTATGTATGTATGTATGTTATTTCCATTTCATCGCTCGTATAAGATATATCTCGGCGTTGAGTTTCGCCACTCAACAAGTAATGGCTCGAATTTATGGGGAAAGTGGGAAATGGAATGTGTTGACTCTAGGCTTTCTGTTTCTTCTTTGACTTGTTAATAAATTAGTTAATAAATATATTCGCTAATTTCTTTTAAGCTTATTGTGAAATTATTTAAGAAATTAAATGAATTAATCGTAGATAACATTAGTCCTTGTAAAATATATGCACGGTAAAATAAAAGTGTTTTTGAAATTAGCATGCTATTTTTTAAAAGAATTTTAATATTGTCAGATTTGGCAATCGATTGAGCTAATTTGAATTTACTTTTCCTTTAATAGTGTATGTATATCTATATACAAATACGTGAAGGAAAAGCTTTGGATCCATTTTTTCGAAAATTAAGTGGACGGAGGAGAATGAAACTTGGCACACTTATAGTATATAGTGAAGGAGTGCACAATATCAATATCTTTTTAAAATAATGCAAAAAAACCTTATTAAATTAATAAAATAAATGTTACACACAGTACCATGATTTGAAATCATGTTTATATAAGATGAAATATACATTGCTAAAGACAACGCGTTGTTAACGCGCCAATTGGGACACTAGTAGCGATAATTTCTTGTAATGCGAGAAACTGAAAATAAATTTTAAAAAATCTTTTTTTTCATAGCATACGTCCTACTAACGGATAACGTACGTACTATATGCATGGAAATAATATATACATGGAAAAGTTTATAAGTGTGGATGGATAGGTGTTTGTTGTTCGTTTACCCAAAAACTAGTGAACAGATCGGATGAATTGATTTTATATAATTAGGCTACATATAACGAAAAATATCTAATTTCTGATATTTCAAATGTATCATTTATTTTTAATTATTAAGTAAGTTTTATACTGTCTAGTTTGTATATTCCGATATTCGTATCGGATCAAGTACCAAATGATTTGGGGCAAGATTATATTGACATCAATTGTGGTAGTCGATCAATGAAGCCGTTAGATATTATCAAATAGCCTGAAATTGATACGTTACAGTTACGGAGGCAAAACTTTAAAAAAATATTTATTATTACACAAAGTTAACCTTATGGTAAACGAGGTAATAAGCTCAAATATTGAATGGTAAACAGGGTTTACCATTAAATTAATAAAATAAAGATACTTTTTAAACAATGCAAATGATATTAAATATATGACTATTTTATTCCATTAATATTATAAATGTGAAAGTTTATGACGATGAATGTAACGCCTGTCGTGGCGCAGAGGCACAAGTGTGCGACTGTAAACCGACAGGGTGTGAGTTCAATTCCCACTCCAGGAAATTTTCTGGGTTTGGTAACAAGGCAAAGCGCGGCGTTGAGTTCCGCCACTCAACACGCAATGTCTCAATCTGGCGGAAAGTGGGGAACGGATTTGTTGAAAGAGAACAGAGCGTCTTAACACTAGGTTCTCAGGTTCCCTCTGCCTATCCTGCTATGTGCGGGATACAGCGTGAAGTTAAAAAAATAAATAAATAAAAAAAAATGTATGTTTGTGTCTTAATCAAAAGTATATGAACAGATTTGGATCAAATTTTATAGTATCTAATGTACTACAATTTACGCAGATTTCATGTAATTTGGCGATAACATAATAATTATAAATATCTAGAAGATAAAAATATTAATATACGAAGTAATTATTCAGATATTTTAAGCTCTAACCAGTGTGTGGTGTAAGCTGACGTAATGTCAAAATATATCTGCTGAATTTAATATCGATGACGTCTGAAATTCCTTTGAACAATGAATCTTTAGTTTGTTGCTAATCTTATTTTATAGTATCCGCTTTGACGTCACGGATAATACCATTATATTGACATAGTTTGTTTCCCAAAGAAAAGTACAGCTTCACGCTTTATCCCGCATAACAAGGTAGAAAGAACATAGTGTTAAGACACTCCACTCTCTCTCCGCCTTAATTAGAGACATTTGTTTGTTAAGTGTCAGAACTCGAAGTCACGCTTTTTTTCTAAAAACTTCTACATACAAATCATTATATGAATAAAAAATTTTCTACGTACCTCTTCTTATGGAACAGAGAATTATGAAATTTGGCATACTAATTAATTTTTTATAGACCAGGAAGGCACACACCCAATAAGTTTCATAATATCTGGTGTTGCACGGGGCCGTGGGCGGCGGGGATCACTTACCATCAGATGACCCTAACGCTCGTTTGCCTTGTCCTTTTCATATATATATATTGTATTAATAATACATAAAATAAAAAAACATATTATACACATTACTATATGTTTGAAACCACAATTTTATATAAACTGACATACATGTTGCTAAGACAACGGTTACTTCATGTATTTCCGGATATAGTTATTTGAATTTCGCCGGGTAATCTACATACATAGTCATAATACACCAATTGTTTCAGAAAGATAGATAAGTTGTTACTTGAATTTAATTTTCAGTGGAAAATTAATATATTTATATATTTGTTAATACATAATAAATTAGTGTACTTATATTTTTAGCTAAATTAAAAAAAATATACCAATATATATTATAATATAAAAATATTCTTTTTAGTCTAACTCACAAACAATATATTTAGCTAAATTGTATCAAAATATGCTTAGACAAGTCTAATAACAATCAAAACAAAATCCTTACTAATATTATAAATTCGAAAGTAACTCTGTCTGTCTGTCTGTCTGTCTGTCTGTTACGCTTTCACGCCTAATCCACTGAACCGATTTTGATGAAATTCGGTATAAAGATAGAACTGAACTTGGGAAAGGACATAGGATACTTTTATCGCGAAACAAATGATAGAGGGGGTTGAAATAGGGGATGAAAGCTTGTATGGAAGTTCCTAATTGTCAAACATAAAATCATGTTAGATTGTTTAACTGTTTACACATACTTTGATACATAAACCACTTAACCAATTTTGACAAATAGTCTAGATCTTGGAAAAGACTATAGAATACTCCTTATCATATCGCGCGATATAACCGAAATTCACGCGGGCGAAGCCGCGGGCGGAAAGCTAGTCTTATATAATTTATACTTGCTAAAATCAAAATTATAAACTCAGCGACTAAAGTAGGTCGTTTATTCAAGTAGTAACTGTTAATTCTCAAGTCAGTACTTCCACGTAGTGTTAAGTGTTAATCAACAGCTCGAATGCTAATCGGTTCGATTCCCTGTTTATACAATTTAATGTGTGAGGAAAGTAAAAGTAAACGAAGCATAAACACTTGTTTATATGAAAAAGTATTTAAAGAAACACTATTTGATCGATTTCCGTGATACTAATATCGACTTCCGTTAGGTAAATCGTGTTATTGATACATTTATAAATCTAATGGTTTTGATGGAACTTTATAGTAATATAGTTTAAAATGGATGCTTGATTCGTGATTTGAGAAAAAATATGAAACGAATATTATATTTAACTAATTTCAAAAATCTTAAAAAAAAGTAAAGAAGACAAAGCAAAGCGCGGCGTTGAGATCGCCACTGTTCAAAGTAATGTCTCAATTCGGCGGGGAAAGTAAGGGAACAATGTGTTAAAAAAGAGAACTGAGTGTCCTAACATAGGTTCTCTGGTTTCCTACCCTGATATATGCGGGATATGGCGAAGCTAAAAAAAGACACCCGGGTGAAAACTACAGTTAACAACTACTGTACATAGAAACATAGTTGCGTTTTTAGCAGTAATAAAATAAAATAATTTATGATTAAAACATTTTTAAAAGTTTTTTTTTTTTTTGGTGGTAGGAGGTTCGTCCTCCGTCTGGCTCGCGACCACTGTCTGTCAAAACCGCCAAAATATCTTATGATGTGTTCCGGTTCGATGGCATGTAAAGCCCAGGTTTTCCCCTTTCCCACCCATCTTTTCCCAAAGTATGGTGGTTCCGATGTGGACTACTACACATTGTCCTCCCCTTCCATCTGTAATCCTCTCTAGGTTGGCAACGCATCTACAACATCTCTGGTGTTGTAGAGTGTCCATGGAGCGAAGGGAAACCACTTACTGCATCAAGGTGGTCCTTCTGCTCGTTTGCTATCCGTTATCCACATAAAAAAAAAAAAAAAAAAAGTAAGAAAGTAAAATAAAAAACGTAAAGTCTATGTTAAAAAGTAGGTACTAATAGTTTAAAATGGCATAATAATATTCAATAATTGTAAGTAAAATGAGGTTATCGTGAATGACTACATTTTTAGCAATATTATAAACTGGTTGTTGATTGCAGTACTTATTTACATTGCAAATTCATTACTTTCATACAAAAGCTTACAGTGTTTGGACGCAACAAATTCAATTACATTTCTCTTCTAATTCAAATCAATGAATTAAATAAAAAATAAACGTATTTTAGAAATATAAATAATTATTGAAAATAGATTTTTTTTTTTTAACTTCACGCCTGTAACCCGCATATGGCAGGGTATGCAGAGGAACCTGAGAACCTAGTGTTAAAACCGCTCGTTTCCATACAACAATTCTGTTCCCCACTTTCCACCGAATTGAGGCATTGCGTGTTGAGTGGCGGAACTCAACACCGCGCTTTGCCTTGTTACTAAACCCAGGAAATGAAAACACTAACATTTTCTGGAGTGGGAATCGAACCCACAACCTGTCGCGTTTACAGTCGCACGCTTGTGCCTCTGCGCCACGACAGGCGTTGATATAGATATATAGATATAAATTTCGACAATATATATTCACAGTTAGACTACGAGTATGCGTGAGAATGTAGGCCCTTGCTTTCAACTTTCCCGACCCTTGCCAAAACGAGGAGAAAGGTGATATGAATCATTCGCTCCTTAAACTAAACTTATGCTTAATCTTGATACTGCGATTTCAAAGATATATCCAAAATAATAAGTAATATTTCGAATATTTTTAAGAGAAATTATTTTTTGTTAGGTGGTAGGAGGTTCATCCTCCGACTGGCTCGCGACCACTATCATGTCAAAGACGAACCGCCAAATATCTTATGATGTGTTCCGGTTCGATGGCATGTAAGCCAGGTTTTCCCCTTTCCCACACTTTTACAACATCTCTGGTTTTGTAGATGTTCATGGGCGAAGGTAACCACTTACCATCAGGTGGTCCTTCTGCTCGTTTGCCATCCGTTATCCATAAAAAAAAAAAAAAAAAAAAGGAAAGAAATTATAATATAATAGAATATTTTTTCTGATTACAAATGTAAAATAGAACGTAGAGAATGTGACGTCATGAGAAATAAGTTGTAACAAACGCATAAGAAGCTTGATATAGTCAAATAGGAGCGTATGATGCAGGTTAGACTCCTGCATCGTTCAAGGGTCAGTACTAGTAGTCTGGAAATTGTAAGTCAAAAATATACTGAAAATTCTGTATAAACCTTTTGGCATTCCAAATGTTTCAAATCTTATCTTATCTTATCTTCAAATCATATAGGAGCTGTAAGGAATAAAATTGTTTACTTAATATATTTTTTATGTGTGTAAGCTTTTACTGGGTGAACCATTTTTGGTGACTCTTTTTTCATATGATTTAAATGTAGTTAAGATCTGACAAGTAGTTTTGAAGTTATTCGTAATAATTTCACTTTTTAGAGTATTTTACATGAAGTCGCTTATCTTTTTTGATAAAATTTTAATTATTTACTCATATTTTTAATATACACCTCCCGAGTAAAATATGAATCTATATCTATCGTACACAGTGAGTAGTCAAATATGCCACTAAGGCATTTAAAATCGTCTTTAAGTAATGCTACCTCCAGATAATTATCTATTTATGAAGAACTAGGTCTTTAATCTTTGCAAGCAGTTATACACTTCCTGTGACCAATCATTCGTGAATAATCCATTAAAGGTTTGACCCCCGCTACGTATTAGAATCAGTACTTTTGTGGGTTCATCGTATGACGTAATTTATTTACTTCATGTACTAGGATTACTTATATACTTTTTTATTAGCTTTTCACTTTTTCTCGCATAATAAGTTGGTCAGGGATAACCTAGTGTCGAGACACTCCGTTTTCCAGTTGGAAAGACGCCACGCTTTGCTTTACATACCAAAACGGGGAAATTAATATAATTCAAATATAATATACCCCCATTGGGAATCGAACCCACTGCCAATCGTGTTTACAGTCAGACACTGTTTCACTGTGCCATGATTACCTATTTTTAGATAAAGATTACTTATTTAAAATATTACATAAATTAACAGGGCAAAGCGAGGCGTTGAGTTCAGTCATTTAGCTTGCAATGCCTTAATTTTACGGAAAGTGGAGAACGGAATTGTTCATAAAACGGAGTGTCTTAACACTAGGTTCTTAGCAACCACTGCCTACCCTGCTATAAGCGGGATACAGCTTGAAACTAAAAAAAATAGATTACATTATAGTATTGTATCTAACGTGATTTTTTCTTACAAAACATATAATGACTATGACTTTAGCTAGTTCCAATGTTATTAGTGAAAATAAATCGTATTATAATTAATAAATAACTATAAAATAATTACCCATAATTATATATACGTTAGTTCGCAAACTTTTGCAATATTTGACTATTATTTACGAATACAGATTAATGTTATGACACTAATTGTCTATAGGGCAAGTTCATGTCTTGTTCGCCCGTAGTATAGAAAAGAAGAGATTTTTTTCTTTTCTTTTTTTAATTTCCCACATATAGCGGGGTAGCCAGAGGGAACCAGAGAATCTAGTGTTAAGACACTCCATTCTCTTCCAACAGTTCCCCACTTTCCGCCAAATTGACACATTGCGTGTTGAGTGGCGGAATTCAACGCCGCGCTTTACCTTGTTACCAAACCCAAGAAATGAAAATATTAAATTTTACATTTCCTGGAGTGGGAATCGAACGCACAGCCTGTCACGTTTTCAGCCGCACGCTTGTGCCTCTGCGCCACGACAGGCGACAGGAAAGAAGGGATTGATATTATGTAGCTTTTTAAGCTTCGCGCTGTATCCCGCATATAGCCGGGTAGGCAGAGGGAACGTGAGAACCTAGTGCTAAGACACTCCGTTCTCTTAAGATTTCTGTTCCCCACTTATATGTAAATGAGTATAAAATAAAAGCTAAATAATTTTATATACCTAAATGTTAAATTTCATAATAAAATTCAAATTATCGTGCGTTCAAATCCGGCTACGTATAAATTTTATTAAAAAGTTTTTCAAAACTAACAACTTCGTTACAACGTTTATATCACTTTATACAAAAGTGTTTGTCAAAGACGTTGTTTAACATTTATTTAATTAATTTAATGTATGTCTAATCGATTATTATACAAATATTGATTTTCTGCTCTTCTTCTATATATTAACTTTAACTATGCCAAATTTCATAATTCTTCGCGTCCGCATTAGTATTCGCAAAATGGGTCAGCTAGTTTGTCCTTTTTTTTAACTACACGCTGTATCCGTATATAGCAGGGTAGGAAGGAACCGGAGAGAACCTAGTGTTAAGACACTCCATTATCTTTCAGCAATTCCGTTCCCCACTTTCCGCCAGGTGAGGCGCTGCCTATTGAGTTGCGGAACTCAACGCCTTGCTTTGCCTTGTTACCAAAACCCAAGAAATGAAAATATTAAATTTTACATTTCCTGTAGTGGGGATCAATCCCACAACCTGTCGCATTTACAGTCGCACGCTTGTGTCTCTGCGCCACGACAAGCGTTGTCCTTCATATGTTAATATATAAATAATTCACATCAACCATAACCGTTCGTAATCGATTACATTTTTAATACAATAAATCGATTTCTCATTATAAATTGACTTGTATTAATTTCTCTTTCACTTTGGTATGAAGATCTGGTTTATTTCAGGGCAAATACACATTTAGATTAAATTAATTGCTACCATTAAAATGGCGCCAGTCGAATATTTTATTTTTTCTTTTGAACATTATTGGGAATTGTGGTCATAAATTGAAGAAGAGTCTGAAGTAAGGTAATATTCTTGTATTTTCAGTTTCAGACATAACTGAAGATTTTAAGTACATATTAACACTAAAACTACATTTTTTGCAATTTTTCCAATATAATTTTCTTAATAACAAATTGTTTTAATCTTTTAGTTTTGCAATGTTCAGTCGCAAGATTTCATCGGGAGGATCATATTTTAATTATTTTCATTTTCCCGCTTTGCACAAAGCACGGCGTTGAGTCCCGCCACTCAACACGCAATGTCAAGCATACCATAAAGTGTCTTCATACTAGGTTTGGCCAGTGAGACATTGTCTGGCTATCAACTTGACCGTGATTGGCTTGACCCCACTCGGGGAAATGAGTATATTTATATTTTTATTGTGGTGTGTTGACCCCATTCGGGGATTTTTTTTCTTTTTTTTTAATGAAGTTAAAACTGTACTGTATGTATCCCGCATATAGCAGGGTAGGCAGAGGGAACCTGAGAATCTAGTGTTACTCTGTTCTCTTTCAACTAATCCGCTAAAACTAATCCGCCACATTGATGCTTTGCCTTGTTACCAAACCCAGAAAATGAAAATATTTAATTTACTGGAGTATATTTATATTTTTATTGTGGTGTTCATCATCACCTGGTGGTGGATGGCGACAGATGGAAAGTGGGGAACGGAGTGTCTTATCACTAAGTTCTTACCAACAAAAAAATCAATACATCGTGTCTATCTACCATTTATTCAATCTAGACTCAAGTCTCTTTTAAATCTATTTTTTTAGACGACTCCATATTGAGAACAAAAGCGTCCACCGACCTTGTATTGCCTTTTGCATCGTCCACATTTGTTTGAGTCACACAGTCGTTTGTGATAAAACTTATCGCACCTGGCTATGGTATTTATAATGTTTATATAATATATATGTATGTATTTATTGACTTTGAGTTAATATTAATTCTAACCGACCTCAAAAAAGAAGTGTGTGTTTAAGTATACTTTTTAACTGGGTAAACCAATTTGGATGAAATTTATTTTATATGATAGCTATTGCTTATGACGTGACCCCATTTAAATTTAGTTAAGGTCTGACGAGTAGTTTTTGAGTTATTCGGAATTCCTCTATAGAGTATTTTATTTGGAATCGGTTTCCTTTTTTTGTTATTAAAATCTGAATTATCATCAACAATATTTTTAAAAAATAATCTACCAAGCAATTAAGCACAAAACACTGCCAATGAGTTATTAATAGATAAAACTATTATGAATAAATAAAAATCTAAGTGATATTTAAAAATAGGCCGATTCATGCTTTATCTAGCATAGTAATATGGTTAGAGAAAACGTGAGTAAAGACACTTCGTTCGTTCGCCTAACTCTCCAAACCAAAGTAAAATATTTTGATATTATGTAAACATACTAACTTTATATGTATTCATTTAATAGTCATTTTAAGTAGTTTGAGGTTTTTTTTTTTTTTTTTTTTTTTTTTTTTTTTTTTTTTTTTTTTTTTATGGATAACGGATGGCAAACGAGCAGAAGGACCACCTCAAGGTAAGTGGATACCTTCGCCCATGAACATCTACAACACCAAAGATGTTGTAGATGCGTTGCCAACCTAGAGGATACAGATGGAAGGGGAGGACAATGTAGTATTCCGTTCTCGGAACCACCACATTTTGGGGAAAGGATGAGTGGGAATGGGAAAACCTGGCTTACATGCCATCGAACCGGAACACATCATAAGATATTTGGCGGTTCGTCTTTGACATGATAGTGGTCGCGAGCCAGACGGAGGACGAACCTCCTACCACCAAACAAAAAAAGGTTAAACAACCTTGTATATATTTCAAAGGTATATTATATGGTTATTATTGTTTGTTTATAATAATGTAGCATATATATGTTCGTCATAGACGGATATAGCCAATTAGATTCCAATAAAGGCGTGGGGTATATAAGGTATAATTTTATCTTTGTTTTCCTTTATGCGTCACTTTTCAAAACACGTATATTTATTTATTAAAAAAATATATCTATATATAAATACGTGAAGCAAAAACTTTGGATCCCTTTTTACGAAAATTACGCGAATGGAAGAGCATGAAACTTAGCACACTTATAGTTTATATAGAGAACGAGTGCAGAATGTTAATATATCTTAAATAAATGCATTATTTAATTTCTTTCTTTGCAAAAATATTGGCGTTGAGTTCTGCCAGTCAACACGCAATGTCTCGATTTGGGGGTAAAGTGACGGCATGCGGGAAAAAGCGTACGTTATATATAGTATATATATATATATATATATATATATATATATATATAGTTATATATATAAGGAAGTACGATTAAATAATTAAAATAATAAACATAAACCATTTATTAACACTAGGAGCCCTAAACTATTATCCCTGTATAATATATTAATAGATTCTAATAAAAACAGGGAAAATATTTAATTGTCTATATGGAATTGTACTGTTTTAGAAACGTTTCATATTTCTCATATTACTCCTATATTGTATTTCCAGATGTAAATGTGTTTATACATTTTCACACCTACATACATACATACATGCTATTATAAATAAGATTTTAATAAAAAAAGAAACCGATATTTAACTAACAAATAGTACAATTATTACGAATAACTCAAAAATTACTTGCCAGATTTTGACTCATTTTTAAATGGGACCACATCAAAATCATCACTAGCTATCATATAAAGAAAAAGAATCATCAAAAAATCGGTTCACCCAGTAAAAATTATGCACACATACATAAATAACAGTCGAATCGATAATCTCTTCCTTTTGAGTCGGTTAAAAACCAGATTAAGTTAATACATGATAAAGTCGACCATAACCCTTTATCTCTGGTTTGTTATTTTTGACGAATGCCACCGAACCGGAGTGTCGTAATGAGCCCTTGAACTGAATTAGAAATATTATGTATAGTTACAACGCTACTGGATAATAAATGTTTGGTCCATATGTTTTCAATAAATGTTAGATAATACCTATTTTTAATAATTAAATGATGAAAAATAGAATGCATAATTTTGAAGGATAACAAAAAAAAAGAAAACTGACTTAAAAATAATTTAGTTCAAAATTTATTCTAAGCTTAGATCTTAACCTTCAAATTTTTAATCAAGCCATGGCTTTAATGTGGTCCCCACCACATCAAATTGTCTCTGATAGCAAAGCAATAGCTATCATATAAAAATAATCATCAAAATTGTTTTCACCCAGTAAAAGTTATGAGGTGGTGAGGCTTATCCTTGTGTATTAACGATGAGTACAAAAAAATAATCTATCACTGTAAGTCATTTATGAAATTTTGAGTTATTATTGACTATGAAATTGTTATATTATTAAAAACTGACTAATTCACTGATTTCAAATGAAATGGTCAAAGACTGAAATAAATATATATGTGTTACCACATCCTCACTGCGGCAACGATGGTTTACAATGCATATACCGACCGTAACTATTCTTCAACAGGCACATGTCTAGAACAAGAAGCATCGTGTAGCAGAACTGTGCTCTTTAGCAGCACGTGTCGCTGCAGAGACAGGGTCACGGGCGTTGCAAGCTGATGCTGATGCCTTGGCCAGGAGGTTGCAGCTGGTCTCTGGTGCAGTCCAGGCCTGGCTGATTTGGGTGAAGCTGTGGCAATCATGAGGGCTAAAGCTCAACACGCCAAGGGAAATGTTCTGCGATATGAGACAGGTTTGTGTTGTTTTTGGATGTTGGCTTCAAAATTGATACTTTAAGTATAATTTTAATTTTGTTATTTTATTGACGCTAGTCTGAAAGCGATTAACAGATTTTGATAATCAATGAGGTGTTTACGTCGTAAAAATATTTTTTCATACCGATCGAAATTTCAACACTCGTGGAATCTTGATATGATGCGGCTTTACTACGATTGAGCTTGATACAATCATGTATAAGTAGTATTTTATGTTACTTTTTTAATTATCATAATTTTATAATTATCAGTGGTTTTAAAACTACAGAAACATTTCGCTTCTAAATTAAATGCCTCTGGGTTTTAACATAAAGTTAATATGTAGCGAATAACGGTGTCCATACAGTATTATTGTGGTAGCAAGTCACGCAGGCAATCTCGAAAAGGGATTGGTAGTGCACGGGATGTGACACGCCTTTAGGCAAGTGGGTATTATCGATTTTTATAAGCCGGACATTTTATGTAATGAAATTGTTTTCTCATTTGTTTTTTCAAAAGATTTCGATTTTTTTTATATCTAAGTACGTTTTACATGTTTAATTTAAATATATGATTATTTTAGTTTTCCTTTTTGTTTAATTAAAATTATTGTTATTATATATATTCTCATGTTTATTTTTTTTATAGGATTTGGACACACCAGTCCAAGAAGATGGAGAAATAGTGAAGACAAATTAATAGCTTTTAAGAGATAATCTTATTGCTCTCGGCAAAAGTGAAGCAGACATAGCCTCAAGCAAAGCTGAACTCCCCTGATATTGATAGAGATGTTTCAGATGAGCACCGGATCGTAAGGATACTAGAGCTATGGCAGGCTATGTTCAGAGACACCTTCCTACATTACCACAGATTGCTCACGCCCTAGTTAGATCAGGAGTGATGCCGCAACCGCGCCAAGACTGTGGAATGAATATTTGGCTCGATCTTTTCACCTTTCCATTGTGGCACAGTCCCAGCTGATTAAATAGTGGCTAAACTCGAGTCATTGCAGACGCCCTTTGCTCGTGCAATGAGTGAAAAAACCTTTGAACATCACACCGATCTGTGGCATGGAATGGTGTCAGAGAGATGAAAAATCGTGATTTAGCTGATAAATCGATACCCTTACAAATCTCCACAATGAAACGTTAGCGAGATAGTTGAAAGACACGATGAGGTATGTACACGTATCGCCGCATGGGATGAATACAGAGAAATTTACACACAACTTCTTGGGGATGGTTGAAAGAAATCGAAAGAGAGAAGGGAAAATTACAGCTTAGGATACGTGCATGGGTTAAGAGAATAAGTAAAACTCTTTACAAACATACAGGCAGAATCTCGTTGATAAGCTACCGAAGGCAGAAAACTATCTGATAAGCTGTTACAAAAATCTAAAGAAAGTTCTTGTGTTCACTGAAGAAACCTATGCTGCATCTGTCAGAATGGAATGTAGAACGTCAGTAGGGTGGAGTGTCCTGTGCACAAGTCAGTCTCTCTCTGAGCATTTCTTAAGGCGATTTCCTTTATCTGAATACTGGCCCATAGGAGAATACGAAAAGTTGACGAACGATTGATAAAAATTACACTGTGGGAACCCGCGTGGATGTAATGTCATATTCCGATGAAGACCGATTATCTAGGGGCCTCAAATTGCAAGGTTGGCTGATAAATACAGTGGGATTCTGAGAACTAAAATTGATAAGACTGAAACACAAATTGAAGTCGGTGCGTCATCCAAGAACAACCAAAAGAAATGCTCTAGCCTTGCCAAGATATAAGAATAGTGAGCCAAAAGTATGGCAATTAAGACAACAACGTGCAGATTTAGAACATCAACTATCGATACTCATTCACAGGCTACAAGAAAGATTGGAAATTCCATACCTTATTTGACTCAAGGTCTCGATTCAGTGAATGGATGACAAAGCACTTGAATTACGTCTCGACGTCGCAACATCACCTTACCGATATACCAGCTTTAGATCCGCAAGATCTTGTTAGGAATAACATCAGATATTCAAGCGGAAACAGCTCTTAAGCGAACGAGAATTTGAATGGCTCTCGTTGAAAACTGGCTACAGTACTTTAGTAGATCTCTTAAAAAAAAGGATGAAAATCATAGTAAGAACACGTCAAACAACTCAAAGATATACAAGAAAAAGATGGCATAAATTACAAGAGACAGCCAATGCAATCCAAAAATAAACGAATTACTGGAGACTATTTCAAAACTAGAAGAACGGTTAACTGAAATTAGGATGAAATTACACACTATAGAATCAAACCTTACGACAACTGTTGTTCTAGAACACTTAACAACCAAAACCGTTGATGCCAAATTCCAAGAACGTGACGAAATTCACAAAAATATTGAAAACGAGAGTGGCGAAGTTGGGAAAACGTTAAATCTGTGCGAACTAGTGTTTAACGATCCTGACGTGCTAAAAGGCAATTTTGATTTGCGAAATCTTCGCACTGGAGCCGATATCGTTGAAAAGAAATGGAAAAATATTTGTGATATGTCTGAACAACGCAAAAAGGCATTAAAAGAAATCCGAAAATCTGCTGAATTGATTAATTCCTTACTACCGAAAATAGAAAAGAAACTAGATGCAATTGAGAAACGTGTAGAAAAAATTGAAACACGAAAGCAGCGCGGTGAAGCAGAAGATGAGAGTATATCAAAGAATGTAATTAAGGACTTGGACGGATTAGAGTCTGACATTAAGAAATTGGAAGATGCATACAGTCGCATTGTATCGGCACGAGGTGTTGAAGTACGAGGATCTGCTGCCGATGATGCGTCCCGACTTCGGTCTTCTGTGAGGAAGTGGCAACAGTTGCGCGGTAGACTTGATGCTGCCGGTGCTGATGCCCATAAACAATTCGTGTCAGCTCATGGCAAAGCTGTCGTGGCTTTAGCTGAGGCAGATGTTAGATTGACAAGAGCTTTGCATCTAGCTCCAACACCAATAGATAAAATTGCCACTCTCAAAGAATTGGATGTAAGTATTTTAAAAAAAATATTACTTAATGAATTTAATATAAGTTATATCTGCCTACATAAATTACTTTTTAGACTTGAAGCATCAAAATCGGTATAGTCACAACAAATTCTTGCCTAATTGTATAAATAGTCCGTAATCTTATTAACGAGATAACCTTAGACTTGACCACGCAGCTTATTGACCTCTCGGTGTGATTTCATTGATATTTGCACGATGATACATACTGATTGGAATGTGCTCTGTTTAAATAAGCTAAATTAAATATTTGTACATGTTTTTACACCTATATTCTAGTTAATATAACAAGAAAACTGTTTAATTTCGTTAAGAAGGTATAAGCTATATATTTCAAATTAATTATTAACCCCTACGATAAAGGAATTTAATATAACATGTATACTGTGAAGTATAGCAGTTTGGAAAAAATTATTACGCATATATTTATAACGCATATATTAAAAATATTATTTTTCGATATAATAAACTATATTAGAAAAGACATGCTGTCTAATATTGTTTCCTATTTGATCCATATTTTATAGGGTGTCGAAGAAGATTTACGAGAATGTGCAGCACTAGTGGACGACGCGGATCGCCTCTCAGTGTCAGTGACCAGTATACCCGGTGTCTCGGACATGGTGGGCGAATATCGCGCGTTGTTCGCTGATGTTAGAACTAGACTAGACATAGCAAAGGCTGAAGTTGTAGGCGATGTGGATTCTGCTGTACAGGTTTATACTTTTTTTCAAATTAATTCAGAGATAATCTGTTTTGATCTTATTTACCCAAGTGCAATAAGTAGTAAATCAATAAGTATAATATATAGTAATAATTGATGACAGATGATTTATTCAAATTGTAATTATTCATTTAAAAATTAAATAACAATCTATTATGAAATGTTTAGGTCGACACATTAAAATGGGAGACCGACGCAGCATTGCAAGTAGATACCCTAACATCAAAAGAGACATACCGAAGTGAACTGGCGACTGCTGTCAAAGAAACGTCAGAATCGCTCGAAGCTCTTAGAACTGCATTACTCCAAGAGATTAAAGAAGACGCCAAAAGCGATGAATTGGCAACTGCTGCCAAGGAAATAGCTAAGGCTGGAGCCAAACCCGAACAAACCTTGGAATTAGCCAAGCATTTATCAGAATTACTGTTAACAGAATGTGATGCGACAGAAGATGAAGCTATGCTTAAAGAAGTGGAATCGTTGTCTTTAAGATACGAAGACCTTCTTACACAGGCTAAGAAACGTGAACTACAAATAAACAATCTAAGGTGAGTCATTATAAATATCAATGTGTTTTTGTGTTTTCAATAATAATATATGAATTATATTTCTCAAGATTCTCTTACACGAAATTTTTGAATATGGGAAATTGTGCTATGTATGGCAATGTATTGTAGACGCACTGGCACGTTTGGTGGCGGGCTTCTTTTTCCACTTTAACAGAAATTAGCACTAAAACACTTTCTTTATAATTCAATTAACTATTTTAATTACATCTTCTACCTTGTACAATTTAAAAACTGTCTTTTAAGTCCCTTTTAGAGTCAAACATACTTGTAGATTAACCAAAAATTTTAAATTAAAGAAGCTACTAATAATTCTATTTCTAATTTGTATTTGATGATATTTTTTTAGTCAAAATTTTAATTATATGTTTAGTATAAATATTTAGTTATCGAGTGTCAATCGCTTGTTAACCTGGCATGCGATATTAAACGTCGTTTTTGGTCCTAGGTTGCCCCACTCCGCGTCGTACGCTCTCACGTGCGAACAGTGAGTACCGCTTCCTAATATATCATAAGGAAATTCGCTCACAATTTATTATTATTGTGATCTTTAATTATTGTAGTTAATATTTAAAATAATTATACTAATATTATAACTAAACGTATATGTATCGATGATATTTTGTTAATAATGTAGGATTTTTTTTATTTTTTTTAATGGCTAAATCACTAAATAGCACTTAATGGTTTAATGAAATCACTTTAGCACTTACACTATAAATAATGATTAAAATTGTTAGCGAATTTCTCACTAAATTAGTTTTGGCTGCACTTTATATTTTTATATGCACTAGCTACTTGGCACAGACTAAAAATATTTTTAAGTAACCACTGTAATAATCATTGGCAATTTAATTTTTTAATAGATGTTTTTTTTAATCTGTGGCAAGTGATTTTGTAAGCTTAGTTGTGTTAATGCATGATTTGTATTTAGATTTAAATCAATGTATTAAAGTTACATACTAATTAATTGCGAAATTATTTCGTATTATAATCATTTTGTTTCATATTATAATCACAACAATATGTATTTTTTTCATATACAATTATCTATGTAGTATATTATTGATTAATCGTAAAAATTGCATCTTGCGTTTCATTGTTGAGTAAAAAAATTATTTCAAATTTCATTTGAAATGTACCTAAAAAAAACAATTTCTTTTATTACTTACGCTATAAGCATTTCAGAATCTAGCTTTTCATTATTGGTGAAGTCATTTTCTGCATATCATTGTATTTTGATTATACCAAAACTTCATTCTTAGAAGTATCTTCTCTATTTTAGTGAATCTGGTCGTCTGACATGTCCACTTTGTTCCGACCGGAACTGGAAACAACTTGATAACGATCTATGGAGACTCGAACAGTGGTTGCAATTCGCTGAAGCCACAGATGAGGCGAGGATCGATCCTCCTGAACAATATGATGCTTTAGAAGATGCTATACAGGTAGGTTATTATTAAGAAAAAACTTAAACATAAATATAGTATTCTCTAAGGGATATAATAGAACAGAAATTTGAATAAAATGCTTAAAACCTAGAGTTTGTAATAAATAAATTGTACACAATATATTAATTATTGCTATGACGATGATGATTGACGATCATTTAATTAAAATTTAAACCAAAAAGAAAGTCGACTTACCCAATTCATTTACTAGTCAAATTACTATGAATAAATCAAAAATTAATCGTAATTTTTAACTATTTAACTGGGACCACACAAGTAGCTTTCATATTAAAAAGAATTATCAATTGGTTCACCCAGTAAAACAGGATAACATAAAAGCAATACAATCAGATTGAGAATCTCCTTTCTCCAAAAATCAAAGAAACTAAGGATATAGGAAGTAAATACTATTTTTATATTAAAAAAATTGAAATATTATTGAATATTTTTTTATATCAAAACCTAAAATTAATAAACTTAAGCAAATTTTCTCCAAGGACCATCGCGAGTTCCTCCTCGACCTGGACTCCCACAAAGCGCTAGTAGTATCACTCAACGTGGTCGGAGCGCACGTAACACGTCACGCGCGGTCGGCAACAGATGCACGCAGAGTACAAGATAGGCTGGCCGCGGCTAACACGCGGTGGGACACTGCGTGCTCGCGCGCCGCCGCGTGGCAGGGAAGGTTGCAGACCGCGCTTGTTAATAATAGGGAATTCCATGATATTGGTAAGTTAAATATCGGTTACGAATATATTTAAATACAAAAAGAAACATTTTTAGGAAACGTTTAAAAGTTTGAACCCAGCGGGACTCAGTAAGGATCGTTGAGGAACAGGTAATATAAGAATTTCAACGTAGCGAGATGAGAACTCATGGCTTAGTGGTCAGAGCTCTTGGACGGTTTCCAAGAGGCGCGGGTTTGAGCCCGCTGCGTTCAAATGTTCATACGTTTTCTAAAAATGTTTCTCGTTTCCTATGTGTGTCTTTAACACTTAAAAGTATCAAACTATTTAATGATGAATGAATGATTAATGATGAATGAATGATTAATGATGAATGAATGATGATGAAATGATTAATAATGAAATTATGTAAATTTCTCATGTATCCGGCTTAGAACTTGCTACTTATAAATCGTTCGAAACGTTGTCATCTACATATTATGGAATAATAAAACACCAATATATTTGACACTAATATTTTATAATAATTTAAATAAAGTGAAAATAAAATATTCACTTTATTTAAATTATATTTTATTAATAAGACTTTCGATCAGTATTCTGGCGCTATTATTTTCGTGGTTTACTAATCAAGTGCTTGCAAAAATTTCGCTAAACTATATGTATATACATTGGTGCCATTGTGTCAAATTAAACATAGCATAAACGCACCTATTTGTAATTCTACTTAACATATTTATATTAAATTCTTTAATAACAAAAAAATCTATAACCTTGCATTTATAGAAAATATTATTATTTATAGAAAAATTAAAACAAAATATTCCCCATATAATAAATATCAATCAATGAATCAATCAACAGTGGTCGAGCTAGTATCACAACTGGCCGCAGCGGAGAAGTCGGTACGAGCACGAGAGCCCCTCCGCCTCACGCGACCGGCACCGGAACTGCGCAAAGACTTCCGGCGCTTCAGCGAACTGCGCGATGAACTCAGCCGCGCGGAACCACGAGTACTTGCGCTAAGAGACGCTGCGCAGTTGTTGACGAATGATGCGCAGGATGTGTGTCGACGGTAGGAATCGTTATTTTTA
>JAKGSA010000843.1:206530-222485 GCA_033558755.1 Philaethria dido | reverse complement strand
ATCCACTTACCATCAGGCGGTCCTTCTGCTCGTTTGCCATCCGGTATCCATAAAAAAAAAAAAAAGAGAGGAGCTTGGATAGTGAAGGGGAGCGTTCATGCACCTCTTAAGTCTACACTTGGGTCACAAGTCCCAGGCACTGCTCCGAACTTTTTCTCCCTACAAACAATGGAGGGCTAAAGAGATTCTTCTCTTATATGCTATCTGGTTTGGTTGTAAGTGAACTTACTGTGCTGTTACATGTACCACATGTCAACATATCTTGGTATTGGAAATATTGGAGAATTTAGTAATTTTCTCTACAAAATTTCTCTATATCTAATAACTTTAAAATATGCATACATACACAACTTTAGCTGTATATCTCATATAGCAGGGTAGGCAAAGGGAACCTAGTGTTAAGACACTCCTTTCTCCACTTTCCGCCGAATTGAGGCATTGCATGCTAAGTGGCGGAACTCAACGCCGCGTTTTTTGCCTTGTTACCAAACCCAAGAAATTAAAAATTCAATTTCCTGGAGTGGGAATCGAACCACAACCAACACGTTTACAGTCGCACACTTGTGCATCTGCGCCACGACAGACGTCTTACTTTTTTAACTTTAAAATATACATGAAGATAAACTGTTCTCTCAGTTTAAGACTTGCTTACTGGATTAAGTTTGTTGGTGACATACGCACTACATCATACATATATTCATATATAGTTAGTTCATAGCATTGTATGATTACAGAGTACATAGTAATGAGGTGCCGTGAGCAAACATTAACTAATTTGGACTACATAGGTTAGTACATTACGAGCGAGTACAGTGACTGTGCAATTACTACTATTGTCATATATTATAATCCTTACGTCATAGTCTAGTTATTAAACACTTGATTGTATGTGCTGGTCATAGGTTCAAATTTAATTTCTCATTGAGACTAAAATGCGAAAATGCCATATCACTTACACACAACCAAAACAGAGAAAAAAAGAAGGACGGAAGAAGAATACGACCGCGAAATATATTTCAGATACATAATAATAAAAAAAAATAATTAGAAAATTAAACAACAAACAAGGGTTGCATTAATGCATTAAGCTTTAGCGTATTATAATATTGGTATGGCATAATTGGCTAGATCGCATGGACGGTTTCCAAGAAACTTGAGGTTTGAATCCCGCTATGTACAAAATTTTTAATTTCTAAAATAAACAAGACTAAGGTTTATTCATTTATTTCTCTATGAATACATGTGCTTCAACTTCGCGCTATATTTTGAATAGCAAGGTGCAGATAGAATCGAGTATCACTCCTGTCACGGATTTTCGCCTGAACCCGAGATTGTTGAGTTGTAAAAATCAATCATGTTTTGTTTTATCAAAGAGGAAAAACGAAGATAATTAAAATATACTCCCCGAATGGAAATCGAACCTATAACCATCCCAGACACTGTCGTACAACGCCACGATGCCCTCAGCAAAGATATACAAATTACTTTTAATGTTCGTTACTCAACGAAAAACACGCCGCTGTCGAAGGATAACGGTAGTCCGCCAAGCACCTTCTTTCGAAATTGCAAAAGCGCTTCTGCAAAATTATATTCTTCAGTAAAAATATGTATAAATAAAGACTTTATCCTCAAAAGAGTCGCAAAGTAGCTTTGTAATCTTTCTGTGATGTTTCGTGCTCTGAGAAGCCAATTGTAAAATGTAATAATAATAAAATCTACTGTACTTCTGACGTAAAATTATAATCTAGGAATCTAGGTTTCTTCTTAAGGTTATAATGAGTATCTAAGAAAAAAAAGAGACAGAGGGAGTATTATAACCTCACCCTCTGAGGTAATAATACTCAAACAAATTATAATTATTTTCAAAACATAATATTTTTTTCTTAAATTATCTATTAACCATACAGATGATCGCAAAAATTATGAATAAAAGGAAAGCTATGTCATTTAAAATGGATTATAATGTAAAATACTCTTCAGATCTTAATTGAATTTGAGTAGAACCATATCAAAAGCACTAGCTATCACCATTTCGTTTGGTGGTAGGAGGTTCGTCCTCCGTCTGGCTGCGACTACTATCATGTCAAAGACGAACTGCCAAATATCTTATGATGTGTCTCCGGTTCGATGGCATGTAAGCCAGGTTTTCCCCTTTCCCACCCATGCTTTCCCAAAATGTGGTGGACCTGATAGCGGACTACTACATTATCCTCCCTTTCCATCTGTATCCCTCTAGGTTGGCAACGCATCTAAGTACATCTCTTGTGTTGTAGATGTTCATGGGAGCGAAGGTAACCACTTCATTATCAGGCGGTCCTTCCGCTCGTTTGCCAATCCGCCATCCATAAAAAAAAAAAGAAAGAATTGTCAAATGGGATCACCCAGCAAACTAAAAACTAGTAAAAATATAATTCGCCTGCCCTTTTGAAGGCTGGTTAAACATCTAACGAACTAATACATACATTGCCAGAATTAAACTAAGCAAGCCTTACTTTATATTTAAAAATAACGCATTTTGGGTAATATATATATATATATTTTTTTTTTTTTTTTTTTTTTTTTTTTTTTTTTTTTTTTTTTTTTTTTTTTTTTTTTTTTTTGATAACGGACGGCAAACGAGCAGAGCGGACCACCTGATGGTAAGTGGTTATCTTCGCTCCATAGAAATCTGACAACACCAGAGATGTTGTAGATGTGCTGCCAACCTAGAGGATACTGATGGGTAGGACAATGTAGTAGTCCGTTATCAGAACCACCACACATTTTGGGGAAAGGATGGGTGGAAAGGGAAAAATCTGGCTTACATGCCATCGGAACCGGAACACATCATTAGATATTTATGGTCTGTCTTTGACATGATAGTGGTCAAGTGAGCCAGGGGTCGGAGGACGAAACCTCCGCAACACCTACCTTCCTCTGACAGACCGTCAAGCTCACGGCAATTGTCTCAAGCCGCGGAGTCTTACAAGTGTGGTAATTGAATTGCAAATAAGTCATCACACGCTACGTGCTGTTAGAAATAGTGAGAACTTGTGAAAACATACATACATACATCGTATAGCCAAACTACGTGTCAAAGACCTTGTGGAATTTTATATCGTATCTTGCGAACAAATTTAGACATGCTTTTATTAAAAATATATACGCCATCATGGCGCAGTGACATTTGACTGTAAAGGCAAATGGTTGTGGGTTCGATTTTTAATCGCGGAAATCATATTTAAATTATTTTCATATCTTCATTTGGGTAAGATAAAGCGTGGCGTTGAGTTCCGCCACTTAATACAAAATATCTCAATTTTATTCGGAAAGTAGAGAACGGAGTGCTTTGTTAATTTACTATTTGACTATACTATTATGCGGGGAATCTATATATAAATACGTGAAGCAAAAACTTTTTACTCCTTTTTAAGAAAATTACGCGGACGGAGGAGTATGAAATTTGGCACACTTATAGTTTATATCGAGAAGGAGTGCAAAAAGCTATTTTTTTTTAAATGATGCATAAAAAGTATATTAAATTAATAAAATAAATGTTACACACACTATCATGGTTTGAAATTCACCTTTATATAAAGTGACATATACATACATTACTAAAGACAACGCGTTGTTAACGCGTCACTGGGGCCACTAGTAAGAGTTAAGCTGTAAACAAAAATATAAAAATGTACTATACATGTGTACTACCCGTATCCCGTGACTTCGTTTTCATGTACTAAAAAACCTAAAATTTAGTTTTTTCTCGTTTTCGCAAGAATTGCGTAAAATCTTCTCTTATACCTAGCTCCCCTACACTCCCCAAGAAGCCTACATGTTAAATTTCAGCTTCCTATTGCCAGTAGTTTCATCTGTATGCTGTAGTCAGTCACTAAGTAACCTAAGCATTTTATATATATAAATGAATTTACAAACATACATACATAGCTCAACGCTGTATCCCTCATATTGCAGGGTAGACAAAGGGAACCTAGTGTTAAGACACTCCGCTCCTCACCTTCCAATATATTAAATTTTCAATATATAATAATAAATGAACGCCTGTCGTGGCGCAGAGGCACAAGCGTGCGACTGTAAAGCGACAGGTTGTGGTTTCGATTCCCACTCCGGGAAATGAAGTATTTTCATTTTCTGGGTTTGGTAACAAGGCAAAGCGCGGCGTTGAGTTCCGCCACTCAGCATGCAATGCCTCAATTCAGCGGAAAGTGGGGAACAGATTGAAAGAGAACGGAGTGTCTTAACACTAGGTTCTCGGGTTCCCTCTGCCTACCCTGCTATATGCGGGATACTGCGTGAAGTTAAAAAAAAAATGAATTTAACTAATTGTAATTTTAATATAAGTATATATTAAAAATAACATTCAGAATAAAAATCAGATACGTTTCAATGTAATATCTCAAGGTGTCTCCGGTGAGTTTGAGGTGCTCTTAATATTCAAGATTCTTAATTAATTTCTTCTTTCTTTTCTCTGGAGAAATTTTCACACTCGGATAAATTGGAAGCTTTAGTAGCGACCGCGGATTTATTTTGGTTGAATATCATACACCCTAATGGTACTGTCGAGAAACGCCTGACGTAACGGATTTCGGTTTAATTCCTGTTTAATAATATTTATTTTTTTCACGATCTTGTCGAATAACGTACGGCGTTAAGTTACGTAACCTAGTGAAGAATTATTACTTAATCCATAAGAATACTTTATAAAGTGTCATAGACATATAGGATAAACGATTCCATGAGACACGGGTTCGAATCCTGCTTATGTAGCAGGATTCGAACTCAACTTTTATACGTTTCAATAATAGTCGTTTATATCGCAGTATGTGAAGGCACTTTAAAAAGTATTATGATATTTAATAAATAACATTTTATCTTGGAATACCTTTCAACGTATTCCAAGAGTTTCGGGTTTGTATCCAGGTACAGTTTTTAGCTTAACGCTTTATTCCTCACATAGCAGGGTAGGTGTCAGTTAGCGGAACATGTCTCTGACATGTTAAGACACCCCATTCTCTTTTGACATTTCCGTTCCCCACTTTCCGCCGAATTAAAGCATTGCGTGCTGAGTGGCGGAACTCAACGCCGCACTTTACTTTCTTACCAGAGCTAGAAAATGGAAATACTAAATGTTATTTAATATTTTCATTTCCTTAAATGGGAATCTTCATGTTGATTGATGAAATTTTCATGTTTACAGTTGCACACTTGTGCCTCTGCGCCAAGACTGGCCTCTAAAGTGTAATATCCGCCTACACCGTGTGTTGTAGAAAATGAGTAAAAAAAAGTTATAAACTATCTGTTTTTTTTAACTTCACCGTAACCTTCTTCCTGTAACCCGCATATAGCAGGGTAGGCAGACGGAACCAGTTAACCTAGTGTTAAGACACTTTCCGCCGAATTGAGGCATTGCGTGTTGTGTGGCGGAACTCAACGCCACAATAGCTATAAACTATCTACTACTACATAATCTTTTAACTTGGTTTGTTATATTTATTGTGTAAACTGGTCAAAAGTTTTCCTTTACGTATGTGAAGGAACTCCTTAGAAATCAATGAATTCACTTTGTGGGTGTCAGGTATTTTGCTTTGTAGAGCGAGGAGTATGGGAGTGACTGGGAATTACGGCTCAAGTGTAGGTTTTAGGGGCCCCTTTGAGTCCCAGCCCTATTAACGTTCATCTCCACTGTACGCGCTCCTCTCTACATAATTAAATTAATATAGTTATGATACTGTAGAAGATATTTTTATATATTTATATAATAAATGACTTACTTGGACTTACAAATTTATCATACTACGAAAAAATTAACCTAAATCTTGTTTTAAAAGATGTTTTGATTGATTATATTGAAAAGATAAAAACCTATTACGTGAGTCAATCTCAAAAGCTATATATTTTTATATCGTGTATTTTATGTATTAATTTAGGAATAAATATTGAAGTATATCGTGTGAGCCTTCCTAATTTTATTGTTTACGAGTTATATGCCGCAACTTGGTTTGTCGCCTGTTGTGGCGCAGAGGCACAAGCGTGCGACTGTAAACGCGACTGGTTGTGGGTTCGATTCCCACTCTAGGAAAATATTTTTTTTCAATTCCTGGGTTTGGTAACAAGGCAAAGTGCGGCGTTGAGTTCCGCCACTCAGCACGCAATGCTTCAACTCGGCGGTAAGTGGGGAATGGAGTGTCTTAACACTAGGTTCCCTCTGCCTACCCTGCTATATGCGGGATACATCGTGAAGCTAAAAAAACCTAATAATAACACAAATACAAAAAATATTAATACTTCATCGAAAAAAATCATATACGTAAGAATATTGACCGGAAATGCCTTGAATTTATACACATCTGTAGGACGCGGCCATATTGTGCCAGTGACGAGTTCCGGCGGAAGGAAGGATATTACCTCCATACATACGAGTAGCACACGTCGTTCTCTCTTTGTGGCTTTCTCACAATATTTCGACCTGAATAAATATTATAGTAGTGTTATATAACGAAATGAGCTTCGGTAGATGAATTACTTTATATAAAAATATATAAATATGAATTTATAAATAAATTATTTAGTTTTTTTTTGTATTCGACGAAATTTTGTCATAATTGTTGAAGTTTCAAAAAAGTATGTATATTTTTTTTTTTTTTTTTTTTTGAAAAGGAAAAGACAAAAGCGAGCGTTCGGGTCACCTGATGGTAAGTGATCCCCGCCGCCCACGGCCCCGTGTAACACCAGAGGAGCTACAGGTGCGTTGCCGGCCTTTGAGGTGGGAGTAGGCGCGCTTTTTGAAGGTACCCATTTCGTAACGCGCGGTTCTGTGCCCTCCCCAGAATTCGACGGGCGGCCTGAGTTTTTAGGCTCAGTGAGGGATTCTCCAGTACCGGAGGCACTGGTACCCTCCTGGGGTAATATCTCTTTTAGTACCGCTGTCATGTTCAAGGGAGGGTTTGGGGTTGGGCACCGGGGCCCGGCATTACCCAATGCGAAACGCAGCGGCCAGAAGCCGCTACTTGACTTATATATAAGTTGTTTTCATTTTTTCATAATGCCTCTAAAATAAGCGAAAAGTGGAGAACAGAGTGTCTTAATATGTTTACACTAATCTATGTTCCAAATGTTCTAAATTGAGAAAAGTTAACATATATGTATACTTTGTATTACAAGACAGTAAACGTATTGTGCATTTAAAAAAAATAGTTTATTTTTTTAGTTTCATGCTTTATTCCGCAAAGCAGAGTAATCAGAGAGAACATAGAGTAAAGAGAATTTGTTTCTCGTTTTTCGATCAAATTAAAAACATTGAGGGTTGAGCGACGGATTTTAACGCCGCGCATTGTTTTATCAGAAAGAAGAAAGTGAAAATAATAATACTATATCATTTTCCCGAGTCGAACCTATAATCAACCGCACTTACAGTCAGACGTTGACCCACTGTGAAACAATGTTGACAATAGCTACTGTGTAGATTGGAAGAGTGAATCATCTTCTTGAAGAATAATGACAGTTCAGTCATTATTCCTTTTGTCAAAAAGGTGGCAGGAAAGTTTTTTACGATATCTCTTCTAGTTAAAGTTTAACACAAATATTTTAACATTTAAGGACAAAGAAAACAAAATAATTAAGATTTTGACAAAAGTGAAATCCGACTTTAAAGAAAGTGCACTAAAAAGTATAATTATTACGATTAACTCATAAACTACTCCATTTAAATAAGGCCATTCGAAACACTATCATATAAAGAAAAATACACCAAAATTGGTATATACAGTAAAAAGTTATGCGGTAACACAAATAAAAAAAAACACAGTTTTCTCTTTCCCACCCAAATGTGGTGGTTCCGATAGCGGGCTACTATATTGTCCTCCCCTTCCATCTGTATCCTCTAGGTTGGTAACGCATCTAGAACATCTCTGGTGTTGTAGATGGCGATGGGCAAAGGTAACCACTTACCATCTGGTGGTCCTTTTGATCGTTTGCCATCCGTTATCCATTAAAAAAAATAAGAACAGTGGAATAATAATTCGACCTGCTCCTTCTTTGAAGTTGGTTAAAAAAGGTGGCAGAGGTTTTTTACAACGTCACTTCTAGTAAAAGCTTATCACAAATATTTACGTAAGAACAAAAGAAAACAAAACAACAAAGAGTACTCGATCGTCTCATTGGCAGCGCTCCGCAACTTTTTAATTCACTCGCCCCTTTAGTTCAACTAACTAGCGTTCATTTGTTTAAGCAGATTATGTGATACCTATTTTTAAAAATTAATTGTTACCAACATTTAATTTTTAAGCTTTATAAATGAGCTTTTTGAGGATAAGGGATAAACCATTATATATGTATAAATATATATGTATAATAATACCTTATTTTGTTTGGTGGTAGGAGGTTCGTCCTCCGTCTGGCTCGCGACCACTATCATGTCAAAGACGAACCGCCAAATATCTTATGATGTGTTCCGGTTCGATGGCATGTAAGCCAGGTTTTCCCATTCCCACCCATCCTTTCCCCAAAATGTGGTGGTTCCGAGAACGGAATACTACAATGTCCTCCTCTTCCATCTGTATCCTCTAGGTTGGCAACGCAACTACAACATCTCTGGTGTTGTAGATGTTCATGGGCGAAGGTATCCACTTACCATCAGGTCCTTCTGCTCGTTTGCCATCCGTTATCCATAAAAAAAAAAAATAATACCTTATATGGCTTAGTTAGGAGATGCATGCGGTTTAGGTTCGAATTACAGATGAATATTTATATTGAAGAGACCATCGTGACGCAGTGGTAGCGTCTGACTTTACAGTCAGAGCGAGGTTATGAGTTCGAGTCTCATTCAGGGAAACACTTATATTTTACTTATTATTTTCTTCGTTTTGTTATAACGGAAATAACGTTTGAGTTTTTAAAACAAACTTTATTTAATTAAACTACAATAGAAAATAATGGCCTATAAAACCTAAATTTCTGTTTTCGTAGGCATTTTGAGAAATCTTTTGTAGTGCTTCCCAACACTTCTCAAGAAACCAACATGCCAAATTTCAATTTTCTATGCGAAACCAATAGTTTTGTCTGTACGTTGTCTGTCAGACACTCAGTAACGTAAGCGTTTTATATATAGGTATAGCGGATATACATATCCAAAGGTTGCCTGGAAGAGATCGTTTTAAGCGATAAGGCCGCCTTATTGTACGCTATTACTACTTCTATGTTATTTGTTTATTTGTGTGCAATAAAGAATATTTGTATTTGTATTTGTATATCTATATCCATGTGAATTCGATACTTATGTACTAAAATGTTAGTATTTGTATGTAAGTAATTCTCAAGGGAAATTAATTGGCCAAATATTTACTGTAGCTTCGGTAATAAATTGAACGGTTCATTGTTTTACAAAAATAATTAAATTGCTCTGCGAAGTAACAAATCAATTAATCTCTATTAAAATTATAAATGTGAATGTTAGTTTGTTTGTTACGCTTTCACGTGAAAATTACTAAACCCATTATGATGAAACTTTTTACACATATTCTTAAAGGTACTAAAAAGAAAATAGGATAATTTTTACTGAAAAAAATTAAATTTATATATTTTGGAAAACATGATTGTTTATAAAAAAAAATAACTAGCAAAGTCTTGAAATTAACGCATATACGCACATACGCACATACACTATAGTATGTAATATGGACTAACATTTACCACGCGAGCGAAGCCGAAGGTAACAGCTAGTATGTAATATAATTAAGTCTCGAAGCCCTTTAGGCGATAATCAGAAATACCTACTTAAGTTTATGCGCGATTCTTCATTTACGCCCCAGTTTCAGGCTTTATTCTAGCTGGGATATCCAGAGAATGATTCATTTCTCCTGGTAAAAATGCCTTGGCGTTGAGTTCCACCACTTGAAGCATGCAATAAGATTCAAAGACATACTAATTATAAAAGATTTGTTTTGTGTAATAATCATACATATACATACAGCAGCTTCACGCTATATCCGCATATAGCAGGGTGAGCAGGAACCTAGTGTTAACACACTCCATTCCCCACTTTCCACCGAATTGAGGCATTGCGTGCTAAGTAGCGATATTCAACGCCGCGCTTTGACTTGTTACCAAACCCACGAAATGAAAAATTCCATTTCCTGGAGTGGGAATCGAAACCACTACCTGTCGCGTTTACAGTAACACGATTGTGATTTTGCGCCACGATATGCGTTAGTAATAATCAATTTAATAATAATTTGTAATAATCAATTGTCATTTTTTTTTTATATATAAAACAACTTGATAATTAAAGTCAGTTGACCAACTATAAAATCTATTGATGTTCCAACAGCCTGAAAAAAAATTATAAGCCAATATGCCAATTCTATACATATAACTAAATTTGAATAGTCAATACGCCCGCGGTGTTCTAATATACAGTAGTTAGATACAAAAAGGGGGACGTAAGGCCATTATAGCAACATGTGTTACATTTTTTACGATAACGCGACAACTCGATAAGGCGCCGGATGCTGGAGACGACCGACTATTGAACATCTCTCATCTCACGTAATGTATTGACGTCAGTGTTCTGTTACGCTTCGAAACTGATTTACATACCTTTTTCCATTTTTTGATTATAAACACACTCCTTTCTCCATTTGGTGGCTAATTTTGTGTTATAAATGTTGCGAGTTAATTGGATTTCATGTAGCGCTTATGTTAGAGGCCATAGCGGCGCAGCGGATTAGAGTCCAACTGTAAATGCGATTGGTTTTGGATTCGATTCAGGGGAATAATTATATTTAAATTATCTTTATTTCTCAGCTCTTATAAGACAAATCGTGGCATTAAATTCTACCGTTTAACACAAAGGCTCAAATTCGCGAAAAAACTGTTTACTTTGACAGCCTGCCTCCTTGCTATGCGGGATACAGCTTGAAACTGCTTAGTCTTACAAGATCGGTAAAATTAAAACAATTTTAACACATATTTTCCACCAATTGGAAACCGTATACTATAGGACACTGTACCTTAAGGTTGAGGTCCTTTCATGTTAGAAACATAAAAGCAATTTTCATAATTTGCGTTCTTAACGAAAACTTCACGTATGGGAGATATACAAGAATTAACAAACTTAAGACATTAAAAACAGGCAAAATAGAAGACAAAGCGTGACGTTGAATTCCGTCATTCAATACTCAATATCACGATTTAGGGGCAGCAGAGAGCGGAGTGTCTTGTCACTAAGCTCTATGTCAATTCTGTTGTACAAGAAAAAGCGTCAAGCTATATATTACAATATTACAAATATTATATCTATAAGAAAAAGATTTTTGAATTCGTAAGCTTTTTACTAGAGGCTTAGATATTATATTCGAATCGAGAGGAGCACGTTATATTAACGGCAGTTCAATATCGATATGCGTGGAAGAACGTCTTAGCCTACTCGCCTTCACTCTGTCGTAGATATCACTTATTAGAAACAAATTAATTTTATATGTAAAGACATATTTTTAGAAATCACATGATAAAATAAAAAAAATATTTTAAATTCATATATTTTACATTAAGAGATTTTAGGTTTTTTTTGCTTGACTCTGTATCCCGCACATAGCAGGGTAGGCAGAGGGAACCTAAAAACCTGGTGTTAAGACGCTACGTTCTTTTAAGATTTTCATTTCCCATTTTCCACGGTATTGAGGCATTGCGTTCTGAGTGGCGGAACTCAACGCTGTGTTTGCCTTGTTACCAGAGCGAGAGAGCGAGGAAAGGAAGGTACTAAATGTTGTTTATTATAAACATTTTCATTTACTACAGTGGGAATGGAACCCACAACTGGTCCACGTTTATAGTCCCATGATTGTGCCTCGCGAGTGGCCTCATTTTTATATGTAAAATTGATTATTCTTCTTAGAAATTACTCGTCATGTAATAGAAAATAAAAAATCTTAGTTTGTTAAAGTTAAAGAAAGAGAGAGGTTTAAAGTTATTTTCTTATATTAATTTGAATGATTAATATCGGCACGGCGTTTAGTTACGGTCTACTATATTTTTTTATTTTAACAAGCAAAAATGTTTGCACATATTGTGTATAATAAGAATTTTATAGTCAGTACTAGAACAACACATTTAGTACCAGGTTATACCACACTAGAGCAGGGGTGATCAACATTTTATTAACGATCGGCCTATTCATGTTTTCATTTTTTTGCGTATCAAAATCACATTTCTTAATAATATTTAAAATTATATTTATATTTTATACATAAACTAAACTTAGGTTCACTTTTTTCATTACCCATAGCGTGGAAGTCAGAGAGAAACGCCAAACGCTACGGTCCCTACATACTTTTTTCGTTTCGTCCACAGCCTCCTCAACTTTTTCATACATGCCCTTTGGTGGGCCCTCGTCCTCTTCACGTGACCTTCTTCCAGTGTCATTGATACTGTGTTCTCTATTATATACATTGGATAACAAAATTACGAAATTTGAAACAAATAAATCATACAACTTAATATATTAGCGGGCGAATATTTGTAATATAAACAAATTAGGAATGGAAATCTTAAACGAAAACGGAGTGTCTTAACACTAACTTTTCTGGTTCCCTGCTTACCCTTTATGTGCGGGTTCACAGCGTAGAAGCTAAAAATAAATAAATAAAAAAAATATTAAGCAGGCTGCGGGTTGGTGACCCCTGCCCTAGAGTCATGTAGTATACTAGTTGTTCATTTTGGATGCAGGCTTACATTTATTGTTATTTGTTCTGTTCTCTCCTTTTGTGGGACTTCTATAAGTTATGAAAGTCGACTACAGCGCTTTATTATATGACAATGTTAACGTTGAATTATATTGTACTTGCTCACTGAAGTTTGACTTCAGTTTAATAATAGTGTATAATGTGTAATAATAAAAAAGTTTTAATTTTTTTTTGTGTCTGTATAATAAAAAAAAATGTATAGATATTTTTGTTTATGGTTTCGTAAATACAAAACATAAATATATATGTTTTTCAGCAGGTTTCAACAGGTTAGTTAGAGAGAAGCTAGTGTCAAGTCACTTCGTTATTTACTTTCCGCAAAGTAAAACTATTGTGTGTAAGTGGCAATTACCCACTTCGTCCTACCAAGGCATATGAATAAAAATAATTGAAATATAATCATTACCTGGAATGGAAAATGGAAATCGAACCCACGACTCTGACGTCGTCGTCGCGGTTTCAGCCACTGTTCCAATGCGCTGCGATTGGTTATGGGTTCAATTCTTTTCATTTCACCTCTTTCCTAAGACAAATCACGGCGTTAAGTTCCACACTCAACACGTAATGTCTCAAAACAGACAGAAAATGAAAAATGGAGTGTCTTGACACTAGGATCTCTCTGTCTACCCTGCTATGCAAGAAAAAGCTTTAAGTTGCAAAAAAAAATACGGACACATATGAGTAAAAATATTATAAAACCACATATTTTACCTACATTTTGTTCAACACAAAATGAATTACGTTAGAATTTAGAGAATCGACAGTTCGCGAGTTTGGCTCGTGTACGTTTTGTTCGTGAAGCGAGCATATTGGACGAGTGGAGTACGTGAGGTGCATCATTACTTCACTACTTACTACTGTAGTGTTATTGTCATATTACTTATTACGGTACTTGTTTGTCGCACGTGTGTTATTATATATTGTACTAGCTCTGTCTTATGACTTTGTTTGCATGGACTATAGAATCTTAAATTTTGTCCCCTTTTTCGAAGGAGTTTCTAGAAATTCTGATTTGGTGCTTCCTTACTCTCCCCAAAGCGACTACATACCAAATTTTAGATTTCTATGACTAACAGGTTAATTTGTACGATATCTGTCAGTCACTTAGCAGCTTATACAAGCATCTTATTATGAATAGACTAGGACTATGCCAGCGTATGTTAAATAAATGAAGACAAAACAATTCATCAAAATATTGTTTTCTTTTCTCAATTATACTTCATAGTTGTGTTATAAATGCGAATATATGTTAGTTACTCTTTCATGCAAAAGCTACTGAACTCAAGATCGATAGCAAAACTTTCACATTTTTTTTGTTGTAGCTTTACGCTTTTTCGCTCATAGCAGGGAGAACTTAGTGACAAAATATGCCATCTCTGCTTGAAGTTTTAAGACACTCCCTGTTCTTTCAACAACTCCGTTCCCCACTTTCCGTCGGATTGAGGCATTGTGTGCTGAGTGGCGGAACTCACCGCCGCGCTTTACCTTGTTACCAAACCCAGGAAATGAAAATATAAAATATAATTTAGAATTTTCATTTCTTGGTATAGATGGAAATTGGACAAGTAGGTAACCTGGGGAGTGTAAGGCGCAATAAGAGAGGATTTTTATACAATACTACGAAAACGGAAAAAGACGGGGTTTTAGTTTTTAAAGTACAATCAAAGCAAGTCGCAGGATACGGCTAGTACAATATACTATCGAAATCAATGTTTACAGCATCTTCACTTTTTAAAATTTCTACTATTGCAAATTTTATTAAACGTTAAAACTTGTTCATAAGAACACATTGTGAAGAAATTTGTAAAAATATATATATATAATTCATACAACTTGCAACTACGAATGAACGTAAGTTATAATCCTCCGCCCTAGATGGGCGTTTTAAGTGAAGATTATTAACGCCGGACTTTACGTATGTATGTATGTATGTATGTATGTGTGTATGTATGTATGTATGTATGTATGTATACAATTATTTAGTTTGTATTTTGTATTAATATATATTAAATATGTTATATTTGTAAATATCCTGATTAGTGCACCGCCTACCACTACTTTATACAACTCCAATATGCAAAGGATGCCTGGAAGAGATCACTTAACACTAAGCGATAAGGCCGCCTTATTGTACACTATATTTAAACTTCTCTGTTATTTGTTTATTTCTGTGTAATAAAGAATATTTGTAGTTGTATTTGTACGTAATATGGGAAAAGATATAAAAAAGTCCTGCTTGTTTTTTACTGCAAAAAGTAAAAAGCTTTGTCAAATATGCCAACTTGCTAACACTTGTTATAGTAATTGACATAAATTCTACACTTATATTTACTTTACTAACAAAGGAAATATATCCATACCTCTATAAATATTCTACAACCATACACGCAACTTCCTTTTTTATTACATAATAAGAACGAGCTCTAAGGCATATCCGAAACCACTTTTTGCCAAAACACCAGCTTTCGTCGATATTCAGCAAATGTCACAATATTATGACAGCTTTCGTTTTGACGCGCCTTCAGTATACTCGTAGTAGGCAGATCTTCACGATTTATGTAAAAACCTCGCAACGAGCGAATGATATAAGGAATAAAGGCGGCCATTTATCATCGGTACCGCAAATGAGGCAATTTTGTGAAATTATAATAAAAAGCGTGGAATCATTGTGTTTTATGTTAGAAATGTTGGTTATTGCGGGTGTAGCGATTTGAATGAGTGCGGTCGCGTTGGAATTTGACGGAAAATAAGGAATACTGAAGTTTTACTTATGTTGTTTATTTGAAATAGATTTCAAGACGATATTCTTGAAGTAAATCCAATATGTCTTTTTTATACCTACCTACCTACCTAACTTCACGCTTTATCCCTAGCGGGGTACTCAGGGAGAACGGAGCGTCAAACGCTACGATCCCTACATACCTCTTTCGCCTCGTCTACAGTCATTAACCTCTTCATGCATGTCTTTTTTTATATGAAACATTAACTAGATAACTAGATTAACCAGATCGTTGACGTGGCGGCGCTTGCCGTGGCGACGGGTCGCTACAGCTATAGTAAGGTACATATTTTATATTTTATATATTGTTTGGTGGTAGGAGGTTCGTCCTCCGTCTGGCTCGCGACCACTATCATGTCAAAGACGAACCGCCAAATATCTTATGATGTGTTCCGGTTCGATGGCATGTAAGCCAGGTTTTCCCATTCCCACCCATCCA
>JAKGSA010000843.1:121373-206430 GCA_033558755.1 Philaethria dido | reverse complement strand
AGGTAGGAGGTTCGTCCTCCGTCTGGCTCGCGACCACTATCATGTCAAAGACGAACCGCCAAATATCTTATGATGTGTTCCGGTTCGATGGCATGTAAGCCAGGTTTTCCCATTCCCACCCATCCTTTCCCCAAAATGTGGTGGTTCCGAGAACGGAATACTACATTGTCCTCCTCTTCCATCTGTATCCTCTAGGTTGGCAACGCATCTACAACATCTCCGGTGTTGTAGATGTTCATGGGCGAAGGTATCCACTTACCATCAGGTGGTCCTTCTGCTCGTTTGCCATCCGTTATCCATAAAAAAAAAAAATATAATCTATCTGTAGTAGAGTGTACGGTGTGGCGACGTGTCGCCATGCGTAACCGACTATACTACTCCCTCCTTTTTTTTTACTTAGCTCGAAGCTGTTGTTTACTACGGTACACATAATCAGTATTTTAGTTGAATAAAAAAATATTTATTTACAATTTTTTTTCATTAAGCTATAATTAGTTGCTGTAGTAATACCGTATTTTATGTTTATACTTGTACGACCATACTGTTTCATATCTGCCAGGCGTTCCGTGACGGCTCACTTTTTTTATTCTAAGTTCGTTTATATAAACTCGAAATATGATTTTTTTTATACTTCTCATGATTCTCTTATTCCTCATAATTATCTTAAAAACGATGGAAAATGTGTCCTTCACGTATATATTCTTTATTGCACTTTGTAAGAACAATTAATATAGTATAAACAATATTGTTGGCAAGGATGGACTTATTTCTAATAGAAATTTCTTCCAGTCAACCTATGGTATGAGAGCAAGAGTAAAACATTTGCAGGTATAAAAATGCAAGAATCTATATACACACAAACAAAACAAAACATACATATACATATATATAAATAAATATATATATATATATATATATATATATATATATATATATATATATATATATATATATATATAAACTATAAATAACACCTATATATTAATATCGATTATCTTTCGTTTTATACAAGTCGAGCTTTGTATATTACATTATATTCTTGATATATTGTGACACTTTAATTAGGATTTACATTATATATGAATGTATCTTAAACTAGAGTTTCAGATGTATATGACAGATCGTGGGTTCGATTTCCACTCCAGGAAATGTTAGTCTTTTCATTTCTTGGGTTTGGTAACAAGGCAAAGTGCGGCGTTGAGTACCGCCACTCGACCACCACTTCAATTCGGCGGAAAGTGAGGAACAGAATTGTTGTAAGAGAACGGAGTGTCTTAACACTAGGTTCTCAGGTTCCCTCTGCCTACCCTGCTATATGCGGGATACAGCGTGAAGTTGAAAAAAGAAAAAAAAAAAGATTATATAAGGCAATTTTTAATCTACAGTAACCTGTATTTCCTTAAAAAACTTCAATCCTACACATTTTCCCATTCGATCCCGCGTCACAACGACTGATCGTCTTAGACATAGGTTAAGTTGCCTTCAATTACATCACTAGTATGTAGATTGGACTTTGCTAGCAACATAAAGGTACGATATTCGCTTGAACAGCATCCGCAGCGCAGAGAGGACATCTCTAAGGCAAACCCGTTTCAATGGCAGATCGTCTCGAGAGACAAATTTGTTTTACCTTCTATGTATCTAACTTTTGTGTAAAAATAATGTTTTTTTTTTCTATTTTAAAATAAAATATGTTAATAGCTTCTTGCTGTTTCCCGTATAGTACTAGGGTAGTCAAAGAGAAAGTAGTATGAAGATACTCCGTTCCTTACTTTTATATAGGAATTAAAACAATACTTGTTGAATGACGGAACTCAACGCCGCACTTTGTCTTATTATAGTAAAGAAAAAATTAAATATAATTTTCCTAAGCATAAACATATAATTTTTATACGTTTTCTAAAAATGTTTTCTTTTTTTTTTCAACTTTACGCTGTATCCCGCATGTACCGGGGTAGGCAGAGGGAACTAGAGCACCTAGTGTTAAGACTCTCCATTCTCTTTCAACAATTCCGTTCCCCACTACCAACAAAAATGTTTTTCTATATATATATATATAATATTCTATACATATATAATATTAATAAAGTCAATATTTCAGTAATTAGTATAATGTATATCGCCCCAAAACTCGTAACCAATTTTGTTTACAGCTAGACTACCATTCTAAGTATTTGAAAAATAAATAAAAAAAACATATACGAGTTCCGCCACTCAGCACGCAATACCTCAAATCGGGGGAAAGTGGGATAGGGGTGGGGGAGAGCAATGTTAAAGATAGCGGAGTGTCTTAACTTGGTAGGCAGAGGGAACCAGAGAGCCTAGCTCTGGTTCCCTCTGCCTACCTGCTGTGTGTGGAATTTAGTGTTAAGTTAAAAAAAAATGAAAAACATACAATATATATGAATTATTTCGTTAAGTTACACTACAGCAAGTAACACGTCACACTCACTCGGTAGACGGTAGACAGTCGAGTCAGCGTAGCATCATGCATGAAATATGTAGCAATTACAATTGCTTAACTTAGCGGTTTATGTTCCAGATTAAAGTGTAGCCTGAATTTATTATGTGAGATAACGTTTTATGATGTTGTAAGTAATAAGCAATTTTCCTTGCACTGAAAGTTATTATAATGTAGATGAGGTTTAGACTGGATTGGACTAGGTTAGACAAGTGCTTTTAAATGAATAGTCCGTTGGTAAAGTGAATGTTTTCCTGTGAGGGGACGCGGTTAGAACACAATTCCCCTCCGCCGCTGGGTAGCGTCCCGCAAGAGGCGGTTATCCCAGTAGTTAGGTGCCACTATCATGTCAAAGACGAATCGTAAAATATCTAATGATGTGCTCCGTTTCGATGGCATGTAAGCCAGAATTTTCCCTTTTCCACCCACCCTTTTCTCAGAATGTGGTGGTACCGATAGCGGACTACTACATTGTCGCCTGTCCCCCCTTCCACCTGTATCCTCTAGGTCGACAACGCATCTACAACATCTCTGGTGTTGTAGATGTCTATGGGTGAAGGTAACCACTTACAATCAGGTGGTCCTTCTGCTCGTTTGCCATCCGTTATCCATAAAAAAAGAATAGTCCGTTTTATTTAGTCCGTGTTAACATATAAGCTATGCTTGTATTAGTTTGTCGTTGAAAAACAATTTCACGCATTAGTTCATATAGTTAAAGAGGACTTAGTGGTTTACTTCATGTGTTCTCCATACAACTTGGCATTGGCGAAGTGATTTGTACTCGATTGGCACGTTCGAAACGACATACTTAAGCAACTAAACTGAACTGAACTTAGTGTCAAGACACTCCGTTTGCCTCTTTTCGCTTGAATTCGAGACACCAATTGTAAAATCGTAGCGTTTGGCGCTCCGTTCTCACTGACTACCCCGCTAGGGATAAAGCGTGAAGTTAGGTTAGGTTAGGTTAATTGCCTGGTGGATAGCAGAAATCAACGCCGTGTTACTTTCATTTAATCTTACTAGAATTGGTATTATGGCAAAGTAGGATGGCGTCTAACTTTAGCTACGACTAGTAGTGGGTTCAATTTTCATTCGTGGGTATGATAATATTATTTTTTTCTTATTTCTCCACTCTTGTAAGATGAAGTTGAGTTCCGCTACTCATCTCACCAAAAACTAAAAAAATAATAATTTACATAGATATACTTAGTTATTTTAGAAGATTTACAATATAAATGTATTTAAACTCATCTTATAGGTTAATTATAATCATAAGAAAATTTGAACTTTTGGTAAGAAATAATAGTACGAGTATATATAAAGTGTTCAGGAAGTCGCTTATGTTTTGATTTCCCCGGGTGAAGGCGCCGCGGTGTAGAGTATAGCGAGACGTATCTTACTAATGATGGGGTCTAAATAGTGGATAGCATTTGTATGTAAACACAACAGATTGTGGGTTCGAATCCCACTCCAGGAAATGTTAGTAGTTTCATTTCCTGGGTTTGGTAACAAGGCAAAGCGCGGCGTTGAGTTCCGCCACTCAACACGCAATGCCTCAATTTGGCGGAAAGTGGAGAACGGAGTGTCTTAACATTAAGTTCTCAGGTTCCCTCTGCCTACCCTGCTATATGTAGGATATAGCGTGAAGTTAAAAAAATATATATATCATTTCTCCGCTTTGGTAAGACAAGCGTGGCTTTGAGTTCCGTTATCCAATGTCTTGAATACGGGTGGAATATAGAGAACAGATTATGTTGACACTAGTTTCATTCTGATTACCCTGCTATGCAAGAAAAGTGACGAAGGTGCAAAAAATGTTTTAGCATGCACTTCCGGCATATAAAGGCATGTACATTATGAATTATCCACATCGCGTAATGTATAGCGGAACTCAACAGATTTTTTTTAATTTCACACTGTATTCCGCATATAGCAGGGTAGGATGAGGGGTCCTTAGAACCTAGTGTAACAATTTCGTACCCCACTTCCCGCTGGATCTAGGCATTGCGTGCTGGCGGAACTCAACGCCGCGTTTTGCCTTGTTACCAAACCCAGAAGGTGAAAATACTAAATACTATTTAGAATTTTTATTTCCTGAAGCGGGAATCGAATCCACAATCTCTCGTGATTATAGACGCACGCTTGTGCCTCAGGGCCAGGCGAAAAAAATAAACTTACTTATTTAGGTATCTACATTAAAATAAGAATGATTCGAGAAAAGTTCTATTGTATAGATATACGTACAGTTATTTTCGACACCTGCTTTCCACCGAGTTGCTTGCAATTCGTAATAATTATAACTTTGTAACACGACTTGTTTCCTTCAAAACAAACTAAACTTCTATTTCTCGTTTCAAAAACATCTTGTTTATTTTCAAGTGCATATTCAAGAAGTTTCATGAGATTTATTGTAGTTTTGCTTTTATTACTAGTAGAACAATTGTAGTTTGTGCATAATTGTATCGATTTACAGAGCATTCGGTTTTGTAATTCTATTCTTTATTATTCTAGGAAATGTTGAGAATTTTACACACATATATAAAAAAATGTTTTCCTAGAATAGCCAGCTTTCTGTTTTGGAGAAAAGAACGTTTGTTGTTGTTAGCGTATAGTGGCACAGCATTAGACTGTACACGCGATGGTTGTAGGTTCAGTCCCTAATCGGGGAAATTATATTATTTAAATATTTGTCATTATATCTCTTTAGCGAGAAAAGGACGAGCTAAGTTTTGCTCTCCGATATAGACGAATTAGTATGGAAAGCGAAGAACGTAGTACACTACCATTCTGTACAAAAAAAACATGAAGACGCAAAATAATGAAAATAAATACCGTAAACTAAAACATTATTACTATTAACATTTAATTTTTCAAATAGAAACCCACTTATTTATACTAGAATATTCCATTTACTTTTCATTTCCAAGCTTTCAAAGAGTAAAAGCAAAAATAATTGAAATTCTATGTGTTTCCTTCAGTAATATCGGTTTTACTTTTGATTGCATCTCAAGTGTTCAATGAATTCTACTGAAATTTCTAGAAATACTTTTTCATGATATAAATAAAAAGTACTTATCTTACTACTGTGGTTATGAGTAAAAGTAATGGATTCGAAAATACATACATTTTTTTTGTTTTTTTTTTTAGCTTCACGCTGTATCCCGCATATAGCAGGTTAGGTAGAGGGAACCTGAGAACCTAGTGTTAAGACACTCCGTTCTACATTTTCCACCGAATTGAGAATTAACATTTGAAAATACATACATAATGTAAAATAATTATGAGTATCTTAGGACTAGAAGTTAATTTGTTGATTTTTAAAAATGTACATACTTTACACATATTTCACTTTTTGAAATCCATTGCCTATTGTGTGGCGGAACTCAACACCGCGTTTTGCCTTATTAATGTAGAGAAATGAAAATAATGTAAATATTCACCTGAGTGGGGATCGAACCTACAACTAATGATAATTACAGCACTGGTCATTGTAGTGTCTGTATTAATTAATAATATGATTTAAATTATTTATGTTTATCTACTGTGTTTATTGTATATGCTTACATCCTATCCTACTAATATTATTAACGCGAAAGTTCCTAAGGATGGATGAATGTTTGTCACTCTTTCAAGCAAAAGCTACTGAACAGATTAAAATGAAACTTCACGGTAGTATAGTTTATACATCAGAATATATAATATATTATATAAACTTTCCAAATTTACAATTTATAAACATTTTCGTTTTCATTCGGATACAATCGCACTGAAGTAAGACAGCATCTGACATTAAACACCAACATTTAAATTATTTTCATTTCTCCGCTTTGATAGGACAAAATGCGGTGTTGAGTTTCGCCGATTAACACCTCATATCTCGGATTCGTGCGGAAGGCGGCGAAAGGAACACTTAGTCTCTCTGACTACCCTACTATGCGGGACTTTACGCTTTAGCGTAAAGTTGCTTTTTTAGTTTTTATCAACATACGCCTGTCGTCGCGCAGAGGTATAAGTGCGTAAGTGTATACGTGCGACTGTAAACGCGACAGGTTGTGGGTTCGATTCCCATTTTAGGAAATGTAAAAGTTTTGTATTTTCGTTTCCTGGGTTTGGTAACAAGTGGGGAACGGAGTGTCTTACCACTAGGTTCTCAGGTTCCTTCTGCCTACCCTGCTATATGTGGGATACAGCGTGAAGCTAAAAAAAAATTTAAGACACTCCACGGCAAAATTGCGAGCAAAAGCTAGTATACAATACATAACTCTGTACGCCTAACAGTATGAAGTGGGAAGTAGGCGACGCGACGTGGAATAAAATGCCAACTGTATTTTATTGTTCGCCTCCAGGATATACAGCGTGTCTTTTAAGCTTGTATCAGATTTGTTACTTCTGTTTCTTTTGGTAGATTATTATGTGGCTATTTCTAAGATACTACTACGTAAATGCGTTAATAACGCATTCTGTAGTGACGTATATGTCACTTTATATAAACATGGATGTCAAACAATGTGACGTATATGTCACTTTATATAAACATGGATGTCAAACAATGGTAGTGTGTAAAATAAGTTTTATTAATTTAATATACTTTTTATGCATTATTTTAAAAAAATATTAGCATACTGCACTCCTTCTCTATATAAACTATAAGTGTGCCAAGTTTCAATCACCTCCGACAGCGTAATTTTCGTAAAAAGGGATCCAAAGTTTTTGCTTCACGTATTTATATATAGATTAATAAAAGCCATGGTGGTGCAATGGGACTGTATGTGATTGGTAGTAGGTTCGATTCTCATTCTGGGAAACGATTGTATTTAAACTAACAGTGCCCGCGACTTCGTTGGCTTTAAACACAGGAATTTATATTTATTTTTTTGTAAAGTACTATCTTATGTGTTTTTTTAAAATTTCAAGCTTTATTTTGCATAACAATGTAGTCAGAGAGAATTTAGTGCCAAGACTCTCTGTTCGCCGTTGTTCGTCTGAATTTGAATCACTTCTACGGTCAGAAATTGTCTTACTGTACTACGATGACCTCTAGATCTATATTACTTAACTAAAACTCTATGAAGACGATATCTGATAAATATAATTTAAATTTTAACAAAAAAGAAATCCGACTTTAAAAAAGTAACATTATAAATAACTCATAAATTATTAATCAGATCTCAACTTAAATTAAATAAAATCACATTAAAAGCTATCATATGAAGAAAAGATCATTAAAATTGGTACATCCAGTAAAAGGTTATGCGTTAGTTTTTATCTTATTCCTTCTTTTTTGAAGTCGGTGTAAAAATATTTAAACATAAGTAAAAAGCAATAAGCTACACTCTCGTACGAGTATGTGCTGTATTCGTATCGCCTGGCTTCAGGATATATGGAGAGGTTTTATCTGCTCTAAGCGTTATCGAGGATCGGTGGCGCCGTGATACATTGCACTCACTCGCTCGCGATTTACACTTTCTGGGAAAACGGATTTACTTTAAAAATCCTATTTAAGCTGGATGAAATAACGATTTTTTATATATTTATTTATTTCATGTTTCTAATATGGGGTAAAAAAATTAAGAGAACGGAGTGTCTTAGCACTAGGTTCTTAGGTTCTCTCTGCCTACTTTGCTATGTGGACTACTTTGGAATGTCATATATTAAAAGAAATAGGTTTCTAGGTAATCGGTTTTGTTTTTGTCGACATATTATAAGTGTAAAATATGCGATATACTATCTACCTCTTACCTAAGGATACGATAAAGTGTAACGTAGGGTTTTCTAATATATATTGTATTTTCTAAAACAATAATTCAAATTTTAACAAAAATGAAACCATATGTCTATTGATGTACGCACTAAAAAGTAAAAATTTTGCGAATAACTTAGAAAATACTCGTCATATCTTAACTAAATTTGGATAAGACAACACCAGAAGTACTAGCCATAATATAAAAAACCATCAAAATTGGTACCCAGTAAATATTATGCGGTAACAGACATAAAAAATAATCAGTCGAATTGAGAACCTCGTATATTTCTCTTTTGTGCTTTATTTTCTTATCTATACTAATATATAAAGCTGAAGAGTTTGTTTGTTTGTTTGAACACGCTAATCTCAGGAACTACTGGTTCGAATTGGAAAATTCTTTTTGTGTTGAATAGAAACATTTATCGGGGAAGGCTTTAAGCTATATAACATCACGCTACAACTATTAAGAGCGAAGAAATGATGGAAAATGTGGAAAAAACGGGAAAAGTTATTCATCCTTGAGGGCTTCCGTTGCGTGCGCTGCAAAAACGGTTCAAGATACCAAAAATATATGTATGACATAATTATGATGAACTTATTGATAATTTCCAGTGGCCACGCGAGTGAAGTCGCGGGTTATAGCTAGTCCTTTCATAAGAAACCAAGAGACTACTACGGTATCTGTATATTTGTCTGTATAGTATACGTAGTTTTTATTGCACTCAATAGCCATCTTCTTTAGAGGTGTCACGTTCGAGGGTGTAAGTCAATGGCAACTGTAAGAAGCGATCAGAGTTTTTATTATTTACCTTATTGTAATGTGTTGTTTGGTTTTCGTATTTTTATAGGAGTGTAGAGACACTACGTCTTAAATATCCAACCCAAAGGCGTAATCCGGAGAGCGGAGTGTCATGACTCTAAGCTGTTTTTGACTACTCTGCGAAAGCGTGAACGTGACAAATTATAAATATTGAAGTTAAGTTAAAATTATAAATTAGTTTCTAAGTTAGGAAATACTTTTTTTTGGTTGTGAAGGACAGCAAAATTTATTTCTAAATTTACTTCTTGTTTTCAGCTTGAAGCGGATGTTCAAAGAGAAACTAGTGCCAAGACACTTTTTTCTCCGTTTTTAGCCCAAAACCGAGATATTGCGTGTAGACTTGAGGAATTCAACGCTGCGTTGTCTCTTACCAGAGTAAGAAAATGAAAATAATTTAAAAAATCATATAATTATGACCTCGAGTGGGTATTGAACCCACATCCAATCGAGTAGATAATCAGGCATGGTTCCACACCACCACCATGGTCAAATGGAAAATACTCTAATTATTTAACATAAAAAAGGAACCAAAATGAAAGCTTAGAACTATTTTCTCGTTAACCTGGTCGTTCTGGCAAGCATATCAGGTTTATACTATAAAAACATTGTATTGTCATCAGATCGGGGCAGGTGTGGCAAGAAGTGGATTAAAATGATTTTGTTAGATTTTCTACCCTTTATATATACTGCTGATTAATAAAACAAATATGTTAAAATATACATACGTGTAATTTTTTACTACAATTTGCAATAAAATACAAATCATATCTTTTAAATTAGTTTAAATTCAATACATGATGGCATCAGAGCGTCATGCCATTTGTTGTGAGGGATTTTTCGCCAATAGATGTTTCACATCAATAATATTTTCTAAGGGGAATTGAACCTATGATTGAAATACATATACTCGCCAAAATTACATTACCATGATGATTTTAGTACAGATATAAATATTCATAATACCGTTGCTCACTTGAACGAACTGTAGGCTTTGTTTGAAAGGATTAGATTAGTCATTATGTAGCGGCACGCGTCGAGTCGCGCCGCGTCGCCATGCTGCTCACTTTGAAAGCTTCTTATTACAATAAACATAAAAAAAGGATTAAAAAGTACTACGATAATTTTTAAGATATCATTATACCTAAAATGCCTGTTGTATAAAAATCCAGTTGGAAATATTTACATTTTTATATAAAATTTTTTTTTCGAGTAACATTTGATGCTACATTCAGATATATTTTTACTGTGCCACTATAGACATATATATAGAGAACTTATGATAAATCACTTCGTATTCCATTTTCTGTCCATACCATACTTTGTTTTACCATACTAGAGAATAATCTGTATTAAAAAATACACATATCTATACCTATACGAGGATTTAACGCCACGTTGTCTCTTACCAGAGTAAGGAAACGTATAATTATGACCTCGAGTGGATATTGAACCCACATCCACTCTCTTACTCTTCAACAGGATTCTAGCCCATAATCATCACGTTCCATGAAGTTGTTGTAAACAATTATTTCATACACAAAATCTCTTTACAACATCACAAATCAGTTTCAATTACGTCATCATTACCCAAATTTTAACTATGATATAGCAACTATTTAAATTAATATTAGATTAACCGTTATAATATTCTCCAATTTGATAGTTAGCTAATATCGTAGAGCTACGGCGTAGCACGACGCTACGCGGCTACGCGTATAACGTGTTCAAACAATGCCTGCTAATGTGAAATTTCTGTAATTGAAATTCACGTTTATTGCTGTCTATTACTATTGCTTTATTAAATTTCTATTTAAACATTTCTAGCGGTAAATATGGTATTGTTTGTTAGGTGTGGAATACTGAATATTTTGAATGTATTGCGACTTATTACTCTGTCTATGATAGTTTAGAGAAAAAAAATGTGTGGAATTAAGGTCATTCGATTTTATGTGGGATAGTTATTATTGTCTTAAATAATAAAAATATAATTCTCAAATTGAAAAGAGCAAATTTTAAGTCTCTTGCCTCTTCTTAGTAGAACTGCCTTCTGAGCTGGTAGCCAACGTTATCAATTTGAATTCATGATGGCCTTTGATTCTAAGATAAGACCATTCATCTCTTTTGAGTCCGTAATCAAATTATTAAAATTATTGTATAACCTGGTTAAGAAATGCCTCATTATGCTTGCTATGGTTGCAGGTTTGATTTAAATTCGGCAGATGTGTTTAATAAAATTTATATTCTTTTCCCCGGTATAGTAATTTAAAGCCACTGTTTAAGTTACTTAAGTGTCTTAATCCTTAATAGAATTTAAGAAATAATTGAATTGTTGAAAAAGAATGGAGTGTCTAAACACTAGGTTCTCTGGTTCCCTCTGCCTACCCTGCTATATGCGGGATACAGCGTGAAGTTAAAAAAACAAATTAATGGCTTCTAATTTTTTAATTTTCCTCTAGCTACTTAACGAAATACAGGAAGTAGATAGGTGAAGCAATAAGTGTTTGATACTCTTTGAAAAAGATGTTTTAGATCATACATTTATGTATGGCCTAACTAATTTAAATAATAACGGATTATTACATGTACGGTTTCACGAGTAATGGAATTAACATATGTCTTGAATGCGATAATCGTGGATTTTCTTCTCAAACGTGGGAATATTTACATTTAAAGTATTTCCTATTTCTTGGTTTTGGTGCGTAAGTGTGCGTAATTTTAATTCACTATTTAACACAAAATATTCATGAGAGCGGAAAGTGGAGAACAAAATGAACAATATTTCTCTATACTCAGTACTACATATATTGTAGACATATAGAAATAATCGTCTATATATTAATACGTGAAACATAAACTTTGTATCCCTTTTTACGAAAATAATGCTGACAGACAAACATAAAATTTGGCACATTTATAGTTACGTTTACATAGCGAAGGAGTGCAGAATGATAATGACTTTTGAAATAATACATAAAAATATTTAATATATTTTTATGTAACCTATATTAATAAAATATAGGTTACACACTCTACCATGGTTTGACGTTCATTTTTATATAGTGACACATACGTTGCTAGGCAACGTGTTGTTAACGCGTCAATGGGGACACTAGTAAAGATAAATGACTGAAGAACTAAAAAAAAATTTCTAGCTTATAAAACCAAATAAAATATACCAACTACACAAAAATAAAAATATCGAGTAAAATACAAAATTGATAAAAACTGTAATATTAACACATCGTAACACGAGGCGGCGTGTGTGTATCTAATATTGGTAGCCAGCTAGGTTATGACAGTAGCTCCTATTAGGTTGGTATTGACTATAGAATGCTAACAGCTAACATTGGACTGTGCCACGAGGAGACGATATTCTATTGGGTAGAGTAATATGCGAAATTTTCTTTACGTATTTTTTGTTTTATAGGCTAGGAGAATAAAGTAAACTAAATTAAATAATTAATTAATTATAAATATCATAATTGTCACTATCATTATAACTTTTTTTTTTGTTAAATTCAATTTTTAAGATTAGTATTAGGAAAACATGTATCAAGGTCACAATAAGCATGTTGTGTTTACCTTAATATAGTTGTACAATTGTCTTCAAACTGTATTATATGTTTTAGTTTTAAGTGAATCATTGTAACAACTGCTGGTGAACCTTTATTTATTTTTTATTTTTTTAACTTCACGCTGTATCCCCCATAGAGCGGGGTAGACAGAGGGAACCTTAGAACCTAGTGTTAAGATACTCTATTCTCTTTCAACATTTCCGTTCCCCACTTTCCGCCAAATAGAGGCACTGTGTGTTGAGTGGCGGAACTCAACGCCACGCTTTCCCTTGTTACCAAACCCAAGAAATGAAAATACTAAATTTTACATTTCCTGGAGTGGGAATCGAACCCACAACCTGTCGCGTTTGCAGTCGCACGCTTGTGCCTCTGCGCCACGACAGGCGTCCTTTACATAAATAAATAAAAGTATGATTGTAAATGTGTTTGGTCGCAGTTCGATTAGTTCATAAATTAATGAAGCTCAATTGAGCTTAGGCTATGGTTGTATTTAAATTATTATAATATTAATATTATTAGTTCTGTTACTTAACACGTAGAAATAATTTCTTGAATTCGGACGGATAGTCCAGAACGGAGTGTCTTTACACTATTTTCTCTCTGTAACTCATTGTCACTCCTTAATAGGGATCCAATTAGTTTGTTATTGACGATAGAATGTGCCAAGACGACACGATATTCTATAGGAGAATGTAATATGTCAAATTCTTTTTACGTTTTTTTAAGGCCATCTTGGTTCATTGAGACAGCGTTTAATTTTTAATGCGATTGCTTGTGGGTTTGATTTCTAGCCAGAGGAATAATTCTATTATAACTACTAAATTATGTTCATTTTTTTATTGTAGCGGAGATTGAACCAAGAACCATCGTGTATGCAGCTAAATGCTGTCACATTTTGCCCTATATTATTATTTATATATTTTGATTTTTTTAAATAATATATTATATATACTAACAACATAACTAACAATAAACAAAACTACTTTACTAAGCTCAGAAACAGAATTCCATGTAACGCTCCAAAGCCAATTATATAAAATTCTATTTAATTAAAGTGAAGTGGACGTAAATTGAATTCCGACGCTGAGTCCACGTCCTTCATTAGACATTCCTACAGTTGCTTAGCTTTGTTATCACCTACCTACTACCTACTAGTATGTACCTAGCCTTCCTTGTTCTAAGCCTTTTTAACCGCCTTCAAAGGTAGAGGTTATTCTACTTTTTTATTTCAATGTAAATAAATAAATAAATAAAAACTTTGTTGTTCCAGAAAGTGTACAATTTCGTTAACAATGCTGGAGCCTCCATTTAAGCAAAGAAATGCTTGTATTTGGCTGCTCCACTCTTCTTGTCATGTAAACCATAGTGTTTGAGTAATAGTGATTTTTATGATATCTTACAATAATAAACTGATAACAGATAACAAGAGTAGGTACCGGAAATGAACACTCAGAAAAATTTAGCTTAAGTAAGAATATAAAGTCCTTAGTAATATATGAGTGATCTATCTTTCGTCCCATTGTCCCCGTTAGAACCATATTGTATAATGTGTGTTAACATTTAATTATTGCTAGATCTGATGTGGTCCCATTTATATTTAGTTGTGATATGATTAGTTTTTGAGTTATTCGTAATAATTGTACTTTTAGTGTCTTGTGTTTGAAATCGATTTTCTTCTTTTTTGTTAAAATTTTATTTATTTTACATAACTTGTTAACGAAATACTTTTTTAAGGCATAGCGCATTGAGATGTCGTCGACTGTGTCAGTTATAGATTCGATAGCCACGCGGGAAAATTAACATGTTTAAAATAAATACCTTTAATCTGGCAAGACAAAGCGTCACCTTAAGTTCCACCACTTAATAAGTAATATCTCAACTTCAGGGGGAAAGTGGAAAATAGAGTATCTTATCTATCTTAGGTTCTTTACGCGGAAAAAATCGAGAAGCTCTCATCTAAATTCGTTCAGTAGTTATTACGTGAAAGAGTAACAAACATCTATCCATCCTCACAATTCGCATTTATGTAATAAATGCGAATTGTGAGAAAATATTTGTAAAACATATTGTAGGAGGTTAGGGTAAATAAAACGGTCATTCAGTTTTATAAATTAATTATATTTCACCGAAAAGAAAGAGTACTCGAACAGACTGCTTTGCGACTCGTAAGTTCTAACACGAAAATAACACAGTATGAGTGGCGGCAAACATTTTATAGTAAAAGTCAAAAGACATACTAATTATAAAAGATTAGTTTTTGCATAATAATCAATTGACAGTCCATAAAACAACTTGACAATTTTACAAGTCAGTTGACCAACCATAAAATCAATGGATATTCCAACAAATATTTATTATATTTAATGAAGTTATATAGGGTGTCCCAAAATTAACGCAAGATTTGACTTTGCCGCCATTTGCTATTATATTCATTATTCATTCGCTATTAAAAGACTAAAATGGCATTTTCTATTTAATTCAAATCTTGCGTTAATTTTGGGACATCCTATATTTGGATTCACGTTTACGTCTCATAAACAATAGTAGTTAGAGAACATTTGCTAGAAGCTAAATAAAAAGTATGTTGTAATAAATATAGTGTAAAGTATGTCTAGAATAAAAGCGAGTTAGCTACTGTAAAATAAAGAAACCCACAAGGAGATTAACTTTATGTTTATTGTAACTTATAAATTTACTACTTATGGGCTTAACCTATCTCATATATTAGAGTTATACTTAAAAGGCATGATGTCGTAATGGCACAGTAGAAATTTTACTGATTGTAAAGGCAACGGTTGTGAGTTATATATCCACTCAGAGAAATTGAACATAACTATTTAATTTTTTTTAGCTTCACGCTGTATCCCGCACATAGCAGGGTAGGCAGAGGGAACTTGAGAGCCTAGCGTCAAGACACTCCGTTCTCTTTTAACATTTCTGTTCCCCACTTTTCGCCGGATTTAGGCATTGCGTGCTGAGTGGCGGGCTTATTTAATTTATATCTGATCTCGTAATAGAAAGAACGTTTTTGAGTTCCGTCACTCAGTACGCTATGTCAGAAGAAGAGGTGAAAATTGAAGAAAGAAGTATCTTAATATTAGGCTCTAAAAGTGCAATCATTTCCCCTAGAGGGGATCGATCCTCAAAACCAAACGTGTTGTACAAAGAAATGTTTAAAAAATGCTCGGACTCACGTCATGAGGTCATCGTAGCACAGTCGGCGGCATCTAAATGTAAACGCGACTGTTTGTGGGTTCGATTCCCACCTGGGAAAATATGTAATTATTTTCATTTCTCCACTCAAACATCTCTGACGAAGCGCAGCGTTAGGTTTCGCCAATTAAGATGTTATGTCTGGAATGAGAAGTTACATTTTTGTATTAAGTATTAGAGATGATGTGAGATAAAACAAAGATTAGCCATACCATTGTCGTATGAAATGCTCGGTTAAGCAACGCTTACTCGAGTTACAAAATGATGGGTACTGCAGATAACCTTCGTGTTTCGGAGGGCATTGATACAATCTGTCCCGACTGTTGATTTAAGGATAGGCCTTAAAGACAATGAGATTTATCAATAATACGAATATATCCATGCCAGGCGTGAATAATTTGATAAGTTGACCTGTATATATTTTAAAGTTTTAAAGTTTAGTAAGTAAGTATTGGAACTGCTTTATTTAAACTTCACTTCACTTGATTCTTGTTTTTCTATATTTTATTTTTAAGAATATTAGATTGTCTATTATTTCATTCAATTGTCAAAGTTTACGTGTGCTCCCTCCGTCTTACGAATTTTCGATCAGGGTCACGTGTCTTGACGCGAGTTTAACACTTTTTACTTATCATAAAAGGTGCATAACGCCGCTAAAGATTTTTTTTTGTTAACTTCACGCTGTATCCCGCATATAGCACGGTAGGTAGAGGGAACCTGAGAACCTAGTGTTAAGACACTCCCTTCTCTTACGACAATTCCGTTCCCTACTTTCCGCCAAATTGAGGCATTGCGTGTTGAGTGGCGGAACTCAACGCCGTGCTTTGCCTAGTTACTAAACTCAAAAGAAGGTCTTACTTCATAAAAACAATATTTTTCTGTTTATAATTTTGCACAGATATTCTCATTTAAAGTGAACAATACTCAATATCTTTTACAATAAATAACCAAAATAATAAGTGGTGTTATATAGTGAAGGATAAAGTAGAATAGAAATAAGTGTATAACAAATAATTCAAGCGTCGTTATCTTAGAGAAGGCACTCGGGGATAGACTTTATCGGGATTTCCTTAGCCTTCGCAGGGTCGACTTAAATGTATTGTGTGTTTACTTTTAACTGTATTTCGGATATTGCTTATATTTATTATTGAATTATTATATTTTTAGGGGAATAATGGGGAACGGAATTGTTGAAAGAGAACGTAGTGTCTTATCACTAGGTTCTCAAGTTTTCCGTGCCTACTTCTAAACTATACTACTGAAGCTATATTTTTAATATTTCCTGGGTCTGGTAACAAGGCAAAGCGCGGCGTTGAGTTCCGCCACTCAGCACGCAATGCCTTAATTCGGCGGAAGATGGGGAACGGAAATGTTAAAAGAGAACGGAGTGTCTTATCATTAGGTTCTCTGGTTCCCTCTGTCTACACTGCTGTGCGGGATACAGTGTGAAGATAAAAAAAATATTTTTAATCGACTTCCAAAAAACGACGAGGTTCTCAAATTGACAGTATATTTTTTATGTGTGTTAATTTTTTACTGGGTGAACCAATTTTTAATTAATTTTTGATATGGATTTTACCGCTCTAGAAAAAAAAACGTGGCATAAAGTTTCGCCACTCAACACGCGCTATATCGAATTCAGGCAGAAAGTGGCTAACGGAGTGTCTTGACACTAGGTTCTCTCTTATTACCCTGCTACGGGTTTTTATTTTTACGATAACGTTTACATCTTTTATTTTTATCTTTTGAACGGAAATGTACCATGAAATTACTATCTTATGTTCCTTTATGTCGCATTTCTCAGACCTAGATGAATGTAATGTGGCTTTTTCTTGCAAAATTTAACTGGACAAAACAACTAGAGACCGTAACAAGTGGGTAAAATATGTAAGCCAGAGTGATTTATCACTGGGTCCTCTGCCAACCCTTTTAAATTCGAAAGATTTGTACAGAAAAAATATATGCGTATAAGGTTATTACGCATATTATGTGTAATGCTCGCTCCAGTCTATTTTAAAGGTATCATTGTCACTAATAAATAATTGTAAAGAATTTAGGAATGAAAAAAATGTCTCGCTGAGTTTCTTGCGCCGGTTCTTCTCAAGTCCGAGGCATTAATTTTAGTGAGCTGGTGGTAAATTATTAGACGTTCTAAAAATGAAGCATATAAATTTGACATTGCCTTTAAGATATTTACTCACATATTATACTCAGTACGAGTAGCAAAATGTTTGTTTGTTTGTCTGTTTGTAGCAAATAATTTGTATTTCATCTTTGCTTTACTTTCTTTGTTTTTATATTTTAGTTGTTTCATCAGATTTTATTATTAGTGATAAGCGAAATAATCCATATATAAATACGTGAAGCAAAAATTTTGTATTCTTTTTTACGAAAATTACGCGGATGGAGGAGCATGAAATTATACTCAATTATAGTTTATATACATAGAGGAGTGCAGAATGCAAATATTTTTTAAATAATAAAAAAAGGACATTAAATTAATTAACAGTTTAGTAAGTGGGGAAGTGTTGTAAGAGAACGGAGTGTCTTAACACTAGGTTCTCAGGTTCTCTCTGCCTACCCTGCTATATGCGGGATACAGTGTGAAGTGTGAAGTTAAAAAAATAATTAAATTATTACACACACTACCATGGTTTGACATCCATGTTTATATAAAGTGACATATACATGGCTAAAGACAACGCGTTGTTAACGCGTCAACGGGGCCACTAGTGAAAATCAATTGGACAATATATTCTATCTCCATTCCTAATATAAACTAAATAAGTTATATTTTTCAATAGAAATACGTGGTCTTTAAAAACTTGCGCTTTACCCAACATAGCAGAATAGTCAGAGTTAACCCAGTGTCGAGACACTTCGTTCGCCGCAAACCGCCCGAATGTGAAACATTGCGTCTTAATTGGCGGAACTCAGCGCCGCGAAGAAATAACCAGAATTTAAATATTATAATTTCCTCCATTGGTCATCGAACCCACAACCAATCGCCTTCACAATAAGACACTGTACCACTGCGCTACTATGACCTCAATTTCTACGTAATATATTTATTAAATATCGCCATACTCTTACAATACCACAAACATTTCAAAGCTTTTCATTGAAATAAATAAACGAATTCAAAGGGGCAGTTGCAAAAGCTAACTAAGTCAACGTTTTATTTGGCAACATTTTAGAGTAACAAATAAGATGTGATTCAAGTGGACTGTACTGAAGCGAACAATACAATGTTACTTTAAATGCGGAATAAGGGTTCACTCTGTCTTATCATAATTTTATTTTAATTCAAGAAAAGGCCGATAGTATTGCATAGGCATAAGAGTTCGACTGTAAAGGCGATAGGTTGTGGATTCGATTCTCACTCCAGAAAATAAAAAAAATATATATTTATAATAATTAATATTTAGTAATTTCATTTTTCGCTCTAGTAACAAGGCAAAGCGCGGCGTTGAGTTCCGCCACTCAACACGCAATGCCTCAATTCAATGGAAAGCGGGAAACGGAAATCTTAAGAGAAAAGAGTGTCTTAACACTAGGTTCTCGGGTTTCCTCTGCCTACTATGCTATGTGCGGGATACAATGTGAAACTAAATAAATAAATAGAAGAAAGGAAAATTTGTTTCAAACGGGTGGTTAATTTACTGTGGTGTATCTGAAAACGTCGGGTCTTAGTAATAATGTAAGCTTAGATATTATCTGAGTTGCTTCTGTATTATAACTAATGTAAAATGATATTTTTCTTTGTTTTGTTCCATGATTATTTTTTTGGATAGTTTCAATAAATTAATACTGATATTATTATTTTTTCGAGAACATTATGAGATTGCAATTCAGTTTTTTAATGGCTCTCCCAACTTGCCAGTTGAGCACAAATCACTTCGCCAATGTCACATTGTGTGGAGAACACACAAAGGAGGTTTGATTAAGGACAGTGTCTGAAATATGGTATTAGGTTCAATCCCCATTCAGGAAACTATTTTGCTTGCCCTGGTAAGACAAATAGCGCTGTTGTGATCCGCGCCTTATCATCCTTAATACAACAACTAACAACTAACTAAGAACCTACAAATCTTAAAATTGGACGAAAACGGACTGTAATAACAGATTTTCTGAACCGATAAACCAATTATCTTCTAATTTTTGCTAACTCGTTTTTAATTAATGTTTATATCAATGGTTAGAAAGATCGCAGACAGTGGAAGTGAACGTTAATGCGCACTTTAAAAGGGGCCCCTTAAACGTATGTCGTAAGTCCCAGGCACTCCCCAGAGAGAGGATTTCTGCAACGCGATGGGCCCGGCACCCGCAAGGTGAATCCATGGATTGCTAAGTGGTTTCTATATATAAATATCACATAATAAAATAAATATATATTTTATAATTTTAGTCGTCGTCGTCAGCCAGAAGACGTCCACTGCTGGACATAGGCCTCCCCCATAGATCGCCATGTAGCACGACTGGATGCCTCCTGCATCCAGCGCTTTCCTGCAATTTGGACTAGGTCGTCGGTCCATCTAGTAGGGGGCCGTCCCACGCTACGCCTTCCGGTTCGTGGTCGCCACTCGAGAACCTTTCTTCCCCATCGGTTGTCGGTTCTACGAGCGATGTGGCCCGCCTATTGCCACTTCAACTTGCATATTTTTTTATATATATATAATTATTTTTTTATATATATAATTTTAGTATCTCAACTCAATTCTTATCTCCCAAAAAGTTCTGAAAAGAACATTCAACAACCCACGCGTGTGTTTTCTTTTACGAATAATAATTTAAAGCTAGAAAAATTCCGAGACAAAGCTCAACCCGAAGCTTTCGCAGCACAATAGTAAAACGTTTAAAAATTTACATTTTAAATGTCTAAGCTTTTCAGTCCACATTATATATGTAGCTCAAAATATTCCACTGAATGTCCTTTAGCGACACGTAAATTTTGTTGCGAAGTTATTAAAGGAATTTCGTATAGCTGACGTCAAAGGATACGCGAGTATGAGCATATGCAGTACGCTGGAACAAATATACGTATGTAGGGAACGGAGACCTCTACACTATGAATGAATATGTTTAAAATTTTAATTTAAACTGTTTTTTTAGACAGGTTTTATTCATTATTATATTTATTTAGCTATTTTTTTCATTGAAATCAGCTATTCTACAAATATACTACTCTACCATAAAAGAAGAAACTCCTTATTATTCCATGAAATGAGATGGCCCCATCGCTTTACAAAGAGAGGAGTTCGAGACAGTGCCTGGGATATGCAACGTAAGCGTAGCCTTACCATACATACATACGTTGCTAAGACGCTTTATTAACGTTATAATAAATGTACGAACATATATATCAATTTATCCGTTTAAACATACAACAGTAGTATTTCATTTTAAAATTCAAAATCAAAAACTATAATGAGTAAACAAAGAAAGATAAACACAACTGACTTTTACGTAAGTATCAAACTCCTACTCTACAGTGAGGCAATTAGGGAGCAATTCAGTTTTAATTTTGCTTTGGAAAATTAATCTCGTCTGTGCCCGTAATAGCGCTGTCAAGCCACGATACGATGCGATACGAGTAAGTAACTACACTATATTTTTGCTTGCTTTTGTCCTACTTCAGCTTACTAATTATTTCATAAATTGTTTACTGTATGAATGAATTTTTCTACAATGGATGAATAAAGAGGATTGGTTGTTAAAAAAACTTTGAAGCGAAAGAGTGCAGAATTATTTGAAACTAGAGTTCCCGTTGACGCGTTAACAACGCGTCGTCATCAATGTATATGTCAATTTATATAAACATGTATGTCAAACCATGGTAGTGGTAGTTTTATTAATTTAATATTTTTTTATGCATTATTCTAAAAAGATATTATCCTTGTGCACTCCTCCGCTATATAAACTATAAGTGTGCCGAGATTAATTCTCCTTCGTCCATTTAATTTTCGTAAAAAGGGATCCAAAGTGGCATATACGCTGCTAGGCAACGCGTTGTTAACGTGTCGACGAGGACACTAGTATTTTTAAATTGATATAAACTGTAAACGGAGTGTCTTGACACTAGGTTTCTTTTGGCGACCCTGCAATGCGGGAGAAAGCGTAAACTTTTTTCTCCTCGTGAGGGGACGGGGTTAGAATGCGAGTACAATTAAACCTCCGCCGCTGGGTAGCGTCCCGTAAGAGGCGGGTAACCCTGTAGTTTGGTGGTAGGAGGTTCGTTCTTCGACGGGCTCACGATCACTATCATGTTAAAGATGAATCGCCAAATATCTAATGATATATTTCGGTTCGATGAAATGTAAGCCAGGTTTTTTTCCTTATACCCACCCTTCCCTTCCCCAGAATGTGATGGTTCCGATGGTGGACTGCGGAGTCCACCATCCGAGTATTATATCCTCCCGCTCTCATCTGAACACTTGGTCGACAACGTATTAACACCACCTCTGAGGTTGTAGATGTCCATGGGTGAAGGTAACCACTTATCGATCCTTCTGCCTTGCCATCCTTTATCAGTAAAAATATAACTGCCTTTTTATAAAATTTCAAACCTGTAATTAGTTATAAAGAAACGAATAAAGAAAATCCTTTTTATTTTCCGAAGAGAGTAATTAACACCTTTTAAACATAAATATAGCTTTTGTTCTAATTAAGTAATAAAATATTATGTGTAGTACTTTTAATAACGAAATGGATAATAATGTATGGATCATAATGAATCTTTGCCCTCTCATATTTAATTATTGTAGAAATTTTCAAGAGTAAAAAATACATATTTCATTTTTGTCTTCAAAGTAATTAATATGATGAAAGTTTTTATGCTAACTTTTAAGATTAATATAAGGGTAATATTTCACGAACATACATTTTATCTACCATATATATGTGAAACAAAAACTTTGAGGTCCAAGGTTTTTACTAAATTTACGCGTATGGATGAGCATGAAACTTGGTACACTTATGATGAATTTAGCGAGTTGCTAGGACGCGGTATTAACACGTCAACGGTAAAGTAAATATTTATACATATATAATAATTAACCATAACATATGAAAGCCCAGCCCTGCTGTGACGAAGCACGACGTTAAGCTTCGCCACTTAACACGCAAATTCATGCAGAAAGCAGAGGACGGAGTATTTCAACACAAAGTTCTATCTATCTGCCCTGGTAGACAGGAAAATTTCTATAAAGATGAAGCTGCTGTAAAAAATAAAAATTCATTATTCCATAATAAATATTTATTAAATCAGTATAGACTGATAACAATATGAGGAATGAAATACTGTTGATGTTCTCATCAGCTCTTCTCAGCAGAACTGCTTTCCGAGTCGGTGGCTTCCGGAAGGACTGACAATACTGACTGACTGACCTTATGTTAACTGAAGATTCTAAATTACTTGTAATAGTTAATTAGAATACAGAATATTTAGATTAATTAAAAAAATCTAAATACTCAGTACGATAAGACCTCTTTCCTTTGCTGTGGTTTCGTCGCTCGACCGCCGCTAAAGTCCTTAACTGGACGACAAGTTAACAATGGTCTTTCAATTTATATATTTTTTATATATTTGCAGAATTTACTTGATAGGAGAAGTGCGTGAGGATAAAAAAAGATAGTAACTAAAACGCAGCTTCATGCGTAATCCCACTTAGTAGGGTAGAAAGAACCTAGTGTCGAGACACTTCGTTTATCGCTTTCCACCAATATGATAATTTGAATGCAAGACATAGTATGTTAAGTGGTGGAACTTAACGCCGCGCTTAGTTTTACAAGAGGCGAAGTAATATAATAATGCCCCTCCAAATGGGAATCGAACCCACAACCGATCGTGACAGATAAAAATATAATTCATTCATTCTGGCAGCTGTGATACAGTTTATACTAGTACGGCTGCCAACGCTTACCTCTAGAACAAATAAATTAAATAATTATCTAATGTAGAAAAAGAATCTAGAGTTAATTTGTAATATGTACTTTTTGTTAAATTCAACTATTATTTATTTATTTATTTATTTATTATTTATTTATTATTAATTTATTTATTATTTATTTATTATTTATTTATTATTTATTTATTATTTATTTACAACGAAAGTAACAAATATCTAGCAAATATATTTAAGGTTTAATACGAAATCGCATCTGTCTCTGTACATAAGCCTAGCACCCTCCAGCGGGTCTCACCGCTGACATCGAATTGCACTTCAAACTACGTTATCTGAGGAACTAGGATCTCTCAAGTGTAACCCTTGAAGTATCAAAGTTAACTAAGTATCTTTACTTATAATATATATATATATATATATATAATCACGTAGTGTTATTTTACATCGATTATCATAAAACATAATGTATATAAAAAATGAAATGTTCTACTAATTTTATTGACATCATTTCATTATTGCGGCGATGGGTTTTGCCACTGGACATTAGATATCAATTGGCGTAACCTAACGCCAGGGGCTGCCTAATCAAAGCTAGGAAATACAATATTCTTAATACGAAATACATTTTTTTAACTTCACGCTATCCTGCATAGTGTCAGGAAGAACCTAATGTTAAGACTGACATACTTCGCTCTTTGCCAGAATTCGAGACATTGCAAGTTACGAATCTATTAGAAAAGAATATAATTTCAATATTATTATTTCTTCAAGTGGAAATTGATGCTGTCCTACTGCGTTACAAATGTTTCTAATTATTTACTATACTATAGTAATAATGAACATACATACAAACATACATAGCTAAACGCTGAATCCCGGATATAGCAGGGTAGGCAGAAGGAACCTAGTGTTAAGACACTCCGTTCCCCACGTTCCGCCGAATTGAGGGCATTGCGTACTGAGTGACGGAACTCAACGCTGCGCTTTGCCTTGTTACCAAACCCAGGATATAAAAAATTCCATTTCCTGGAGTGGGGATCGAACCCACAACCTGTTGCGTTTACAGTCGAGCGCTTGTGCCTGCGCCACGACAGGCGTTATAATAATAGAGTAATAATGAAGGCTTAAGAAAATCAGCAGTGCTTGAAACTCTAGTATTAACTACAAATATATTCATTTATTTGTCAACTTCATAATTGAATTTGTTTCTTATTTGAGTGAAATGTTTGCTTTCGGACGAATTTTGGCAAAGTTTCCACTATTACTACTTTGTTAAATTTTCTTCGATATTTTCACTCAAGTGGAATAACTTCGCACTTATATTTCATACAAAAGTTTTATTTCACAGTCAACGTTATTGTTTTATCTTTACAAAAAACTTTCTTATGATTTTTTATATTTTTAACCGACTTCATAAGAGGTTAATGTGTGTTTTATGTGTGCTACCATATAACTTTAAAACAATTTTGATGTTTTTTTTTATGATAGCTAGTGTTTCGTAATGTGGTCCCATTTAAATTATGTTATGGTCTGACAAGTTGTTTTTGAGTTATTCGTAATATTTTTTCTTGTGCATTTTATTTGAAATCGGCTTTCTTTTTTGTTTAGGTCTTCATTACGTATTTTTATATAATTAATAATCTACGATTACTGACTTCCTCCTACTAAGTATACTCGTAGCTATTTGATTGAACTTATTTTAATAAAGAGAAACGTAGCGTCGTGCATATAGTCGTGGCGTAGTGAGACAGCGCTTGATAGTAAATAAGATCACTTACGGATTCAATCCCCATTTGGGGGTATGATTATACATTAATGATTTTCATGTACCTGCTCTACTAAGATATAGCAGAGGAATTTGTTCTGATAGTTAACACACCATAGCTCAATTACGTGCAGGAAGTGGAGAACGGTACGTTTTTTTCGTGAGGAAACCCTTTTACGAGTACCAGCCCGTTGGGACACTTAACTCCACAAGGGTGGAGGGACACCCTCGACGGCCTGCTCGAAGTAGCACGCAGGAGCAACCTGCGCGCGCCTACTAGGGCCAGAGGACTAGGCGATCAGCTTCCCTAAGCTGACCGCCCTCGGGCTGGGAGAACAATGCCTTGACACTGGGTTTTCTTACTACCTTGAAGTAGATTTTTCCACTTCCTTTTGGAAGGACTCATTTTTTTAATCTCTGCAATTGTTAAGCGATTTTTTGAACCTTTAATGTAAATAAGTATATTTTAATTTCCTTTCATACTTATCGCGTATCCGTCTTGAAATTAAATATGTTTTCCAAATAGAGTTTTTTTTAGTCAGCTTTAGCACATTGCTTTTATAAGGTTATCAATATTATTATTCTATTAACTACGTAATATTGTATTCTATAGAAGAATATTTTTACATATTAAAATATTAATTTTTTTGATGTATAGAGGAAAACAAAAATTCACAAAATATATATTTCTTTCTCTTCAAGTTACAGAATAAATTAGATTTTGTATTCTAAAAAAAAACTCAGTGTCTTTTTACAATCTCTTTCGACAATAATTTTTTTAATACATTTTAAATGAAACTATTTTAACCCTGATCGAGTTAAAAATTAACTGTATTCTGATATTTACAGACAGTTCTGATAGTTACAAAACTATTTTATTTGATTTTGACTTTCTGACTTTTGTGTTTCAACACGTATTGTCATACAAACTTTTTCCAAATCTTTTATACTTAAAATTTTGTTGTATTCCAAGGTATAATATATAAAAAAATTTAAAGAATATCAACTGTTCTAGAAGAACGTGAACAATACCTTCCTAGCTTTATGTACGAATCGCTTAGAGTCTAACATAACGCCAACAGTCAGCCAAAATAGTTCAGCTATGTAAACTATTCGTAGCGACGTAGCCCGTGGCAATGCTCTGGGCTAACGTATAATACTGAATGATTATATGACTGAATTAATACGAGAAGAGAACTCTTTTGTAAGGATTCACCATAGATTCACCGTGTAGGGTAGGTGCTGAGAGGAATGGCTTAGAGCCTGGGACTTGCGACCCAAATATAGGTATAAAGGGCCCCCTTAAAATGCGGCCCCTTAAAAAGGTCTCTACCTAACCAAATCTGGAAAAATATAATAAATGACAACTTAGAAACACATGTAAAAAATTAACAGATGATGGCTTTTGACAGGCCAAATTATTTTGACGACTACAAATATAAAATAAAAAGCAAACTTTGAAACAATCACATTAATGAATTAAATTACATTTAGTGTAGTAATGACATAATTATTACAATGTCTTCATCATTTCGTCGTTATATTGTCTTTTAATTCAATTCTTGAAGGAATAAATATTTTCGACGATACTTTGGATTCAACGGATGTATTTATAGTATCGTAAAACGTTGACGCTTTTGAGATATTTATAAATAATGTAGAGACGTCGTTTATTATCATGTTTCATTGTTATTTTTATCTTAAATTTATTGGAGCTTATGAAATAAATTGAGCACATAATTTAAATGATAGTATGAAAATATTAATCGCTTACTTATGTCGGTGTCTGTAGAGACAGGTGTCTTTTCTTTTCTCTTCTTCTTTTAAGTTCTTTTCAAGTAGTTGAAAAGAACTGAGAAGAAGAAGAGAAGAGAAAAGGAATCCAGACAAAAAATTATAACGTTTTTTGTTAAATTTTAAATAAAGATTTAACACAAGAAAATGTAGGAATTAGATTGTGATTGAAAAGGTATGAAAGATGGTTGAAGTCCTGCTACGTTTAAGCTTACATGAAATTGTACATATAAGAATAAAGGCCATCATAACATTGTAGAATAGCATCTGACTATGAACTCGATAATTGTGGGTTTAAATCTCACTCTGGGAATAATAAAACTTGATTTATTTTCATTTCTACGTTCTGGTAAGAACGGTTTTGATAATATCTCTGCTGTGCGGTAAAGAGAATAAAGCTGAAACCAAAATTACTGATTTTTACTTTTTTTTACTAATTTCATAACTATTTAGCAAATCCCTACCAAACTACTATTTTGACTAATACACCACCCATACATAACTATAACTAACAAATCACGCCACTCATACAGTGTTTTTCCAAAGTAAATATCAGATGGTGGGTATACACCATTTGTCACGTAGTACCCTGATATGCATAATCCGACGTCGCGCGTGCCGGGATTACAGCAGACTCGCGAATCGACGATAAGCCTCTTTATCGATGCTATCGCGTACTTAAAAGGCAATTTACTATGTTATTATACTATATGGTCAAGTTTTAAGCTAATTTATAACGATACTTTGAAGTTTAAAGATGTAGAGGTCATAGAGTTGGGTTTAATATACGAAATTGGTATATTGATGCTTATATTTTTTACTTAAATTTAAGCTAGTAGTTAAGTAATAAGAGATATGTAATTTTTTTTTAACTTCACGCTGTAACCCGCATATAGCAGGGTAGGCAGAGGGAACCAGAGAACCTAGTGTTAAGACACTCCATTCTCTTTCAACAATTTTATTCCCCACTTTCCGCCGAATCGAGGCATTGCGTGTTGAGTCGCGGAACTCAACACCGCGCTTTGCCTTGTTACCAAACCCAAGAAATGAAAATACTAAATTTTACATTTCCTGGAGTGGGAATCGAACCCATAACCTGTCGCGTTTACAGTCGCACGCTTGTGCCTCTGCGCCACGACAGGCGTTATGTTAATGATACGTATATATGGTATATAAAATGGATAGAGGAGTGTTTTGACACTCGGTACTTTCTGAGTACCCTGCTATGCAGGAAATACGTCAAACTGTATATTGCTAAATGTGTGATTAATTAAAAGTTCTTACAATTATGTGCTCATATAATTTATATTTTACTTCAGTATCTACTGAATTTCATCTAAATCTTGCAGGATCGAAACTTTTGGCAACTGAAGAGGAACGAAATAAAACGAAACTTTGGGAAATGGAAGTGTTAAAAGAGAACGGGGTGTCTTAACATTAGGTTTTCTGGTTCCCTCTGCCTACCCTGCTATGAGCGGGATACAGCGTGTAGTTAAAAAAAGTAATTCAACTGTAACACGTATGTTACTTCGTGTAACGGTTCTTGACACTAGATATTAGTATTGGTATATAGCGGGGCAGTCAGGGAGAAGTCGTGTTAAGACACTGATCTGCGCTTTCCGCCCGAATATTGATATAAGAAGGAAAAAATAATGTTTTGTGTAGGAGGTTAGGGTAAATAAAACGGTCATTCGGTTTTATAAATTAATTATATTTCACCGAAAAGAAAGAGTACTCGAAGAGACTGCTTTGCGACTCGTAAGTTCTAACACATAAAGAACAGAGATAGAGAAAAAGTAAAAGTCAAAAGACATACTCATTATAAAAGATTCGTTTTTGTATAATAATCAATTGACATTCTATAACCACTTGATAATTTAACAAGTTAGTTGACCAACTATAAAATCAATTGATATTCCAACATTTTGAACATATATTTTACGTAACCTTTCATTTACATAAGTAAAATATATAAAAAATTATAGAAATTGTTTTCTTACTGACATCGTGTGAGCTTTTCGTTGACGATGGACTTCCCAGAGGACTCTACTACACAAAAATATATGAATATTCATGTAAAGTCATTCTGGGACTTGTGATTTTTAAATCGGTGGCTCAAAGCAACCTTATATGTGTCGTTACGACAAATTCTAGCCCTTTCATGTTTTCTTGGAAAATTTTCTTTTTATTTCACCTCGCTTGTGGACTTTTGCTTTGTGGGATTTCGTTTTAGAAGTAACAAATTATTTATATGTTATACAGTTAAATTTATTAACTGACTTCATAAAAGGAAGTAATCAATTCGACTGTTTTTTTAAATGTGTGTTATAGCATAAATTTTTACTTGGCAAGCCAATTTTCATGATTCTTTTCTTATCTGATAGCTGTGTAGTATAGTATAGGGTTTCTAAAGTAGTCTCATTAAAATTAGATAATATCTGACAAATAGTTTTTGAGTTATTCGTAATCAAATATTTAAAATTGCTGAAATTTTAAATATTTTATTTCCATTAAGGACTAAAGTTACTTACATGAAAGTAAATAGATGTCGTTTGTAATTTAGTTCACATTTATTAATTTTATATATTTTTTCATTTACAGCGAGTAAATTACATACTCGAAACGCTTAGTTCTGCTTATATTATTAACGTTACTCTTTGTCTTACCACAGCGGAGAAATAAAAATAATCCAAAAACAATCACCCCCCGAATGGAAATCGAACCCACAAAAAATCGCGTTTACTGACACAGTTCCACTGCCTTGTGATGATCTAGAAAGTATCTTAACTTTTCAATATAACATTTATACATAGCTTCACGCTGTATCCCGCATATAGCAGGGTAGGCAGAGGGAACCTGAGAACCTAGTGTCAAGACCCTCCGTTCCCCACTTTCCGCCGAATCGAAGCATTGCGTGCTGAGTGAAGTTTTTAATGAACTTTTCAATTTTTTTCAAATTATATATCCACGTATAAAACATAAATGCCAAATAATGGTAAATTTTAGTAAATTTTGATAATTACATACATAACGCAACATGGAAGTTCCGATGTAGGTTAATTGATTGATGAGTTTAGGCCTAAACTAATTTATGTACTTTATTATAAAACGTGAACGTGACAAGCAACATAAAGGTTAAATTATTTCATATTCTATATTCTAATAAAAGTTTTAAATATACGCAACGCCTGTCGTGGCGCAGAAGCACAAGCGTGCAACTATAAACGCGAGAGGTTGTGGGTTTGATTCCCACTCCAGGAAATGTTAGTGTTTTCATTTCCTGGGTTTGGTAACAAGGCAAAGTGCGGCGTTGAGTTCCGCCACTCAGCACGCAATGCCTCAATTCGGCGAAAAGTGGCGAACGGAATTGTTGTAAGAGAGCGGAGTGTCTTAACACTAGGTTCTCGGATTCCCTCTGTCTACCCTGCTATATGCGGGATACAGTGTCGAGTAAAAAAAAAAAATTATTACCAAGGTGTGAATAAGCGTATCTCGAAAGTTGAGAGGAAATGGTGAATAAGAGTCTCGACACTAGATCCTCTCTACTTAATCTGCTTTGCGGGCAAAAGCATCACAGTTTCTTAAAATAATAATCTTATGATGAACTTTGAAAGCTCATCATATCTCACATATTACTTTTAAGAGGTTCCAATCACGCTTTTAGTAATATCAAAAACTTTTGGAACAAGTAGGCTTCTTCATACGACGTTATATAATCAAGTGATATGACTTTAGTGACAAATACGTCAGCTGTATGGTAATTTAGTTCTTATTGATTCTATAATTTTACTGTAGTATTATAACTAGATGTTATTCGCAACTTTGCTCGCTTGGTCGAAGAGAATTCACGTTATTATGGACCTTTTATGGGAATGACATATTTTACTATGATATGCTCATGAGACCAGTCTAGGCGCAGACGCACAAGCGTCCGACTGTGACCGCGAAACGTTGTGGGTTCGATTTTTCAAATGAAAACATAAAATATTTACCTAGGCAGGTACCTAACTTTACGCTTTATCCCTAGCGGGGTAGTCAGAGAGAACGGAGCCGCAAACCCTACGGTTCCTGCATACCTCTTTCGCCTTGCCCACAGTTATTAACCTCTTCATGCATGCCCTCCGGGGGTTCCGCATGCTTTTAACTTGACCTTCCTCCAGTATCATTGTTACTGTGTACTCGAAGGTCGAACGAGGTCCCCTACCTCTCTTGCCGCTCACTTTTGCTTCATATATCTTTCTCACCATTCTATCATCACTCATCCTCTCGACGTGCCCAAACCACTTAAGCAGTTTCTTCTTCATTCTTACTATAAAATATTTACAATAATTAATATAGTATTTTCATTTTCTCGCTGTGGTAACAACGCAAAAGCGCAGCGTTGAGTTCCGCCACTCTGCAAACAATGCCTCAATTCGGTGGAAAATGGGAAACGGTAAGTGAACAAAGTGTCTTAACACTAGGTTCTCAGATTCCTACTATGTGCGGGATACAGCGTGAAGTTAAAAAAAATATGTAACGAGAACGTGATAAGCTGTTGCTTATAATGGTTACGTTATTTCATATTCTATATTCTAATAAAACTTTATTTTATACCAGACTGTATAGAAAATTGCCATCTTCAAAACAGGAGGTTCTCAATCCGATTGTATTTTTGTTATTCGTGTTACTATATCTTTATACTTGATGAACAAATTTTGATGATCTTTTTTATATGACAGCTAGTTTATTATAGTCCCATTCAAATTTAGTAAAGACCAGACTAATAGTTTTTGAGTTATTCGTAATAATTTAACTTTTCGGTGCATTTGAGGCCATCGTGGCGCAGTGGTGACTGTAAACGCGATTGATTGTGGGTTCGATAAACACTCGGAATAATGATCACAATAGACTATTTTCATTTCTCCTCACTGGACATATAAAGCGCGGCGTTGAGTTCCGTCACTTTAGATCATTATGTTGTTGTATTTCTATTTGATCTTTTTTATTGCTTTTTTTCTTTCACTTTTTTATATGGTGAAGATGACGACAATCTCGCTTTCTTGAACTTTTGCGACCGCGTCAATTCATTATATCTCTCTTCCACTCGTCTCGCTGAAAAATTGCATTTAATCGTACTAATTTTGCTTTTAAATGTTTCTGTCATTTGATGTTAATCACGAATTTGTATGGAAATTGGTGAACGAAGTGCCTTGGCATCAGATCTCTGACTCTGGGAATAAAAGCGTGAAGTAAAATGAATACATATTTTTCGTAAAGGTTATTTGGTATTATTAACTAAGTAACAGTAAGCCTGTTTTAAAGCGGCAACTGCACTCTGATCTGCGAGCTTACTGTGAATTGTGACGCATTTATACAAAGAATTAACTAGCTTTTGTTCTATATTTAGTTTATTTTAACATATTATTCTATTTTTTTTAACTTCACGCTGTATCCCGCATATAGCAGGGTAGGCAGAGGGAACCTGAGAACCTAGTGTTAAGACACTCCGTTCTCTTACAACAATTCTGTTCCCCACTTTCTGCCGAATTGAGGCATTGCATTGAGGCATATAACATACTATTTTTGCTCTTTAATATACAAATGTTTGTTACTATTTTTGATTCGATGTAAGAAATATCTAAAATTCCACATATATTTTTGATTGTCATTGGATTAGAAGAAGAAAGAAGAAGGAAATCAATCACTTTGTAAGCTGCACAATTTAAAAGATATAAAGCATTCTATGTATATTTGTTAATTTTTTACATTCTTATGCAATCATCAGTTTTGTTTCTAATTAGTTAGTTCTTGTACGTTTTTCGAACGCGACATTAGTGGGATGTTTCAAATTTGGTTTGATAGACAAAAGAGCTGGGATAGTGGAGGCAAATGCTAATACATTTTAAAGGGCCCCTTAAGCTTACACTTGGATCACAAGTGTCAGGCACTGCTCCGAGCTCCTCTACCTGTAACACGTTTGATTAATTGAAACCATGGAATGCTAAGGAGTATTTTCTCTTATTTAAAAATATTTTTTTTATAATATACACACACACATATAGGTACATATTTTAAGTATACAGGTATATATGAAACAACCTTACTTACACTAGCGAATAAATATTATTTTTGAACGGACATCGAACCTACGATACAATATTTTGCAAAGCAGTAACATTCACTAGACCAACAGACCATTCAATTATTCACTAAATAACGAATATTTCATCCTTTTGGGATGATATATTTTCATTTATGTATAAAAATCCAAAAATAAAAAGTTACTTAACGATTTAATTGTGGGTCTAAACGTAACGATTTATAACATATATATATAAAATGTCAAGCGGTGTCAATTACTTGACAACGAAGGTTTTGTTACTGAGAGGTAAGAGGGTCGAAAAACTCGAAAAAGTATTCATTTTTAACGTTGCCGCTAAAATACTGTATGAAAAAGTTGTATATTAGCTTATCTAAATAAAGCTTTTATTTGTATGCTTTGGAAAGATTATATATATGTAAATTATTTTCATTATTTTCATATCGATTCATTAAGTCCAATATATAGTAAGATGTCAAAATATCGGGCAAAAAGCGCCGAACGGAGTGTCTTAACACTATGAACTCTCTAACTACTCTTTTTTGCGTTTAACTTTATATTTATATCCTTTTAATTTTACTCAAGAACCAAATTACTGTAGTATAAAAATATATGAAACTATAAAACATAAATATAAAATATAATATAAAACTAGTACAATATTTACAGCGGTTAACTTAGGCGTATTCCTAATTTTAGCCTATATCAATTAAGCGGGTATCGAACCTACAACCATAACCTAGCAGAACCTACAAATAATGTTCACAGTGGAGTCTAATATCTCTCTAAATAAGCACTAATATTTTTTTATAATTAAGATTATCACAGAAAAAGAAAACTGACTTCAAATAACATGTACTAAGAAAGAAAATTATTAGGAATAACTCAAAAACTACCCGTCAGATCTTAACTAAATTTAAATAGGACCGCATCAAAAGCACTAGCTATCATACAAAAAAAGAATCATCAAAATCGGTTCATCCAGTAAAAAGTTAACACACAACACACAAAAAAACAGACGAATTGATAACCTTCTTTAGAAGTCAGTTATAAATAAAACTAGCCATATAACATTTCGCTAAGCATCTAAGACGTATTTGTTCAGTAAACGTCGTCCAAAGCAGACGCCGGATGCAGGTCGCGTGTCACCGGTATATTGTAGCGCTTTTCACGTAAACCCACTGTCTCAGAACTGGAACAATTGTTACTTTTAGGAAGTAATGTTATGTTATACACAGTTTTCTTAAATGGTCTATGAAATTTAGAAGAATTTGGGCTAAAAAATATATTAAGCATCAATGATTTATTCAAAAAATATTTTACAAATTGAGCAGCCGAGACTAACCAGTAAGTAGTCAAAGACACTTGTGTTGGGAATGTCTCGCTTCTCCGTTGGCTTAAAAAAACCATAATTCATAACAAGAACATGTTGGCTTAACAATAACATGCATATAACATAATACATATAACATAATAGTAACAAAGCCGTGTGTGTGTATGTGTGTGTGCATGAGTGCGTGTTTGTGTTTGTATGTTGGTATGTGTATGTGTTCCTGCACATGTGTGAGGGTAGTCTGTGTATTATTTAAAAAAAAAAGTATTTATTATACCAAATTTTCAATTTCGGCATAAACATTGTATATTATATATATAAACATATTATTAATATATATATATATATATATATATATATATATATATATATATATATATATATATATATAAACATTGTATATTGATATGAAAATTTTATTTTGTTTTTTTTTTTAACTTCACGCTGTATCCCACACGTAGCAGGGTAAGCAGAGGGAACCTGAGAACCTAGTGTTAATACACTCTGTTCTTCTAAGATTTCCGTACCCCATTTTTCGCCGAGTTGAGGCAATGCGTGGTGAGTGGCGGAACTCAACGCCGCGCTTTGCCTTGTTATCAACCTTGTTTTTCATTTAACTTTCTTTTTTACAAGTTAAAGCTGGGGTCAATTACACCCCAAGCGACTAATATGAGCTTTTAAGTGTGACCAGCTAACGGTATATTTATTTCTGCACTCTGATAAGACAAACCACGGCATTGAGTTCCGCCACTTAACACACAATTTCTTAAATTCGGGCAGAGAGCGGTGAACGGAGTATCTGGACACTAGGTTCTCTACCTTCTTTGCTATATGTGAATAAAATCAGTAATATATGTATACACGAGTTGGTAAGTACTCATTCATAGCAAACATTATCTTAATAAACGATCAATGTATAATAACATTTTAAAATGAACAACACTCCAGAGTAAACGTTGCATTTTAACAGAGTAACCCAAATTACGATACAGACGGTATCTCATAAAATATTGAACTTATAATTACCAAAAGTTACTATCTCGAAAGCAATAATGTATGAAGAATACACGTCCACTAAAGGCGAAATTACTGTTGTATTTATTACTGCATTTGTATTAAAATGGTGGCTAATTTGACCTGTTTTTTTGTTGTATAGTTATCTGATTTTAGTTTTGGAAATTATGATACAGTGGGGCAAAGTTTGGTTATGAACACGATGGGTTCAATTTCTATTCAAGGGAGTTTATATTATGTTTATTTTTGGCTCTATTTATCACCATGTCTCGAATCCGAGGTACGAGTTTGAAATAGAGAGATTTTTCCTGCGTAGAAGAGCTGGAAGCTACTAGAATATTTCGACTTCTCTAGAAATATCATTAGATCATTTCTCGTACTTATTTTTAAGGTAGTATTAGTAGCATCTTTTCAAAGTTGGTTAGGTAGACCTTGGACAATGAAGGCGAACCCTAACATGGAATTCAAAGGGGCCCTTAATTCTATACCTTCATTCGTGTGTAGACAAGCAGCTTCACACTTTACTGACATAGTAGGGCAGTTAAAGCGAACTCAGTGTCAAGATACTCCATTACACGTTCTCCGCCTGAATTTGAGATATTGTTTCTTAAGTAGCGGAATACACGCCTGTCGTGGCGCAGAGGCACAAGCGTGCGACCGGAAACGCAACAGGTTGTGGGTTCTCTCAGGTTCCCTCTGTCTACCCTGCTATATGCGGGTTACAGTGTGAAGTTAAAAGTAGCGGAACTTAACACTAGCGCTTTGACTTGTAAGTGTAGATAAGTGAAAATAACCTGAATAACCATATCTCAAGTGGGAATTGAACCCACAAGCAACCCCGTCTTCAGTCAGACATTGTCGCACTGCGCCACGATGGCCTCATAGTTTGTAGACACTTAGTATTTTTTTTTCTTTTTTTTTTTTATGGATAACGGATGGCAAACGAGCAGAAGGACCATCTGATGGTAAGTGGCTACCTTCGCCCATGAACATCTACACCGCCAAAGATGTTGTAGATACGTTGCCAACCTAGAGGATACAGATGGAAGGGGAGGACAATGTAGTAGTTCGCTATCGGAACCACCACATTCTGGGGAAAGGATGGGGTGGGAAAGGGGAAAATCCTGGCTTACATGCCATCGAACCGGAACACATCATTAGATATTTGGCGGTTCGTCTTTGACATGATAGTGGTCGCGAGCCAGACGGAGGACGAACCTCCTACCACCAAACAAAAGTAGTATTTGATTTGCGTAATAATCGAATCTAGATCCACATTAGCTCAGTTTCAGAGTGGACATAGTATAAGTAAGCCTATTAGGAGTGCATTGCCGTTAGTGTATGGAAATCTGTTGAGAGAACGTGATTACGTTATGTGATGGTAGTATAATGTTTATGTAGATTGGGTAAACTATTGTGGTGCAGGGGGGCAGTTTCTGACTGTAAACCATGGTTGTAAGTTCGAATCCCATTCGTGGGAATGCTTTTATATTTTGCGAAATTGCGATTTATTCCGCACAATAAAAGTAATCTGAGAGAACCTAGTGTTAGACCTATTATCGTTCACCACTTTCAGTCCGAATTCGAGACATTTTGTTTTAAGTGGTAGAATTCAACGCCGCACTCTATCTTACCAGAGCGGAGAAATGAAAATAATTTAAATATAATAATTTTCTCAAGTGGGTATAGAATCTACAACAAATCGAGTTTACACTTTTAGGTAAAAAAAGTATTCAATATAAAAAAAAGGGATTTAAACATAAAACTTGAAGTGAAAAATATCTCCCCTGAAAAGTGCATTTTCTATTTATCAACGTATCAACAACTGATAAAGATTATAGTAGAGGTAGGTGCGAGAGGTATAACAGCGAAATCTCTCTATAATCTACTAATAGGCTTGTCTAGAACTATTATCAGTTAATTTCTAGGAGCGCGGAAAGTGGAGGTGAACGTTAATGCGCATTTCAAAGGGGCCTCTTAAACCGTTACTTTTGTCGTAAGTCCCAGGCACTCTCCAAACTCCTCTCTCTGCAACGCGATGGGCCCGGCATCCGCACGGCGAACCCATGGATTGCTAAGGTGTATCGATTGATGACAATTCATACATATGTATTGCTTTATTGTTTTCTGACCAAGTTTCACTATCCATGTTTAATAGCTTTGGCGATGTATCATATATTATCACTTATATATTTATAGATATGACTTTGACGACATATTGGAACAAAATGTTGTTGTGACAGTCTGATAATATTACGTAAGTTTCAACCGACTCGAATAAAAGGAGACGGAGCTCAATTCGACTGTATTGGTTTTTTATCATTATGGTTTTTATGTGGTCCTATTTAAATTTGTTTAAGATCTGACGAGTAGTTTCTGAGTTATTAGTAATACTTTTACTTTATAGTGGATTTTATTAAAAGTTGTTTTTTTTTTTGTAAAATCATAAATATATAAATTTAGAAGCTTTCAAGCCTTTTTCATTTTGGATGCAAATTTCTTCTCTCAGTATTACGATGAGCACTTGTACAGCTCTATGGAAAACTAAGGGAAATGCTTCCCCATTGGTTATATATGTTAAAAGACAAACAAAAAAAATGTAGCTGAATTTGAATTCGCGCCTTTCGGAAACCAAATTCTTAAAAACATATATTAAAATTATATTGAAACAATTTAAAAGGCGCGGAGTGTAATTTTACTAGGATCTTATGTTAAAACATAATTTTTATAAACTTAAATATTCAAAAATACTAAAATATTGTAAAATAAAGCAAATAATGTTCATATTAAATTAAATATGTATTAAAATATAAGGTTAAGCAACACAACCTCTAGTCACAAATTGATGGGTGTACCAAACAGACTGTACCAGAACACATACGAGCAGAGCACGTTAAACGTTTCCGTTTACGTAACTAATATCTACAATAGTCATGACATGTAGAGAGCCTGTTTAATCAGACTTGGTCTAACCACAAGGTTACTATCTCAGTAGATGCCTGGAGGACCAGATTATTGGACACTGTACATATTTGTAAGTACCTAAAATAGGTTAATATTTTTTTTTTATTGATAACGGATGGCAAACGAGCAGAAGGACCACCCGAGTAAGTGGTTACCTTCGCCCATAGACATCTACAACACCAGAGATGTTGTAGATGCGTTGCCGATCTAGAGGATACAGATGGAAGGGGGGACAATGTAGTAGTCCGCTATCGGAGCCACCACATTTTGGGGAAAGGATGGGTGGGAAAGGGGAAAATCTGGCTTACATGCCATCGAACCGGAACACATCATTTGATATTTGGCGGTTCGTCTTTGACATGATAGTGGTCGCGAGCCAGACGGAGGACGAACCTCCTACCACCTAACCCTTCGTCATATAATTTAGAAATCATTCGTCATATAATTTAGATTTTAACAAAAAAAGAAAATCTATTTCGAAGAAAATGGACTAAAAGTACAATTATTACGAATAACTCATTAAACTAAGAACTAAATTACTGAATAGATCTCGACTAATTTTAAATGGGATTACAGCAGAAACACGAGATATTATTTAAATAAAGACTCATCATATTTGATTCACCATGGAATAAGTTATACGGAGTTGAGTAACAGCGAATCTATTATCAAGACACTTGCGTGTTGAGTGGCGGAATTCAACACCATGTTTTTTCTTACCTAAAGGGCAAGCACGAAAACTTGCGACAAAGTATTCGTATCGTTATCGAAAGCATTATGTATGGGAAAACTTTAGTTCCTCTTACGTACGGTAGGGGCGCTTTTCAATTCCCATACAAATTCCTTCGATAACGTGTATTCATGCTTGCCCTATAGAGCGGAGAAATTACATTAATTTAATTATAATATTCCTTCGAGTAGAAACCGAACCCACTACCATTCACATTTACGCTCAGACACTGTCCTATTGTGGCGATAGTGTATAGGTATTTTTCTTAACAATCTTTGTTATTTTTCTAAAATTTCTTTTAATAAATATTAGACACACTTCTTATTGGTTTAACTTTAATATAAAATGAGATATACGTTGCTAAGGCAAACCGTGAACACAGTTATAGTGTAGATAGTCATATATCACACAATTATCGATTGTAACAAATGGAAAGATGTGATAAAGAGTGGGTTCGATTCCCACTTCAGGAAATGAAAATATTAAATAATACTTAGTACTTTCATTCCCTTGCTTTGGGAACAAGGCAAAGCGCGGCGTTAAGTGCCGCCACTCAGCACACAATACCTCAATCTGACGGAAGCACTACCTGTTACATAAAAAAATTCCCAAAAAGCCAGCACGAAATTTTGCGGTAACACACATAATGCTTAGCTTAAAACTTCACGCTGTATCCCGCATATAACAGTGAAGCAGAGGAATCCAGAGAACCTAGTCTTAAGACACTCCGTTCTCTTCTGACATCTTCATCCCCACTTTCCGCCGGATTGAGGCGTGGTGAGTGGCGGAACTCAATGCCGCGCTTTGCCTTTTTACCGAGGAAATGAAAAACATAAATATACACACATAATAACAAATACAATCGACTTGATATCTTCCTTCTTTTTTGGAATCGGTTAAAAATACCTATATACTGGTACATCACACTATTATCGATTCTAACAAATGGAAAGGTATAGTTGAAAGCAGTTTACAACAGCTACTCAGGACGCGACGCTTCACTGTACAATACAATTGCAAGGATAATTGTATTTGTTTCCTTTTCTAGTCATTTCTATAGTTCAATTTATGTTTATTGTTATGGCGGGAGGTAAATAAGGTGATGAGAATCCATTGTTAAGAGGTCTTCAAGGCGCAGTGGAATAACGACTGAAATGACTGTAAACAGGAATCGTTTTGAATTCGATTCCCGTTGGAGGGAACGATTATTTTTAATCTACCTGATTGTAGACACAATTAATTGTAGGTTCAATTCCCACTCGGAAAAAATATTGTATTTAAATTATTTTTATTTATATGCACTAGTGAGATAAAATACAGCGTTGAGTTACACCACTTCACGTGCAGTGTCTTGAATTCGGGAGGAAATTCGAAAAGAAAGTGTCTTGAAATTTTCTCGACCCGATACATACGGTATACAGGGGCATCAGTATTAATCGTGATTTTTTTAAATTCTTGAATACCTTCAAGAATTCTATAATCTTAGTACGTAATCTCAGCACGCAATGACTTAATTGGGCGGAAAGTGGGGAACGGAGTGTCTTAACACTAGGTCCTCAGGTTCCCTCTGCCTACCTTGCTATTTGCGAGATACAGCGTGAAGCTAGAAAAAAATAATCTATAAGGCTAAAGCGGCATAGAGAGAGCATGTGATTGTTAGCACTATTGGTTGTGGGTTCGATTTCCACTCGAAGAAATTATTTTATTTAAATTAATTTCTCTCAGCTCTAGTAGACAGCACAACATTGAGTTCCGTTACTCAATACAGAGAACGGAGTGTTTTGACGCTAGGCTTTCTCTAGCCACCTTGCTATGCGTGTAGCTGAAAAAAAAATCTGCTCCAATTTTAAATCGAAGCTACCTAAAGCTATCATTAAAAGTAACTTTTAGTCTCGGGAATAAAACTTTTCAAGTACTTTTCATTTAAATTTAAAGCACAAAAGCTTTAGAGTTCAGAGTTTCGCTCGTGTCTAATGGGAGCTGGCTTAAGCCACTACGTTAATTCATAACGCGTTATTACACTATTTTAGTTAAACTTCTTAACAAACTAAATATAGCTTTTTACCGATTTTAAAAAAGGGAGGTTTACACTTAACTGTATTTTTTTAATGTATTTTTTTATATGATTGCTAGTACTTCTGTTGGTCCCATTATAATCTGACATTTAGTTTTTGAGTTATTCGTAACAATATTACTTTTTAGTAAATTTTATTTAAATAATTATATTTGGATAACATTTTAATTATAGTTCTTTTATCAAAAACTAAAAATAATTTTTAAACCATTATTTTTAATTTTTTTTTTAATTAAAAATATTGCCTCACAAAACTCAATGTCACAGTATCTCTTTCATAGCAGGGACATATATATATATTCGCAGTTGAGTTATCATTCCTCTTAATACGAATCGAATAGACGATCATAGCATGTAAAGTTGGACACAGTTCCTTTACACCATTATAGACACAATTTATATTTACTCAAAAAATTAAAGTGCCGAGAGATCATCATGGTGCAGTAGGACGTCGTCTGAATGAAATCGCGGTTGGTCGTAGATTCAATCTCACACAATTATATTTTAAATACGTCAATCTCTTCCCTTTGGTAAAACAAAGCGCGGTGCTCAGCTCCGGCACTCAAGACGCAATGTCTCTAATTCAGGAAGAATATGGACCACGGAGTGTCTTGTCACTTGGTTCTCTGTAACTATCACTATGTGGGATAAACCGTGAAACTAGAAGAGTATCTAATATATTTCCATTTTAAATTTGCAATAATAAGTATGTATGTATGTTTGTATGTATGTATGTATGTATATATGTATGTATGTATGTATGCATGTATGTATATATGAATGTATGTAAGTATGTATATAATTATGTATTTAGTTTGTATTTTTAATTAATATATATTTAATTTTTTAATATTTATATATGTAAATATCCTGATTAGTGCACCGCCTACCACTACTTTATACAAATCCAATATCCAAAGGTTGCCTGGAAGAGATCGCTTTAAGCGATAAGGCCGCCTTATTGTACGCTATTACTACTTCTATGTTATTTGTTTATTTGTGTGCAATAAAGAATATTTGTATTTGTATTTGAATAAGGTATAAGTGAATATAGCATTTGAAATTTAATATATTTAATTCGCTCGCACACAATTGACATTTCCGCCGCGTTAGTACTGCGGGTGCCAAGTTTCCTACATCTGGGTTTGGCAAGGGACTCCCATTACCTCACAAATGTTAAACTTTTGATTTTACTAAGTGATATTGTTACGAACAAATATTGAAAAACACTTATTTGAATTTTACTTCGTTTTTTCTGTATTTTTTTAAATAAACAGAAGAGCTAGCTAACCTAATTTTATAGTGAATGGTGGAGAAAATTGTCCAATAATATAGAAAATAGCTTTATTTAAAAATAATAATCTTGGGCAAAATGTTTTTCAAGAAAGAGCGAATTTGTGCTGGCTGTTTCAGCAATATGAATTCAATAAAAGCTTTGTTTAACATATTAAATGAAACTATTTTCACTGGATTAATCGCGTATATTTTAGTATTCGAAAATACAAATTTGTTTAAGGTTTTTTGAAAAATAAATATAGCATACTCACAAAAAAAAGCACGTTTTGATATTTAATATTGATTTAAAACTGTGATTTTATCATTGTCTGATAATAATTAGTATGGACTACTCTGCTATGCAAGAAAAATTGCAGTATAAAAGAGATTTTATAAAGAAAAGAATAAAGTAGATTCAAAACAAAAAAATCTTCGGTTAGCTTGGTTACTTTTTCAAATCTAAAGGTTATATATAAATATTTGCAATTTGCAGCTTTCAATCTATCCAGCAACTTCGTTTGCCGTTTTTCCCCTTTTCAATGGAATTTCGAGAAACCCCAAAAAAAAAACGTTGTCTGTCAGTCACTTAGTAACGCCAGCGTTTTATATATACATATATAGTAGATTACAATATTTGGGTGTATGTATAACATAGCAAGTTTGATGCGCGGGTTTCCGGTTAGTTAGCGAGCTTTGAACTTGCTCGGACGGAGTTTCAGTAAACTTTGACTATATGCGATTTGCTTTACTAATATTTCATTTGATGGGGATTTTTTGATATTTTTTATATACTGAACTATACCTACATATTATTTAGTAAACAATGTTAAAATAATACATCATAATTTTTATAGAAATGGTGGAAGATAGTATTTTACTAAATGAATAAAAATAATTGTAGAATTATATAAAAAAATAACATAGTAGGACTTGTTCATCGTAGAAAGACGGCGCGGGTTCGAAGCCAGCTAAAATTAATTTACATATACTTATAAATAACTAAGTCAGCAATAGAATTGAAATAAGCTAACAACAAAACTAAGTTATAAATTGTAACAAACATAAGAATTTCAACAAAGCTCGATAATAACGTATGGCTTATTTACTCAGAGCGCTTGGGCGGTCATCAAGAGGCACGGGTTCGGATCCCGCTACGTTCAAATTTTATGTTACTATTGTTCTTTTTTCTTAATCCCCGCAGAAAATACCTTTGCAACTGACGACACTCTCTCAAGCAGCCATATGATGTTTGCATTTTTTGCAGGGAATCAGTACCTTTTTCTTTCACCAGAGTAGTTGTAGAGACCAACAGGGACAACAGCTTTTCCCACAAGTACGAATTTTGGATGTGATCATTTCTAAATGGGAATCAACTAACAACCATCGTGAGAAGACTGCCACTACGCCACGAATACCTATTAAGATTACACTAACAGTGTGTATGTACATTTGTAAGGTACAACGCAATTAGCTTATTAATTATGTATGCAATCAACATACTACCTTAGATTGTGTGACTAACGTTAATTATCCGAAAGAGATAGGAATGAGAAGGAAAGAAAAGATATACAAAAAATATATGCTTAATTCATTTACTAGTTGTATACTGCGGTATCGTTTGCGTGGACTATGAAACTTAAAATTCGGAGTATTTTCGAGAAATCCTCTCTTAAATGAAATTCCACAAATGGAATTTTTCATTTTCTGGGTTTGGTAACAAGGCAAAATGCAGCGTTGAGTCCACCACTTAGCACGCAATGCCTCAATTAGGCGGAAAGTGGGGAACAGAGTGTCTTAACACTAGGTTCCCTCGGCCTGCCCTGCTGTATGCGGGATACAGCGTGAAGCTATGTATGTATGTAGTTTCATATTTATTTTTCTCATGAGCAACAAGACAGAAATACTAAAGTCTAGAGACACTTTGTTTTCTACTATCCGGAAGAAATTGAGACATTTCGTTTTGAGTGGAGGAACTCATAGTATTTTATATTATAGTATTATATAATAATTGTATATTTATATTTTCACACGTCAAATAAAAAAAAAGAAAAAAAAATCGTTAGAATTTGACTTAAAGTAACAAAAATTGCATTATTCATGTATTATTGTCAAATATTTCTCCAAGTCTTCTATAAACACTAACAGAAATTCAATAACCGTCAGTAGTAGGCGTTATTATTAAAAAGAATCCTTTCTACATGCAAACTTTCACCGCTTAAATTAAATTCCACTTGGCATTCCGGAAATGTCAAGTTATTGATCACTTTAACCCTTAGAAAAAGGTGGTTGTTACCCGAATCAATCTTACCTAAGTTGTGAATAGAAAAGTAAATTAGTTTTTGATGTTTTATGTTTAACGCCTGTCGTGGCGCAGAGGCACAAGCGTGCGACTGCACGGCGTTGAGTTCCGCCACTCAACACGCAATGCCTCAATTCGGCGGAAAGTGAGGAACGGAGTGTTGTAACACTAGAATCCCTCTGCCTACCCTGCTATATGCGGGATACAGCGTGAAGCTATGTATGTATGTAATTAACACTCCCACGAACGGTAATCGAACCTTGTCCCACTGCGTCATGATGATCTCTATTCATAATGGTGCAAAATGAATCACTGTAAACAATAAGCTAGCAGCATCTGCGTCGTCTTCCGTTTTTCTACTGAAAATTAATTTGGAACTTCAGTGGAGCTTATAAAGTCCATCTGTCAAAAGATAAATGTAATTTGTAGCTTAACGAGGACATTAAATGATTTCACTTTTTTTAATTTTCCTTATCGTCAAAGTATGATTTATAATTCTTCAGATTACAGTCAGGAAACGTAAAATATATGTGTAAATGTATCATCTGAAATAGTTAGTTGTTTTAGTTTAAATAGATAACATTATATAAGCTATCAAGCGCGCGACTGTGAACGCGACAAGTTGTGGGTTCGATTCCCACTCCAGGAAATGGAATTTTTCATTTCCTGGGTTTGGTAACAAGGCAAAGCGCGGCGTTGAATTCCGCCACTCAGCAAGCAATGCCGCAATTCGGCGGAAAGTGGGGAACGGAGTGTCTTAACACTAGGTTTCCTCTGCCTACCCTGCTATATGCGGGATACAGCGTGAAGCTATGTATGTAATATTTACTTCAAATTAGAATCGAGCCCACAACCAATTCCCTTTACAATCACACTCTTCCACTACACCACGATGGCCTTAACAAAATAAACAATAAATACTGGTATATTTACGTAAAATCTATTTGTGTTTCTTGATGGAGTAGAATACAAGAGAATAATAAAATTAAGGGCAAGCGTACTCGTAATAGTCGTGAGTGGCAACTAACCGGCGACATCGGATCGCACTCAACTTCGACTCTAAATAAATACTTAACAATTACATAGCAATTTGGAATCTGTAAGGACAGTTTTTTTAACTAACTTCGTAAATGGATGTTCTCAACTCGATAGTCTTTTTTTTAAAGCTGCAAGCAGTATCCCGCCTATAGCAGGGTAGGCAGAAGGAACCAGAGAACCTAGTGTCCAGAGAACCTAGTGAACGAGACACTCCATTCCCCACTTTTCGCCGAATTGAGGCATTGCGTGCTAAATGGCGGAACTAAACGCCGCGCTTTGCCTCGTAACCAAACCCAGGAAATGAAAATACTAAACTTTTTTATTTCCTGGAGCGGGAATAAAACCCACAACCCGTCGGGTTTACAGTCACATGCTTGCGGCTCTACGACACGACAGGCGTATGTTTTTTTTATGTGTGTTACCATGCTTACTGGGTGAACCTGATGAGTGAAATGCGAAAATGCATTAAATAGTAACATTATTACGAATAACTCCAAAACTACTCATCAGATCTTAACTACTGGGACCACGTTATGCGGTAACATACATAAAGAAAATATAATCGAATCGAGAACCTCTTTTTTTATATCGGTTAAAAAAACAGGAATTGTTGCATGGATATCGATCGAACAATTAATAGCTTATGACCATTGACCACCAATAATTATTCCGCAAGCAATGGTCAAAGTCCCATCACTATACGTTCAGCGGTTTTGACGTAATCTGCGTACAAAGATAAAATATTTTTATTATATATAACTACAGCTGCTACCCGGCTTCGCTCGCGTTGTCAACTACGGTCATAAATATACTATACTCAGTACATACTATAGTGTATAGTGCATATATGTGTTAATTTGGAGGCTCTTAAGTAGATATATTTTCATTCTTTTTGAAAAACAATCATGTCTGCCAAAATATTTCTTCTATTAAAAAGACCCAATCCTAGTATCCTATGTCTTTTTTATTAAAAAGGACATATGAGGGACCTATAGATACCTAGAGACACCTTGATATGTGTACAAATATGTGTACAGATTTTCATAATAATCGGTCAAGAAGTTTTGGCGTGATAGCGTAGAAAACAAACTTACATTCACATTATGAGCTCTTTGATTTTCGCGATTATTACACATATTAAATGAAACTATTTACATACATACATACATAGCTTCACGCTGTATCCCGCATATAGCAGGGTAGGCAGAGGGAACCTAGTGTTAAGACACTCCGTTCCCCACTTTCCGCCGAATAGAGGCATTGCGTATTAAGTGGAAGAACTCAACGCCGCGCTTTGCCTTATTACCAAACCCAGGAAATGAAAAATTCCATTTCCTGGAGTGGGAATCGAATCCACAGCCTGTCGCGTTTACAGTCACACGATTGTGCTTCTGCGCCACGACAAGTGTTGAAATTATTTTAACCAAATTAATCGCATATATTTTTGTATTTGGAACTACATTTTTGGAAGCCCGACGTTCCGAACACTTTACAGTAGTCCATAATCACAGGTAGACTTACACAATGACATTTATAATATTAATGGGAATAGGGAATAGGGATACATTAGTACGAAAGAACATAATTCGTAATTACAATTCGTAAGTTACGTTATATTGTTTCTATTAAAGATCAATCAATTTCAAACATTTGTTACTATATTTAGCTTCTATATTTGAGAGGAAAGTTACTCTGAAAATTGTATACGAACTTAGATATATTTGTGGTTAATAGAACAGAAAATTTGCTCTTTCATTCTATTTAAAGATCATGTAGAAATACTGAAAGTTACCACTTCAAAGGAATATTTTTTTCAATAACTAATTTGGAAAAGAGTTTATTAAATATTTAATATATTTAGAAAAAGCACTTTCTGAAAAATTCTTTAGCATATCTACGAGTGTATATAATTATAATTGTATGTATTTATATGCATATATTTACATACATACCTACATAGCTTCACGTTGTATCCCGCATATAACAAGGTAGGCAGAGAGAACCAAAAAACCCAGTATTAAGATACTCCGATCCCCACTTTCCGAAATTAGGCTATGCGTGCTGAGTGGCGGAACTCAACGCCGTGCTTTGCCTTGCTACCAAACTCAGGAAATAAAAAATTCCATTCCTGGAGTGGGAATCGAACCCACAACCCGTCGCGTTTACAGTCGCACGCTTGTGCCTCTGCGTCACGACAGGCGTTACATATATTTATTTTTGATATATGTGTGTATGTATTATGTGTATGATATGATTATTTATATATGTTATATTTATTTATATTATATATACATATATATCATTTTAAATTTACTTTTACGCACCGTTATATTTATTTCCTATATTAAGAAGGTCGGTTGGTATAGAATGCTAGTTAGAGTTGTACATGCCTATTGTACATATTTATTTTAATTGTGTGCAATAAATAATTTTTTTTTGCTCTTTTTAATATGCAAAGTGTTATTCATATACTTTAGACTAGACAAGTATTTAGAAATGTATAAAAAAGCTACGCAGATACGAACCAACTACCTGCGATTCCATGCAATCGTTCTAGTTAGTTAAGCTATACATTTTTTTGAGTTATGTTGAAATTCTTACACGCTTGTTGCGACTTATTTTTCTATGACCATCTTTTTGGAGAGAATCTTTACTAATTTTCGCTACTATGGTTTCAGGTAATTATAACCGACTTCACAAAAAGAAGAACGTTCTTAATTTGACTGTATTTTTATGTGTTATCACATAACTTTTTACTGCTTCTTATGTGGTCCTGTTTAAACTTTGTTAAGTACTGATAAGATATCTATAAATAAATACGTGAAGCATAAACTTTGCACCCCTTTTTACGAAAATTACGTTGACGAAGGAGCATGAAATTTGGCACAATTATAATTAATTACAAGTGACATATACATTGCTAAAGACAACGCGTTGTTAACGCGTCGAAGAGGACACTAGTATTTGTAATAATGTTACTTTTTAGTGCTATTTACTTGTTTACTATCTTAATGTTTAACTTTCATAATGATTCTTCATTAAGTTTCATAACCATAGAAATACTTGAATTGTAATAACAGCGTTCATAAATAGCGACATAGCGCAGGTGTCTCCACTGTGCTGTGGTCGCAGTTTGAAGAATATTATACCATTTATTTACTAACTTTGATAATTAAAGAGTTTCATTAAATATATCATAGTCAATTTATATTGTACTACTTTTGAACTCAAAATGACAAAGATAAAAGCAGCTGCCAAGGTTTTTTCTGCTAACCACGGTTTTCAAAGTAAACCAGGTTGTGCGTTCGATTCCCACCCGGGGGAATAATTATATTATTTGATAAGATAAAATGCGATTTAATTCCCCCACTTGACATGCAATGTCGTGAATTCGGGTAGAAAGCAGTGAACAGAGTGTCTTGACTAGTGTCAACCTAGAGAACCTAGTGGTTCTCTCTGTTTACCCTGGCTTGCAGGAAGTAGCAAGTAGCCGTATCTAGTAGTAGCTCTATTGTATAAGTTATGTTACAGTAGTTTTTACGTGAAAGAATAACATTCATCCATATTTTTGCATTTATAATATTAGTAGCATAGCCATGTAATACAAAAAAATGTTTCTAAGAAAACAATTTTCTTTACTTATTTCTCCCTACAAATATAATCAATAAACTCTTAACGTTCGAGTTTATGTTGAATCTAAGAATACTATAGAATACTATAGAATGATAAACAAAGAGAAACAAGCTTATTACAGTAAATTGGTAACAAAATACAATCTTTACTATTTTAAATACTTTTTTTTTTAACTTCACCCTGTGAAAGAAGGCATAGAACCAACCAGAATGAACCAGAGAACCTAGTGTTAAGACACTCCATTCTCTTTCAACAATTCCGTTCCCCACTTTCCGCCGAATTGAGGCATTACGTGTTGAGTGACGGAACACAACGCCTCGCTTTGCCTTGTTATCAAACCCAAGAAATGAACATACTAAATTTTACATTTCCTGAGTGGGGATCGAACCCACAACCTGTCGCGTTTACAGTCGCACGCTTGTGCCTCTGCGCAACGACAGGGCCTGCGCCAAGATTTTAACAAAAAAGGAAATCAATTTTAAATAAATTATACTAAAAAGTTAAATTAACACGCACAACTTAATCAAAATTTTCAGATCACTACGAAAGCATTAGCTATCATATAAAAAAAAACATCAAAATTGGATCAATCATTAAATAGTTATGAGGTAACATCTAAAAATTACAATCGAATAGACATCCTTTTTTAGAGTTAGTAAAAAATATTTTAGAAATGCATTAAAAATATTTAAAAAAAGACGTAGCATCATGTCTTTTGAATGCAGGATAGAAAGGAAGTCATAGAAAAACTAGTGTATACTCCGTTATCCGCCTTCCGCCAGAATTCAAAAGTTTGTGTATTAAGTGGCGGTACTCAACGTCACATCCTAAATCTTACCTCGAGCGGGAATCAAACTCACAACCCCTCATTTACAGGCAACTATCCCCCTGCGCCATTATGACCTCCAAATAGAATAAAAATACAATCAAAATATAAATAAATAAAATTTTCATAATTTCCTTGAAAGTGAAGCGTGGGAGGAAAGTACTAGAATGAACATTATTCCATATATAATTGCCAAGAACAATTTACCACTCACTGTTACTCATTTATTTGATTAATTATAATTAAACGAAGCAAACAAATGATACGTAAGCTTTCGCTGTCTTCCTACATGCAATGTAAATACTAAACTGAAATTATTATTAATGAGTGCCCTTTATTTACGCTTTTTGTTGTAAACTTATAACACATATTGTTAAGAAAGCCGTAGTCTGACTGTAAATGGTTGTGGGTTCGATTCCTACTCCAGGAAATGGAAATTTTCATTTCCTGGGTTTAGTTAGAAGGCAAAGCGCGGCGTTGAGTTCCGCCACTCAGCACGCAATTCGGCGGAAAGTGGGGAACGGAATGTTTTAACACTAGGTTCCCTCTGCTTATCCTGCTATATGCGGGATACAGCGTGAAGCTAAGTAAGTAATAATTATTTTCACTGAACACGCAATAACTCAATTGCGAAAGAAAGGAACGGAAATTTTATGAGAAGGTCAAAAAATTGAAGGAAATTGTATGAGGAAATCTTAACACTAGGTTCTCAGGATCTCTCTGACTACTTGCAAGTACGAGATACAGCGTGAAGCTAAAAAAAATATTTTCATTTTTCTGCTCTGGTAATACAACTCGCGGCGTTAAATTCTACCACTTAACAGGTAATGTCTCGAATTCGAACAGAAAACGACCAACAGTGTGTTTTAACATTAGGTTCACTCTGGCTATGCTATGCGTTTGTGTTTTTTTATTGTTTTTTATTACATTATTATTGAAATCGTGTCCATCGTGACACAATGAGATAGCGTCTGACTGTATTTACGATTGGTTTTTCCCATGAGCAGCAAAGAAAAGGAAACATTATATATAATTTTTTTCTCTGCCCTGGGAAGACAGAGTACGGCGTTCAGTTACGCTTTTCGAAATAATTCTTGTTACTAGGTTGTCACTACTAGGTTGTCTTTAACTATCCTGCTATACGCAAAAAATTATAACTTTAAATATTTATTAGTTATAACGAGATTTAACATAATATTATCTTTCAAATTTTAAAACTAATTACCTAAATAATTAAAAACTCAATAAAAAACCAAAAATCCAGGTCATAGGGCCAATATTATTATTGGGTGCGATGAACCGCATCACTAAAGGCACAGGCTATAGCCAACATGACAACAATTCGGCTGGCAGGACCGGTCGCGACCTGTTTGGCGGGTTGCAAAACCGACTGCAGCCACCATCCAGTGCACGAGATGCATCTCGAGTAGTCGTGTAGTGTTGTAAAGGTGTCTGTGTTGTGTGTTGTGTGGCGGGAGATGTCGCGTGCCTGTACACTATGCTGGCAGTACGCCATGCCAAGGTAAATTGGTTGATTTTTATTTTTTATTTTTATATAGGGTAGAATTAATTGGCTAAATTATGATGAAAGAACTAATCATATTTCTGTAAATAACTGTTCTTATAGTCATTAAAACGTGTGAAAGTTTCATCAAAATCGAATCAGTCGTTTCTGATTTGCAAAAAAAAAATATAAATATCAACTAGTGTACTTAAAATAATGGTTATTAATTTTGGACAATGTGCTTGTATAAGATTGAATCTATATTTTGTAATATGTATCACTCATATATACGTAATATACCTATGTAAAAGTATACGAAGTATAATTTTTATCTTCACGCATCTAAGATAGAATTCAATATTGTTTTATAGGCATTTGACATTGGATGTCGTAACTTAACACCGCACTTTATCTCTTAACCATCGTACGTACGTTTCATTTCATTTATTTTCACTATACTTTCTAACTGCAAGCACATTAATGAAAACATTTTAGATTGATAAAGGGGCGAAATCTTAGATTACCTATAATGGATAGTAAATAAATATACATATATAAGATCTCATTTTTGAAATATCTGTTATAAAATTCTTGTTTTTTTAATCTGGCCAACGTGGCGTAGAGTATGCTCGTTGCTTCTTGACTGTAAACACGATTAATTGTACCACCACGCCAAACTAAATGCGGCGTTGAGTTCCGTCATCACTTAATTGGTTATTAATCAAAATTATGGAAAGTTTAGAGCGGAGTGTCTTGACACTAGGCTCTCTTTAAATATTCGGCTGCAGAAAAAAAAACACAAAGCTTAGAAGCTAAAAAGAGTAAAATTAACATAAATTTGATAATTTTTTTTTTTTTTTTTTATGTTGATAACGGACGGAAAGGGAGCAGAAAGGATCATTCGACGGTAAGTGGTGCACCTTCGCTCATCAGCAGTCATCTGGCTAACACCAGAGATGTTGTGATGGTTGCCAACCCGGGGAGAGCTGCTCGACGGAGTCAATGTGGCAGTCCGACCGATCAAACCAACACATTTTGGGGGAAAGTGGTGTAGTGGCCCGGCAGATGCCAATGAACTCGGAACATCGGCCAGAGGAGCCGCGGTGTCTCGTCACGACACGACAGCGGTCGCGGTTTCGCACGGAGGACGAACCTCCTACCACCAAACAAACAAAAAAACATCTCTGACATACAAATATACTTAGCAGTTGAAAGTGAAAGAATATTTCCGTCTTATGGTTTGTTTAAGGAACTTAATACTCCCGACCTGGTTTTAAATTGTACTTAATAATATTTTTGAGGAAAAAGATTTTGCTTGTTTGATTCCCTTAATGAATAATTAAGGTTTTAATAAGAAAGAAAACTGAATTTAAATAAATGCACTAAAAGGTAGCAATTATTACGAATAACTCAAAAACTACTTATCGGATCCTAACTATTTATTTAAAGTATAGCTATCATGTAAAAAAAGAATCATTAAAATTGGTCACATAGTCAAAATATATGCGATAACACACATAAAAAATACAGTCGAATTGAGAGCCTCCACCTTTTTTAAAATCGGTTAATTATTAGTTACGTCTTTGAATTGTAATATACATGGTTTATATCTTATATATTTAAAAATATATAACTTAAAATAATACTGTACTCATATTGGTAAAATGGAAGGACAAAAACTAAATGCTAAGTGCTAACACTTTTTTCTTCATTTTAGAATTACATTATGAATAGAGCGTAATCCAACGCTATACTTTAAGCAATTGGACCGGAAAATCGAAAATAATTTTGAAAAATACTCATTCCCCGAAAGGTAACAGAATTCAAAAGCATTGTGTACACTGCTTAGTGTGTCACCTAGTATTATTTGTATTAAGGGATGGTGATGGCAGGTAGCGGATCTCAACGCCGCGCTTTATCTTGTTAGAGTGGAGAAATAGAAATTATATAAATATAATCATACCATCGATCGGGAATTGAAGCCACAACCAATCGCGTTTACAGTCAGACGCTGATCCACTGTGCCACGATGTCTTCATTTTATCTTTCTATAATAATAATAATAATAAGAGCCTTTATTTTCAATCTTACACAATACATTTTAATAAATATATTAGTACTATTTATTTAATTTAACTATCTGACACCAGCACGTGAAGATTGTCTTGCTTTTTAGCGTAGGCCTCCCCTAGAGTTGACCACACGTTGTTGTCAAAGAGCCTTGGTGCCATTTTATCTTTCTACTCATATATAAAACATTCCTTCATCCAACATATAGTCTTAAAACATATTCTGTAGTTAATATGTGCGCCGGAGTGTACCGACCTCGGCTCTAGCAGTCCCCAGTAGACTGCCTAGCGGTGTAGAGTTACAGGCGGGTACCAAACGAGTATAGGCAGGTGTGTTCATTGAACACTGACTTATTGAAAATAATTATTATATGATAAAAATTTAAAATATTCTAGTTGTCACTCAAGTAAATGATAATATTTCTCTCTCTGGTGAGACAATTGCGGCGTTGAGCTCCGGCACTTAACCCTCAAGTATCTATATTTTGGGCGGTAAGCGGCGTAGTGTCTTAATACCGCTTTCTAAGCAGGATTAAGCGTAAAGATTTTTTTCTATTAAAATTCCCTTTAAATAAAGTATATGTAGGTAGTTGATAAACGATATAAACTATAAGTGTGCCAAATTTCATGCTCCTCTGATCACGTAATTTTCGTATAAAAAGGTACAAAGTTTTTGCTTCACGTATTAAAATATACATAATATAAATTGCATCCATATTAATTCAATAAATCTGACTTTTTCTCTCTCAGCTTCACGCTTTATCCCGCATTGTAAGGTAGAGGGAGTTCTCAGTTTTAAAGCACTCCGTTCTTAATTTTCCGCCCAAATCCAATACATAGTATATTTAGTGGCGGAACTAAACGCCGTACTTTATTTAAAATACCAACTTCAAGACGAAAAATTTAATTTTCAACGCAACCTTATTCGATATACCACCAGCGTACTATTTACATACAATGCTAGCGTACAGTCTCTTTTGTTGCATATAAAGCATTTTATTTTGAAACAAAAATTCTTTATTGAAATTCGGCACAAATATTTAAATGTTGATTCTGTTAAACGAACAAATATGTTAAATAAATAAAAGTTCTCTGTGTCCTGTGTTTTTTGAGAATGACTGAGCTTTTTACAAAACTATAGGCAATTAAACTATAAAAGCCCCCCAATTAAGCTCTTTTTCAAATTAATTTATCAATGATATTGAGATTTAAAGTTTTATAAGGAATATAATTCAATATTTTTTATTTTTTATACATATTATCAACGGATTCTACGTACACTCATATAATTGCAAACCAGACAGGACAGACAGGAGAGCCATCTAAAGTTCCTAAGATAGTAATTTTGTGATTGTTCCAAGTAAATCAGTCTGTTAAATAATGAATTGCTTGAATATTGACAAAATTACTACCATAAGATACTTTAAATGGCTACCCTGTAAAGTTGTGTTTTTGCAGTTGTATTAGTGGACGAGTACGTAGACTACCGACCACCGTATCGATTACTCTCTACCACGTACAAATAAATCGTACACCGAATCCTGAATAGTTTGATATTAGTAAGTTCGAAGTACTTGTTTAACAAAAAATACCATAACGATTTCTACGTATTCTACAGTATCACAGGGAAATCTATCTATACTAAAACATTTCGACCAGTCTAAAACAAACAATCATCAGTTCAATTCTACCAGGTATTTCATTTCACGCGAAATGTCTTTAAGATATTAAAACGTAAACAGACATAAAAAATATAACCATAAATTTTAGTATAAATAATACATATATACATAGTTTCACGCTGTATCCCGCATATAGCAGGATAGGCAGAGGGAACCTGAGAATCTAATGTTAAGACATTCCGTTCCCCACTTTCCGCCGAATTGAGGCATTGCGTGCTGAGTAGCGGAACTCAAAGCCGCGCTTCGCCTTGTTACCAAACTCAGGATATGAAAACTTCCATTTCCTGGAGTGGGAATCTGTCGCGTTTACAGTCGCATGCTTGTGCCTCTGTGCTTGTGTTTCTAAATATAAATAATGTACATAAATAAAAAAATATTTAAACAAAAAGTATAATTTCAACAAAGCTCATCAGCATTCATCAGCTTACAGAACTAAAAAGGATAAAAATAGATTGAAATTATTTCCAGTACATTTATTTTGTTATAAAAAAATATCTTATAAATTCAAAGAATTGAAACTTATATTCATTGTACAAGAAATTTACAAAGCAGAAATCCTTGAAGTCATGAATAGTATTTATTTTTCTAAGAATTAAATGGTTTTATCAAACGAGTTTTCACTTACAAAACAAATTGCTAGTATCATAAAATACGACTTGAGATCATCATGGCGCATCAGGCAGGCATGCAGGCATAGCATCTGCCTGTAAGCACGATGCTTATGAATTCGAATCCCATTCAGAAGAATTAATTTTATTCAAACTATTTGCATTTCCGTCCTCTGGTGAGACAAAGCACTTCGCTACTCACGCAATATCTCAATATCAGATTGAAAATGGAGAACAAAGAATCTTGACAATAGGTTCTCTATCAGGAAATAGAGTTTTTTTATTTCCTGGGTTTGGTATCACGCAGCACGCACGCAGCCTCAATTCGGCGGAAAGTGGGGAACGGAGTGTCTTAACACTAGGTTCTCAGGTTCTCTCTGCCTACCCTGCTATATGCAGGATACAGCGTGAAGCTAAAAATGGCTCCCATAATTACCAGATTCCGGGAAAAGCCCAATAAACTCACTTTTGCTAACCTCTAAAATTTTATCCGTCTTGTTTAATGGGGCTTTTCTAGCCTTATATTAATCAAATTCGTCGGCTTTTATACAATATTTCTACTAAAAAAATAGAACTCTACATTAGAAACATTCAACGTGAACAGATCCCAACTTTCCAATATTGACATAAAAGGGTATAAATTAAACTTTCTTCACGATAAGCACATAAAAATGTTTGATAACATCAGTTTAAATATAGCAAAGTCACGTTCCGCCGCGATTTACGACTTACACATATTGCCGTTGAGAAAAATACGTGGCAGAGGGCGCCAGGTGTACTAGAGTGTACAGCACTGATAGCTTTTGCATTTAGCGAATATTTATGTGCTAAGTCATTGTGGAAACGGACTAGGTTCCGTGGCAGGTTCCCTCTGCCTACCCTGCCGTATGCGGATACACAGCGTGAATAAAAATAAGTCTTTTTCTATCACGGTGTTTATTCCGTTATTTGATAACTTAATAACGAAATGAACGCCGTTTTCTTTTTCAAAATTAAATTGACAAATATGAGTCAGTAAGTCACTGACACACTGTATCAGTGTGTCAGTTTAAGAGGGCTTCCACTGGCTAGAAATACAAGAAGAGCTGGCGGTGAAACTCAACAGTTGCTCTTTTGAAATATAATTTTGTAATAACCTACCAACCTAACTTCACGCTTTATCCCTAGCGGGTATTCAGTGAGAACGAAGCGCCAAACGCTACGGTCCCCGCATACCTATTTCCCTGCCTCGTCCACAGTCATTAACCTTGTACTCGTTTGCCATCTTATATCAATTAAAAAAAAAAAGAATAGAAAATATTTAGAATTTTAATTATAACATTCATTCAGTGACTGACCAGACAACATTGAGTAAATGAGTATTGAAAAAGGACAATTATGATACAAATGTAAGTAACTATAAGAATTTCATCAAAGTTAAAAAATAATCAAAAGATAGTAGTAGTATAATCGTATCAGATCTTAGTTATCAGCTTTTCTAGGGTTTTATTTTTAGTTGAATTACATTGATGTAAAAGTATGATGTATACTCTACTTATTGGCTACTCTACCTACCTGGCTAAGCAGATATTTCTGTAAAGATGTTTTAAATATTACAACTATTCAGAATTTGTTTGGTGGTAGGAGTAGTCTGTCCTCCGTCTGGCCTGCGACCTCACTATCATATAGTCAAAGACGAACCGCCAAATATCTCATGATGTGTTCCGTTCGATGGCATGTGTCAGGTTTTTCCCCTTTCCCACCCATCCTTTCCCCAAAATGTGGTGGTTCCGATAGCGGACTACTACATTGTCCTCCCTTTTCCATCTGTATCCTCTAGGTTGGCAACGCATCTAGTACATCTCTTTGTGTTGTGGATGTTCATGGGCGAATGTAACTTACTTACCATCAGGGCGGTCCTTCTGTTTCGTTTCTATCTGGTATCCATAGTGTGGTAATTCAGGAATTACAACATTTTAACATAATAATTTGAATATAATAACAAAAATTACAACATAATGTTTAAAATGGCTTTCCAACCTGGACCAATACATGCACAAAAAAACAAGCCTCCACCCCTATAGCTGCAGCAAGACATTCACAAAGAGAACCCAGCAGAAGACACCTGTCTCGCCACTCTAGCTTAATAACTTAACTAATATAATTTAAGTATAATCATTCCCGGGTTGAACCCACAACCCGTTAATACGTTTACAGTCAGACCCTATCAATATGCCATCTATATGTGTGAAAGTACATTTATTTTATTGTTTACGCAAAACACATAACTAGTTATTGGGCTTACTTTAATATTTTAATGAATTATTCATATATTTAGACTATGAGAAATATATTAGAAAAAAAAATTAAAAAAAAAAGAATTGAATTTATTGGCTAAATAGCAAGAGAGCTCAAACGATTCCTAAAGTGCTTTGACGTTTTTAGTATGTTTTTAGACATCTTGCAAGCGTAACTGAACGCCGCGGGTTGTCTTCCTAAGAAAACGAAGTCAATATAATATAATCTACAACTCTTTCTTCTTTCTTTTTCTTTCTTTTTTTTAGCTTCACGCTGTATCCCGCATATAGCAGGGTAGGCAGAGGGAACCTGAGAACCTAGTATTAAGACACTCCGTTCCCTACTATTTATAATTTATATTACATAAAGTAAAAAAAACATCTATCATAACAGAATTTATGCAGGGACCGTAGCGTTTGGCGCTCCGTTCTCTCTGACTATTCCGCTAGGGATAAAGCGTGAAGTTAAGTAAGTAAGTAAGTAAAAAAACAATACATTTCAAATAAAATATTCAGTAACAATCGTATTCAAGTACAAAAACGAAATGGGAACGTAATCTCATCTATTAGTAAGCAGATAGCGAATATGTTTAACGAGCGGCGCTAAGCTTTGTTTTTACGAAACAAGACAAATTAACATTTCGAGCGTCAGTGACAGCGTTTTATTATTTATGCTATGGAATACGGACACATTGTATATCGCACAGAGTAGGTGAAGAAAATAGTTCGACACTCGCGGTCGCTCTGAAAAAAATCGAGATTTTATGTGTTGAGTGGTGGAACTTAACGTCGCGTTTTCATTTTTTTAAGTTTGATGCAGGGTCCCGCATATAGCAGAATAGGCAAATGGAACCTGAGAACCCTTAGTGTTAAGACATTCTGCTTTCTTTCATCAATTCCCTCCACTTTCCCGCCGTATTGAGGCATTGCGTGCTGAGGGTGGAACTCAACGTGCGCTTTGCCTTTGTCACCAGACCCAGAAATGAAAAATAATAAATAATATTTAAAATTTGAATTTCCTGAGTGAGAATCGAACCCACAACTTATCGCGTTTACATTCGCAAGTTTGTTCCTCTGCGCCACGTCAGGCGTCAGTTTTGTTGGGCGTGAAAAATGAAAATAATTAAAATTGTATTGTGGAAATTCATAATAATTTGTCTTTATAAGCAGTCAGATGCTTTGCACTGCACCATTTTAAACACAGATAGAAACTGTATTTTTGTTATAATATTCGGTTTTTAGAGTTATTATATATTTATATACTAATGTCCCTGCTTGACGCGTTAACAACGCGTTGCCTTCAACGTATATGTTACTTTATATAAACATGGTGTCAAGCCATGGTAGTGTGTGTAACACTTATTTTATTATTTTATTAATTTAATTCTATTTTTGTGTATCCTGCCCTTCTGCTTTATAAACTATGGGCAAAAAGCAAGTTTTATGCTCCTCTGTCCGCACAATTTTCGTAAAAAGGGGTACAAAAGCTTTTGCTTCACGTATTCATATAGATTAAATGAACTACTGTATTGGATATTGCGTTAAGATACAAAAAAACTATCATTTATTAGGTAGAAGAAAGTGAAATAATCATACCTTATATTAACTTTTTATCCGATCTGAACTGGCGACCAGTGAAACATTTTTGTAATGTTATCGATGCACATAAAATAAGTTACGTTATAGTAAAGCTTAGTACTACTAATATGTAATTATTATAAATACACATTTTAGACGTAGTTGGATTGAACGAATGGCTTAGTGGTCAGACCGCTTGTGACAGTAACCAAACAGTGCGGGTTCGAATCCTGCCATGGTGAAATTTTTATACGTCGCGAGCCAGACGGAGGACGAACCTCCTAGTGTAAGGTAGACATTAAAAATTGTTAACTTTGTTCCGGAATAAGATCATCTGGAAGTGGCATTTGTTTCTTGTGATATTTTTCTATATAATTTTATTTTTATTTATTTATTTATTTATATTTTTTTTTTGTTTTATTATAGTTACTTTATATTTAAAATATATATGATTCATTATTGTGTTGTTTGGTTATTGAAAGTTCTTACATGTAGCGAGAATTTCAACATCTTCAAGTGTATTTTCATCTGTTCTATCTTGTTTACGGAGTGTCTTGACACTAAGTTCTCCCTGCCTACTTACGCGGTTATAAGCGTGAAACTGTAAAAATATTTTTTTTCTCTTATCTATATATAAATACGTGAAGGAAAAGCTTTAGATTCCATTTTACGAAAATTACGCGGACGGAGGAGCATTAAACTTGGCACACTTATAGTTTTTATAGAGAAGGAGTGCACAATGATTATATTTTCTAAAAATAATGCATAAAAAGTATATTAAATTAATAAAATAAATGTTACACACACTATCATGTTTGACTTCCATGTTTATACAAAGTGACATATTTTTATTACATATTGAGTGGCGGAACTCAACGCCGCGCTTTATCTTACCCATATTAAAAATATTTCCCAACAATGAGTACTAAGCTTAAAGCTTACATCGCAAGGAGGCGGGTCGATGTAATTAATGCCCGACCGAATTATTGCGAGCCCTTCAGGAATGTCCCGTCGGGTTCAACGAACTTGCCTGACTTTAAAAGAAAGCTTAGCCTTACTATATGGTGGATTTAAATATATTTATAAGTATAAGAAATAACATTTTATTAAGTTCTAATAAAATTAAATAAAATTTAAGAAGACGTCGTAAATTAGTCTGATTGTAGACGCGATTGGTTCTGGGTTCGATTCCCAGTCGTGGCAATGATTATTTAAGTTATTTAATTACTCTTTCTCATAGGATAAAGGTGGTGTTGAGTTTACTTATTTATTACATTGAGAGTTTTTATTTACTATATTACGCACAACGTGTCGTTTTCGGGCGGAAAGTGAAGAAAGAAGTGTTTAAACACTAGTTTTTCCCTGAGTACGAGTACGCGAGATAAAGCGTGAAACTCGCTTCTTTTCTTTTTATTAGAATTAAGTTTTACTAAATTCTAAGTAAACAAATAAATAAAATTTATGAAGCCATCTTGGCAAAGTCGAAAGACTTGTCTGTTAATACGGTTGGCTATAGGTTCAATTTCCAATCAGGCGAAAAATTATATTTAAATTATTGTCATTTCTTCGCTCTGGTAAGACAGCTGCGGCGTTGAATTCTGCCACTAAAAACTCAATGTGTCGTTTTCGGATGTAAGATGAAGAACAGAGAGTCTTGACACTAGGTTCTCCTTGTCTACCCTGCTGTGCGGGATAAAGGGTATAGAATTTATTTTTGACTTTCCTCCCAATTTCGTATCGAATCGCGAAACTAAACGCTGCGCTTTATATTACCAGAGCGAAAAAGTGAAAATAATTACAATAAAACCATTCTTCCAAAAAGAAATGAATCCACTACCCTCACATTAACATTCAGACACCCACTGCGCTATCATAGCCTGCTAAATAATATAATTTAAATTGCAAAACCCGAGCCATGTTTAATTGTAATGCCGTTTTCACGCTGTGTTTGGTAAAGCGGGCTATTGTGATTTATTAACATACTCTATGATACATGTACAATAGTTTGTAAAGAACAATGTCAATATATAACGCTTGTTAGTGCTTATCTTTCTTTGTATATAAATTTAGTGTATTTGAAGCGAGGTAGGTGGTTGAGGGTTCGATTCCCTCTCAGAGGAATTTCATTTCTCTGCTCGATAAAAGAGCAGTATTGAGTTCTGCTTCACACAATACACGAATTCGAAAAGTTCCGATGGAAATTTTAGAACGGAGTGTCTTGACACTTGATACTCTCTGACTACCCCGACTATGCGGGATATACCGTATTAATGAGAATAAAATTTTAAATAAAATATTTGATGTATTACTAAAATAAATGTATGTAAAATAGTATTGACAGAAAAGCAAGGATTGCGGATTCGTTTCCCACTCGAGTAAATGAATAATTATAATTCAATATTTTTCTTTTGTCACGATGAAAATAATATCTTGTATTCTCGTGGCAAGTGGAGAATGGAGTGTCTTAACACTAGGTTCTCTTTGTTTATTTTACTGTATGAAATATATGTCTAAATCTAACCGAAAAACGATTTTCTTTTGCGATGACTCCGAACGCTTTTCTTATACTATCTTTATAAAAATAATATAAATAAAATATATTAAAGTACGTAATAGGTGTCATTACAACGCACGATGGAGACAATTTATCTTCAGATTTAGTACAACTTTAGTCTATAGGACAATAGATTAGGCAATAAATTTGTGCGATTTGAGGAAACAAGGGTAAGTCCAAAATTTATTTCTTTTTAGTAAATATGGTAAATATTATGTAACGTATCTTTGTATTTCAAATTATAATATAGTTATGTAAATATGTATTAATTACTAAATACTTATCGTTTTATTTAGGAATCTTAAAAAATTGTAACCTATATACCATACCATCTTCACGTGTTTTCCCTTATAACAACCCTGCTTTGACTACCCAGTCATGTGTAATTAAACATCCATTAGTTCTCACAAACTTTTACATTTAAAATATCAATATGTCCGTTGGCAAAATAAAACACTTTTTATTAAATATATTGAACGATTTCAAAAGAGGAGGAGGTTCACGCTGTATCCCGCATATAGCAGGGTAGGCAGAGAGAACCCGATAACCTAGTGTTAAGACACTCCGTTCTCTTTCAACAATTTCGTTCCCCACTTTCCGCTGAATTGAGGCATTGCGTGCTGAGTGGCGGAACTCAACGCCGCGCTTTGCCTATTTTTTCGTATGTGTTTACCCCACAACTTTTTACTGGGTTCCCAATTTTTATGATGAGGTCCCATATAAATTTAGCAAAGATCTGACGAATAGTTTTTGAGTTATTCGTAATAATTTTACTTTTTAATGCATTATATTGTATTTTTTTTTTCAAATTGATTTAATATTTCAAAAATATTATTCACATGCTTAACACTAGAAAAACATTTTTAAGAAAACGTACAAAAATTAAAATATTCAAGCTCAAGCTTTTTTATTTTTTTATATATATGACAAATTTTAATCAAAATATAACTTACACCGTTTCACTGAAGATACACAAATTAAGTTCAGAGTAAGTTCTTACAGTCAACAGTCAGCAGAGTGACAATGAAAGCTCACTTTATAGTAATGACAGTAGTTTATTAGAGATCCAGAGATTTTAAGGAATAATGTACTTGCTTTTACTGCTTATCTATAAAGCTATTTCGCTTTTAATGTGAAGCTCTTGGAGTAATAGTTGATATATAAATGTTAATCTATCAGGGGAATAACAAATAAATTATTTTAATTTCTATAATATTTTCGTTCCCTAGCTCCGGTAACAAGGCAAAGCGTGGCGTTGAGTTCCGTCACTCAACACGCAATGCCTCAATTTGGCGTAAAATTGGGGTACGGAAATATTAAAAGAGAACGGAGTTTCTTGACACTAGGTTCTCAGGTTCCATCTGCCTATCCTGCTATGTGCGGGATATATCGTGAAGTTAAAAAAAATAATAATTTTCCTACTCTTGTGAGACAAAATGAGGCGTTGAGTTGCGTCACGTGAATGGAATGTCTCTGATTCAGGTGTACTCCATTTACCGAAATGGAGTGTTTTTACACTAGGTTATCTGTAACTACCCTGCTATGCGAGATTATTATGCGAGATTATTATGCGAGATTATTATGCGAGATTATTATGCGAGATTGAGGGAATAATCATTTATCTAAAAAATATTTTCAATTTTTTCGTCTGAAAGTTTTCTCTTCTTCTCGTCTGTTTCGAAATTGGGCTGAATCTGAAGAATGGAATGTATAGAGTTAGTACAAAAGAGAGTTAATGATTTCTCTCAATTTTTTTAATAACATTTCTTTAATACGTATGTTCAATACTTGGCTTACAAATTTTCGCACTACTTCAACGAGGTGCATAATAAGCTACGCATGTTTAAGTTATGTCTGTCTCTTTGTTTTAGATTCACACTGTATCTCGCATATAGAAAGATAGGCAGAGGAAACCTGATACCCTAGTTAAGACGCTCCGTTCCCCACTTTCCGCCGAATTTCCACCATTGCATGTTGAGGCAGAACTCAACGCCGCGCTTTATCTTGTTACGAAACCCAGAAAATGAAAATACAAAAATTTTACATTTCCTGGAGTGGGAATCGAACCCACAACCTGTCGCGTGTACAGTCGCACGCTTGTGCCTCTACGTATAGTTTAAAATATAATATATTTTTACGCTTTTGTATATATTTCTTAGCCTCTTTCGATAAACAAATCATACACAAGGCAAACTATGAAAAAGAATGTCAAAACAATAATAACATAACTTGATATGACATAACGAAATCGAGAGGGAAAATATAACTGAAAACAATTTTATTGTTCATTGAACAAATTGGGACGATGTTTTTGGTGCCATTATCGTACTACTATAAATTAATGATGGCCTGTGTAATTGGATTTTAAGGTTTTACATTAATTTATGGAATTAATGTAATTTATGGAATTAATGTAATTTATGAAAAAAAAGAAATTAATCAAGTACTTTGAACTTATCAACGAATTGACCAGGGATAGGTTTAGAGCTAATTTGTACAAGGTAGAAGTAGGCACGAGAGCGGATGAAATTTTTAATTTCCTGGGTTTGGTTGGCAAAGCGCGGCGTTGAGTTCTGCTACTCAGCGCGCAATGCCTCAATTCGGCAGAAAGTGGGGAACGGAGTGTCTTAACACTAGGTTCCCTCTGCCAGCCCTGCTATATGCGGGATACAGCGTGAAGTTATGTATGTATATATCTATAATTTTAACATGGAGCCAAACCGATGAGTATTGACTCATATGTTTAAAACTCTAGATGGCTATAATCAATTACACACTGAAAGAGACCTGTAAATCTAAAGACGAGGTATATAATCAGTAAAAAAAAACAGCTCTAGAAAAGAAATAAAATTAGTAAACAAATTTCAGTGTTGCGTAAAACGTACGTAGAAGCACGGCTTAGTGTTCCACTACGTTCATATTTTTATTCGTTTCTAAAAACATCTATCTTTTGATTGAAAATGAATTACATTAAATACGCTTACGATTTGGAGTTCTGCTTAAATGAGTCTAAATAATTATTCACAATTAGCAAGAAAACTTTAAACATGTGTGAAACTACTCCTCTACGCGTACGATATCGACGTGAACTGAACAATTAACAGTAACAACTTAAATAACGTTAGGCGCTGTAGTACGAGAAACTTCAATTAAAGTTTTTAGACTTAAGTGATTGGGTTAAAGTGTCTGTCTGTACATTTAGTAGAGTCTATTTATATTTATTACTATAGTTTTGTAGCATCTATATGTAAACACGTAAAGGAAAAACTTTGTACCCCTTTTTACGTAAATTACGGGGGTAGAGGAGCATGAAATTTGGCACACTTATAGTTTATATAGAGAAAAAGTGCAGAATGCTAACATTTTTTTAAAATAATGCATAAAAAGTATATTAAATTAACAAAATAAATGTTACACACACTATCATGATTTGACGTCCAAGTTTACATGAAGTGACATGTATATATATATATATATATATATATATATACATTGCTAAAACATCGCATTGTTATCGCATCAACGGGGACACTAGTTGCCATAATTCTATCGAAGTATAGTTTGGAGATAATTTTAATTAGCACTAAAGTACTAAAGTAGAGAAGTAAGGTAGAGATTGATTTTATCTTAGAATACATGTATATTCACAGGATGATTGCAAGCCACAACAAAACGTGGCGTTGAGTTCCACTACTCGACACGTAATGTCTAGATTTTAGAAGTGGAAAATGGAATGTTTTGGTTGGCACTGGAGTCTCTCTATGTTTATTTTGCTAGGCGGTATAAGATGTTAATTTGTTTCTACTTATATATGTTACATACATAGCTTCACGCTGTATCCCGAATATAGCAGGGTAGACAGAGGGAACCTAGTGTTAAGACACTCCATTCCCCATTTTCCGACGAATTGAGGCATTGCGTGCTAAGTGGCGGAACTCAACCCCGCCCTTTGCTTTGTTACCAAACCCAGGAAAATAAAAAATATATTTCCTAGAGTGGGAATCGAACCCACAACCTGCCGCGTTTACAGTCGCACGCTTGTGCTCCTGCGCCACGACAGGCGTTAGTTACTTTTTACACAGGTAAAACTTTTTATCCATAATAATGTGAATTTTCTTTGATTAAACGAACGAAGCCGCAGGTAACAGCTAGTTATACTATAAAATTATGGAATAAATAATAACTAAATTTCCATACAGCAGACGTATTTGTCATTAAAGTCATATATAAAGAGTGTCCCAAAACTTAACGCAAGATTTGACTTTGCCGCCATTTGCTATTATATTCATTATTCATTCGCTATTAAAAGACTAAAATGGCATTTTCTATTTAATTCAAATCTTGCGTTAATTTTGGGACACCCTATATTATATAACGAAGTATGAAGAAGCTTACTTATTCCAAAAGTTTTAGATATTACTTAAGGCGTGATTGGAACCTAAAAGTAATATGTGAGATATGATGAGATTTTAAGAAGTTCATCGAGATTTCTATATTTGAGATATGTCACTACATTTTCTCTCCAAGTAAACAGATGAGGCAATAACACAAATTATAAAGAACAAAAACTCCGACTGAACCAATTCTTCAAATTTGAAGCAAATACAAATTAAGTAAAGTTATAAAAGCTAGTTATGTGTTCTCCTATGTTTGAAAATGTGCTAATTAAATCCTTTCATTTAACACCTCTATACTGTACTATCAACGATTTTTTGTTTTTATTCATGACGCAATTATTCTAGAAGGCGCCATTATATTGAATTAAGCTGACGTCAGATTTCTAAGAACACTTGGAGTATTAATACCCATCTAACATCACCTTTGATTATTATAAAATTCGGTCCAGGGCCAAAGTTATGAGGTAATAAAGAATATTACAAACATACATGATACGCGAAAACATAACCCTCCTCAGACAGTCGAGTAAAAAGAACCTCGTGCACCGTACCTCAAGACATTCTATTCCTTCTGCCAGTTTCGAGATTCTTTGGGTGTTGAGTGGTGGACTCCATAGTCAAAATAATAGGGACAGCTTGTGAGATTAGATGAATGTTTGTTATTGTTTCATGCAAAAACCACTGAACGATCTGTGATTTTATTGTAACAGGAACGGAAAGGAATTATACATCACAAAAAAATACAATTTGGCTATAATATAAGAATAATAATTAAAATTTCAACAAAAAAAAAAAACGACTTTAAAAAAAATGCACTAAAAAGTCAGATCTTAACTAAATTGGACTAAATCAAAAGTACTAGCTATCATATAAAAAAAGGATCATCAAAATAGGTTCAACCAGTAAAAAGTCATGTGGTGCCAAAAAAATACAGTCAAATTGACAACCTCCTTTTTGATGTCTAGAAACTAAATTTTAAACAACTTTACTATTAAACTGAACATACCCTCAATGTCTATATAAACTGTCATTACACTACAGGGTCTCAGAGACAATCAATCTACATTGCTTGGACTTTGGTACTTTGAAAACCGCCGAATAGTCGTCTGTGACCGATATCATTTATTACTGTAAGTTACGATTAGAGATTAATTTAAATGAAGGCCACGGTGGTGTAGTGGTGGTCTAGCTGTGTGGTTGTGGGTTTGATTCTCACTCGGGTAAATTATATTGAAATTATTTTGATTTCCGAGCTCTGGTAAGGTAAAGTACGGTGTTGATTTTGGATGGAAAAAGGAAAACGGAGTATCTTGACACTTGGTTTTCTCTATCTATGCTATGATGTGGGATAAGACGTGGAGCTAAGAAAATGTTGCAATTGGAAACAATTTAAGTTTCTATTTTTTTACTATAAGAACTTAAGTTAGATAATAAATATTAATATTAAAAACGGTAAAGTGTTTATTTGACCTTTTTACGTCGCTACGAAGCGATGTTATACTATAAATTTTTGAGTGGCGACAGTGAGGAGACTGAAGAGTGACGAAGAAGAAGTTCGGCGTTGAATTTCGCGACTGATTGGCAGCTGAGGTAGTTGTGGTTGTATTCCTAATCATGGGATTAACTATATTTATATAACTTTCATTTATCTGCTCCGATAAGACAAAACGCTTTATTGAGTTTCTTCACACAACACGCAATCTTTGCGATCAGGCAGAAAATGAAGAAAGAGTGTGTTTTAACATTAGGTTCTGTCTAAATACATACACATATAGCTTCACGCTGTATCCCGCATATAGCAGGGTATGGGTAGGGATTCCCTCGAATCTAGTGTTAAGACACTCCGTTCCCCACTTTCCGCCGAATCGAGGCGTTGCCTGCTGAGTGGCGAAAATCAATGCCGCGCTTTGCCTTGTTACCAAACCCAAGAAATGAAAAACTCCATTGCCAGGAGTGGGAATCGAACCCACAACCTGTTGCGTTTACAGTCGCACGCTTGTACCTCTGCGCCACGACAGGCGTTGTTCTCTCTAAATAATATTAAAACATATAGCTATAGATATATTCTAACTAAATCTTCTTAAGGCTCTTACGATATTATGAAAGACATTTTATAGGTCTAATTTTAACGACTCCAGTTACTAATACTCTAGATAATTGAACTGGATTAAAGTTTAAACTGTCATTTAAACAATTTCAATTAATATTAATGTTGGATCCACGAGTTTACGACTCTACTCAAATGTATTGAGATAAGTAATTAGCAGATTATCTTTATTTAAAATTATAGTTATATATATGTATGAAGAATATGTTCAATGAAAAATGAATTAGGTTTTTATTATTTTTAAAATGTTAATTTGTTTTATATATTTTTTTGACTTCACGCTGTATCCCGCATATAGCAGGGTAGGCAGAGGGAATAAATTATTTTAACCGGATTAATCGCGTATATTTTAGTATTCGAAAATACATATTTGGAAACCCGACGTTTGTCGAACATTTTACAGTAGACTCTACTCTTTTACAGTAGAGTCTACCTGAGGCCACGGAAACACTAAAATATACACTAAAATATACCTCAGTTGACCTTCGAGAACACAGTATCAATGATACTGGAGGAAGGTCACGTAAAAAGCATGAGGACCCTCCGGAGGGCATACATGAAGAGATTGTTGACTGTGGACGAGGTGAAAGAGGTATGCAGGGACCGTAGCGTTTGGCGCTCCGTTCACTCTGACTACCCCGCTAGGGATAAAGCGTGAAGTTAGGTTAGGTTATTAGTCCGGTTAAAATAGTTTCATTTAATATGTGTAATAATTGCGGAAACAAAAGAGCTCATTAGGATATATAAATCATAGAGTTTAGGAATATAATGAAGAAAGCAAAGAAGATTATTGTAGCTTGCATAAAATACGTAAATACTCGTATACCTCTATTACCGCCTTAATTGCTTAGCTAATACGTATATTATAAATTGTTTTCCGCTTCCGCCACAAAGTTTAATCTTTTAAGAAACCGCGGTATAATAAACTTGCTTTAATTCATATATAGTTTAAAAAGCCTGTTATTAATAAAAAAGTTATGAGGCCATCGTGGCGCAGCGGGATAATGTTTGACTGTGAACACTATTGATTGTGGATTCAATTCCAGCTTAAGGTAATGATTATATCTAAATTATTTTCATTTACCCGCTCTGGTAAGGCAAAGCGCCGCACGCCGATTTCGGCCAGGCAGTGGAAAATTGAGTGTCTAAACACTAGGATCTCACAGACTACCATTTCATGCGGGAAAAAGCGAGAAACTGTATTAAACCATGTTGTGGTAGCAATCTTTTTATTTCTTTTTAACCTACTTTAAAAAAAGGAGGAGATTTTAAATGTGATCATTTTTTTGCGTATAACGTTTTACTAGGTTGATCAATTTTGATGATACTATTTTTATATGATAGCTAGTTCTTCACAGAGGCTTATAAGATAGACTTTTAAACCTACATGTAAACTAATAGCAGTTACACTATCCCGCGGGTTCTAATAGTAATGACTTTTTTTTTTTTTTTTTTTATTAACGGATGGCAAACGAGCAGAAGGACCACCTGATGGTAAGTGGATACCTTCGCCCATGAACATCTACAACACCAGAGGTGTTATAAACGCGTTGAATACCTAGACGATACAGATGGAAGGGAGGATAATGCAGTAGTTCGCTATCGGAACAACCACATTCTGGGGAAAGGATGGGGTGGGATAGGGGAAAACCTGGCTTACATGCCATCGAACCGGAACACATCATAAGATATTTGGCGGTTCGTCTTTGACATGATAGTGGTCGCGCGAGCCAGACGGAGGACGAACCTCCACCAAACAAAAACTTACACAAAAAAAGAAAACCGACCTCAAAGAAAATGCACTAAAAGTACAATAATTACGAATAACTCAAAACTACTTAGATCTGAACTAAATTTATATATGCGACGACAACAAAAACAACAGCTATCACAAAAAATCCCATCAAAACGCTGCTTCACGCAATAAAAAGTGATGCCAACACACATTAAAAAAATACTAATAATAATTGATAACCTCTTTTTTTGAAATCAGTTACAAAAAGCAGAGAAAACTCTCCTCTTTGTCTCTCTAAATAGAAGAATAAACCAAACTCGCTATTGCCATCTAGTTAGTGAAAGCCAATAATTTAATATCTGAATCGGTCGGTAGCCGCACTCGACACTCGAGTCGAGACTAATTGAAAGGCAAATACGCACGCAATACGATTGTCAGTAGTTTATGTTTGTAGTAACAATTATTAGAATAGTGCCAGTTTACAAAAAGCCACATCAAATAGCCGTGTTTGTTTACAATTGTTTGGGTTTTAAATGAAAAATTATATGGAAAACATAAAGAGAAATATATTTTTCAGTTAATATATATTTTTTTAGCTTCACGCTGTATCCCGCATATAGCAGAGTAGGCAAAGGGAACCTGAAAACCTAGTCCTAAGACACGCCGTTCCCCACTTTCCGCCGAGGAATTGTGTGCTGAGTGGCGGAACTCATCGCACTCACGCCGCGCTTTGCCTTGTTACCAAACCCAGGAAATGAAAATACTAAACTTTTACATTTCCTGGAGTGGGAGTCGAACCCACAACCTGTCGCATTTACAGTTGCACGCTTGTGCCTCTGCGACTAACACGACAGATTGTGGGTACCACTCCAGGATATGTTAGTATTTTCATTTCCTGGGTTTGGTCACAAGGCAAAGCGCGGCGTTGAGTTCCGCCACTCAACACGCAATGCCTCAATTTGGCGGAAAGTGGGGAACGGAATTGTTGTAAGAGAACGGAGTGTCTTAACACTAGGTTCTCAGATTCCCTCTGCCTACCCTGCTATATGTAGGATACAGCGTGAAGTTAAAAAAAAATAACAGAAATACTAGATTAACGGCTTAAAAATAGAAAGCCCTTTTTGTTAAGCCACCACCTGAAAAAAAAGAGAAAAAAATAGGACACCACAAAATATATACAAATAAAATACATAAACATGAAACGCTGAAATATAATTGTAATTTAAATCTGATTGGACAATACTTCCAACTTTATTTGTATATGGGATACATACAATTTTTTTTTAATTTTTTTAACTTCACGCTGTATCCCGCATATAGCGGGGTAGGCAGAGGGAATTCTTTGGTGGTAGGAGGTTCGTCCTCCGTCTGGCTCGCGACCACTATCATGTCAAAGACGAACCGCCAAATATCTTATGATGAGTTCCGGTTCGATGGCATGTAAGCCAGGTTTTCCCCTTTCCCACCCATCCTTTCCCCAAAATGTAGTGGTTCCGATAGCGGACTACTACATTATCCTCCCTTTCCATCTGTATCCTCTAGGTTGGCAACGCATCTAGTACATCTCTTGTGTTGTAGATGTTCATGGGCGAAGGTAACCACTTACCATCAGGCGGTCCTTCTGCTCGTTTGCCATTCGGTATCCATAAAAAAAAAAAAAAAAAAATGGAACCAGAGAATCTAGTGTTAAGACATTCCGTTCTCTTTCAATATTTCCGTTCCCCACTTTCCGCCTTTTTTCCCTTTTCTCACAATTTTTCATACATTTATATTTATACATAACAAATTAAAACACATTACTATATAACGAGATTATCATACGAATATAAATGCGATGAAAGCAATTAAACGGATCCCGGATATTTTCATGTGATATTTTGCCAAAATCGCCATATTGAGTGGATTTCATGCCAGAAATGCCCCATCGGGTAACGAAGCCTAAAATAATACCCTATATAATATGTTCGAGTATAACCCACTGCTTTGTTTGCGTGGACATATAAAATGTATAATTGAGATTAAAAAAAGAAAACTGACTTTAAATAAAGTGCAGTAAATTAATATTATTATGACTAACTCGAAAACTTCTCGTACCTTATAAAAGAAAGACACTATTTTTTGCTTTCCGAAGAAGAAATTTCTTTCGTGTTGATAATCTTTGCTGTGGTAAGTCAAAGCGCGGCGTTAAATACCGGCACTTAGAACACAATTTCCCATATTAAGGCGGAAGGTGCAAAATGTAATGGCTTGTAACAAAGTTTTCTGTCAACCTATGTGTGAAAATTTGTACAACTGTGAAAAAATAATGCATAAACATCGTCTTCATAAAGTATTATACAATATATATATATATATATATATATATATATATATATATATAAGCTATGAATGAAGCTATGAAAATAAGCCTGGAACTAAATTATCAACTGTTTTTTTTATTTATTTCATATTTCAGTACAGCGCCATCTATACTTTTAGGTTTATATTATCATAAGAAATTGCTTGTTTCAAATATTGTCGAGTACTTTCAGTATATATAACTATGAACTTCAACGTAACTTCACCGCCACCCGATAGATGGCGCTGTTTTAAGTTTTTCGTAAGGTGAAATATTTTTTATAGATGTCACTTGTTTCATTATTGGACTTAATTTATATTACTTTGATATTAAATATATTTTCTTTGAAATATAATATAATTTCAAGTTATTTAGATAAGGTAATTATACATTCAAAAAAAAAATATTTAAAGAATGAAATTCCTAAAATAGTTCAATGGAATGTATAAATTATTATATTCAGAAGACCAAATTTGTCTTCTTTTGATTAAAATTAATTGTAAAAAAATCATTTCGTAAAGTGCATTCAAGAGAACATTGTACATTCAACTAGACTTGTAACACTTGTTCTCTAAGAAATCACAGTTTTTGTAATATGCACCCCTTGTTATCCAAAAATATAATTATCTTAATTATAGTATAAAGTATTTTTTTTACTTTTTATTTTATTTCTTTTTTTTAGCTTCACGCTGTATCCCGCATATAGCAGGGTAGGCAGAGGGAACCTGAAAAACTAGTGTTAAAACATTCCTTTCTCCACTCTCCGACGAATTGAGGCATTGCGTGTTGAGTGGCGGAACTATGTTCCGCGCTTTGCCTCATTCCCTAGCCCAGGAAATGAAAATACTAAACTTTTACATTCCCTGGGATGGGAATCGAACCCATAACGAAACGAACGATCGTGAAGTAACGCAACCTAACACTGCATTCCGTTTACTAGCCACTTTGATTTGAGGGAAATGATTCTGTAATGACTCGACCTCGCGTTAGTTAAGTGGTTCCACTAGGACCCGACTTTTAGCGTCACATTTTTATAATTAGCGGGATAGTCAGAGAGGAAGAAGCGCCAAATCACCACGGCATACATCTTTCATCTTGACCAGTCTTCAGTCACTAATCTCTTTCATACATACTATCCTCAGGTCCCAGGTTTCTTCCTTCTTGATTTTCCTCCAGTAACATTGATACTATGAGAGTTAAATATGTTTTTAGCTTCACTCTGTATCCCGCAAATAGCAGGGTAGGCAAAGTAGAACTTTAGTTTAAGACACTCCGTTCTCTTTTAACATCCGTTCCACACTTTTTCCGCATATCAAATATCATATAGATATGATATAATTATTATTCATTTTAAATGCTGTCAAATCGCAGTAACTCAGTAGTTGCGGTTCGAAATCAGCGTCTGCTGTGGCCACTAAGCTTTGGAAATATATGTCAGTTATAAGTATTCAGACGGAAGGGGTTGTGAGGCATAGGTTTTCTTCGGGACCTGGCTTGTTTACATTTTCATTATGTTGCTTAGGATTATTAGACATGACAAGTCGCTTATTAGCTTACAGTTTTCAAGTTTCATATATTTTAGGAGGAGTACTAGAGTTCCAGATTGACGCGTTAACTTTCTTAGTTGTCTATCAATATATGTCACTTTATATAAACATGGATTAATCAAGCCATGGTAGTGATATTCTAAAATTTATTTTAATTATTGAATATACTTTGTAAGATTATTTTTAAAAAATATATTATTATTGTGCCACTTCTTCGCTATATAAACTGTAAGTGTGTCAAGTTTCATGCTCCTCCGTCCGCGTAATTTTCTTAAAAAGGGGATCGAAGGTCCTTCACATGTTATATATAGATAACATATTTTGCATATTACATTATATTAGTACGTGGCGCAGCGGAAGGACAGCGTTTGATTTTAAACGCGATTGGTTGTAGGTTCGATTTCCACTCAGGGGATTATGTTCAAATTATATTCATTTTCCGCTCTGGCTGGGCTGCGCGACGTTAAGTTCCGCCACTTATAAAAGCGACGCTTTGAATTCGGCAGAAAGCGGCGAACAATTGATTTTTACTCTAGATTTCTCTATGACTACCTTACTATGCGGGATAAAATGTGACGCTACTAATATTTTATAATATATAATATATTCTTTATTCTTTAACAGTAATTTGATACATGTTTTGGCTTTAAATATAACTAAAGTAAGGTAACAAGATGTCTGGATATCCGGAACTGGGATCCAGCCTGTATTTCAAATATCAGATCCCTCAACCACCGGTGCAAAATAAGTATATTAATTTAACACGTACAATGCAATTATTTGACTAACTTAATAGCCCCGAGTGTGTGTGTGTGTGTGTGTGGAGAGTGTGTGTGTGTGTGTGTGTGTGTGCGTGAGCGTGAGGTGTGTGAGTGTGTGTGGAGTGTGACTCATAATATATAAATCTAGAATATAAGGTATTATGAGAATAATAGTGTGACAAGAATACTTTTACTCGTATGAGTGAAATAAGGAAGATCGGCAAACGGCTAATAGTATTTTAGTAGTACTAGATAATTATGTCATCGGTGCGTAATACAGAACGTTTAAAAAAATCGGGAATCGAAAAATACTAGTCCTGCAACTAAACCGTAGACATGCCTCTTCATTGATTATTATGTGTACGGCCTTAAGGTATTGTACTCCCCACATATGGTGAATATGTATTTGGCCATTAAAATATTTTATTATCGAAAACCAAAGCACTTCTTCTCTTCCAAAAACTACAAAAACCAGGTATATATTTGTAACTGACTTCAAAAAGAGGAAGCTCTCACCGATCCCGTGGCCATATGTTTTATGTGTGTTGTTTCGCATACTTCTCTTTGTAATGGAAGTTGCGGACAAATTTCAATAATTTTTTGTTTACATGAAGAAAAAGTTGTTCTCCCCTCTCTTCTGAAGCTCCAGTCTGTTTCCTTGTAAAGGTATCTGGCTGCTGTAATAATAAAGAATTGTAAACCATTGTCGAATATAAAAAAAAAAAAAAAAAAATAGTCCCTCTGAGTTTCTTGCGCCGGTTCTTTCTCAGGTCTGAGGCATTAAATTTAGTGAACTGGTGGTAAATTATTTCGGACGTTCAAAAATGAAGCTTGTAACTTATTTTGAATAATAAAAAAAAAAAAAAAAATTATTTGACTTTTGACTTTTACTTTGACTTTGACTTTGTTCTTCTGATGTGGTCCCATTAGAATTAAGCAAACAATATGAAATATAGTTTTTGAGTTATTCTGTAATAATTTTTTTTTTTTTAACGCATTTTAATTGAACTCGATATTTTACCCTGTTATTTATTATGCTGAACTACAAAATGTAAATAGCATGCATTTCTTGCTCCTGATGTGCTCGCAAAGTAATTGTACCGTGGGGTCGTAATGCGGTGAGTGGCGCACTTACTACGAGCCGTTTTATATCAATTAGTGCAGATGGCCGTTTTGTCTCGATAAATTACATATTGATTGGATACAGAGAGGCGCCATATTAAATAGCGCCTGGTTTTTATTTGAAGAAGTTTTGTATATATATAGCTTTCATCACGTAGGAAAATGATTATAATTTACTCTTAACTTGATCTTCAAATTTTTAGAATTGAAGTAGACAACGGAGCTTTTATGAGTTAGTAGTTTTCCTGTTATATATTATCAACTCTCGGACTCGACATCGAATCTGTAACCATGATCTTGCAGTCAAATGTTGTACCACTGTACCAATACTTCTATAGTTCAAATTAGTAGTAGTATTTTCATTAATAAATCTGAATCTATATTTACATTACAAATGAGAAAGTGTGTATGTTTCATTTGTCCTTTATTTTTTATTATATTGTAATGTATTTTGAATGATACAGCTATTTCATATATTTCTGAATTATCGTGAAAATCACATATTGCTCTCATAAATAAACGATACGGGCTACAATATAAAGCCTTTCAAATTAATGTCCATCCGGTATTATTATATCAGTCGCTTTCACCAAGGACCTATATGAAGAGCAATCGGCCATATAGTTGCTATGGAGCGAGTGGAGTAATTGCATGACGATGTTATTAAATTAGTATTGTAAATACATTAAGAAATATCTTGTTATAGTACTTAATTATATTAGAAATTGAGGTCATCGTGGGACAGCGTTTGATTGTAAAACGCATTGGTTGTGGATTCGATTCCCATTCGGAGGAATGCTTATATAAGGGACTAAGTTTAGTTTTTTAAATTTTTGTGTGCTGTAAAAATAAAAGCGCGTGGCGTTAAGTTCCGGACACTTAATATATAATTGAATCTGGCGGATAGTGGAGAAGGCGTGTCTTTGGCACTAGTTTTCTGATTACCGTACTGTAAAGGAAAATGCGCCTGGAAGTTATGGCGTACATGCCAAGTGTCTTATTACTCAGATATTAATTAGGCATTCGATTTTTAATTAAAAGAGTTTTTTTGATCAAATAAGAAAACATGCTGAGCTCATGACAAGCTTTTAAATATTTAATAAATATTTTATTTCAAGTGTTATTTAAAATGGAACAACACATGTGCTGAGTGGTGAACTCAACGCCGCTTTGCCTTGTTACCAAACCCAGTGAAAATGAAAAAGTCCATTTCCCTGGAATGAGAATCGAACCCACAACCTGTTTTGCTTCATGCAAAGCCGCACGCTTCTTGTGCCTCTCTGCGCCGCCACATAGCATTATATCTCACCTGCCGGCGAAATGGAGTGTCTTAACACTAGGTCTCACTGCCTATCCTTAAGCAAATGCGGGATGCAGCTTGAAGCTCATGTAGTTATGTAATAACACTTTAAAACATGTTTAAAATTATCATATTCCATTTTTTTCTATATCATTACCTAAGTTTACATCAATATAAGTGATAATCACCCATATTTCCTTATCATTTACACATGTTTTCTACAATCCTGAATACTTTGTCCTCAGTACCTGGGCTCGTTCCCGGCGGGCGGCGGCGAGCACGGCGCGCGTCGACACTATCTCGCGGAGACCACATCTTATGAAGGTTTGACTTTTATTTTCATTATATAGCACAATGAGACCTCTATTTTTACCCGACTGTTAGAGAAGTGTTATGTTTTTCGCGCGTATCGTGTATGTTTGTAATAATCTTTATTACCTCATTTCTTCCAAACCCCTGAACCGATTTATATAATTAGGCAACGTTAGATAGGTGTTGATACTCCAAGTGTTCTTAGATGGCGTGACGTTGTTTTTAATTCAATATGTCACCCTCTGGAGGCAATTACATCATGAATAAAAACAAAAAATCGTTGATAGGTACCGTGGAAAATAAATAAAGGACATATATAACACATAAAATTTTTTATTTTTTACTTTTTATTTGTATTTGCGTCCCAAATTTGAAGAATTGGTTCAATCAAGTGTTTTTTTAGTTCTTTATGATTATGAGTTTTATTTTAAATAAGTGAGCTATGAAGCGAAATGAAAGTTTTTATTTAAGAAAAATGGTTTCCAAAACTCGTAAAACTTAAATAATAATTCAGTACTAAAATACTTCCTATACTTGTTACGTTTACTAACGCTACTAACAGTCTTTGTAAAAATGGATTTTTTTTACAAGTATGAAAAACAAAAAGCTATCTTTATACTTATTATTTTTAACTTCACGTTGTATTCTGCATATAGCAGGGTAGACAGAGGGAACCTGGGAGAAACTAGTGTTAAGACACTCCATTCTCTTTCAACAATTCCGTTCCCCACTTCTTTGCCATTATTATTATAAATATTGAGCTGTAATCGTGCTGCAAGGGACAGCATTTTGTTTCCGATTGTTAATGCAATTGATTGGGATTCGATTCCCGTTCAGAGGAATGATAATTTGTCCACACTCGAAGGAATATTTCCTATTACATTTTTATCTTTATTAAGCGCTTGGTTTGCTTAAGAAGAATTTTAATATATCAAATAACTTCACATGGGGGAACGGAGTATCGCTCTGCCTACCCAGCTATATGCGGGATACAGCGTGAAGCTAAAAAAAAAAACAAGTGGAAAAGTAAGATTTGGATCTATAATCTTCATATAGACTCGTATTAGTTACATATACATTATTCTTTTTAAATATTACAATTAAGATTTCTTTTCGCATACCAGAATAGTCAGAGAGAATTTAGTGTCAAAACACTCCATTCTACACCTTCCAGCTAAACTTAAGATATTACGTGTAAAGTGGCAGAACCTCAACGCCAGCCTTCTTTAGCAAACTTTAGAATTTTAAGCAATTTAGACATTATTATTCCTCCCAGTGTTAAAGGAATCCACAACCAATCTTGTTTACAGTCACACAGTGTCCCACTGCGCCACAAAGGTCTGTATTTAAATTAATTTCGTGTTAAACATATATTCATGACCTATGATTACTATCTCACCCTACATATCAAAGGCGCGGTCATAATTGACGTCTGTCCACACCCTTATTTTGCATGAATAGCAAATTAATGGCCAATAGACAACTGTTGCACATTTATATTGATTTGTAATCATTACATATATTTGTGTGAATTTCATATTATTTATCCATTTGAGGCCAGTCGTGTCATGCGACTATAAACGCGACTGGTTGGGAGTTCGATTCCCACTTCAGGGAATAAAAATATTAGAGATTTATTATAATTAATATTTAGTATCTCCATTTCCTAGCTCTGGTAACGAGATAAAGCGCGGCGTTGAGTACCGCCACTCAGCACGCAATGCCTTATTTCAGCGAAAAGTGGAGAATGGAAATCTTAAGACAACGGAGTGTCTTAACACTAGGTTGTCAGGTTCCATCTGCATACCCTGCTATATGCGGGATACCGCGTGAAGCTAAAAAGTATCGTCTATATAGCTATTTTTTTAACTTACGATATACATGGTTTTTATACTTTCCGATATAAAACTAATATAAAACTATGTTAGTAGATATTTGTGACAGACCTTTGTCGTCACATAAATAAATATTCAGTTGTAATTGAACTGCCTGTTACTTTAAATGAATACAATCAAGAATCTTGACGTTTAATAAATTAATTGTGTTCCTTTGTACTGTACCCAATGAAAAGTTCAATCATATTTTGTTTAACTTTTTATTAGTTTTATTTTCTTTGTTCTTTTCTTTTTCGTTCTGTTCGTTCTTCTATTCTTGATTTTTAAAAAATGTAGGTATTTCTTTATTATTTGTTAGAAACATAAAAAATATGAGTAGTTAAAAGTTAAATGTGTTATTTCTATGTGAAAGCATTTCCAACATATATCAGAAAGGAGAGAAAATATAGTTACTTGTTTAATGAATTCGCGTCGTTGTGTCGTTAAAGGCAGCGGAACTCAACGCTGCGAATATTTTAACTCTCATTTCGGTCTAGTAAAAACGGTGACTCGTTTTGACACTAATCGTACAATATCTTAAAATCGAACAGTAAATGGGAAGAGGCGTGTCTTAATATTACGTCCTCTCCGCCTAAACTGCTATATGCATCGTGGCTCATGGGGGCGTCTGCGTCTAAACATGGTAATAGGTTCGATTACCATATGTGAGAATAATTATATATAAATTATTTCTGCTTCTCCGATCTAGTCAGAAAACATGTTATTCAATGTAACTCTTTCCTCCACTTACCACGCAATGGCCCAAATTCGGGCAGAAAGCGGCGAATGGAGTGTCTCGACACGAGGTTCTCTCAAACCACCCTACTATGTTGGATAAAGCATTAAGCAGTTTTAACATATCTAAAACGAAGTTCCAAGTTTTCATTCCTTTACCAAATACTAATAAAACTGCTATCGCTTACAAAGCTTATCTCATAAGATACCATCTTCATCTGCGATATCGACTTCGCGACGCTATCTCACCACGCTGACTCATGATTGATACATCAACGCCTTTACTTAAGTACATACATAGCTTCACACTGTATCCCGCATATAGCAGGGTAGGCAGAGAGAACCTAGTGTTAAGACACTATATATATATATATATATATATATATATATATATATATATATATATACGTAATAATAATAATAATAAAACACTTTTTTGCACATAATAAATAAGGAATAACAAAATGACAAATATGTAAGTAAGCAAAAGCGGTCTTATCACTAAAACGTTGTACGTATTAAGCCCGATAAAAATACGGTGGAAAGTGGGGAACGGAGTGTCTTAACACTAGGTTCTCAGGCTCCCTCTGTCTACCCTGCTATGTGCGGGATACAGTGTTCTGTTATTCTGTTTAGTGTTGAGGTTAAAAAAATTAAACTACTGTAAATTTAGATATTCATTGGTTATTTAATTTGTAACCAAACGCCATAGACAATAAAAATTTGTACTACTTTTATCTAGTAATAAAGATAAGCCTTTTCTAATCGCGATCTTCATTTTACGATCGATTTTAAACTGAATTCAAAGTTTATTGCGTTCGTGCTATATCTTTCTAACCGATTTCAAAAAACGAAGGACGATCTCATTTTGACTGTTTTTTTTACCGCTTTGGTAAAACAATGCTCGGCGTTGAGTTCCGCCACTCAACACGCGATCTAAATTTTTAGCGGAAAGTGGAGAACGGAATGTCTTGACACTAGGAATCCTTTGAGGGATAAATCATGAACTTGCAAAAAAATAAAAAAATAACAAAAGATTGCCATTTAACGAAGGAGGTCCTCAATTCGACTATTTCTTACCCCTTTTATCGTAAGACAATGCTCGGCGTTGAGTTCCGCCACTCAACACGCAATCAAAATTGTCAGCGGGAAGTATAAAAAGGTATACCTCGACACTAGATTATCTCTGACTGGCCCTTGAGGACCTTCTTTGAAACAAAAAACATGACACTGCAAAAAAATACATTTAAGGCAAAAAAAAACAAAAGATTGCCACTAGTATATAGTGAATTCAAGAGCACTCGACTAAATTAGTACGAACATAAATTCAAACGACCTCTTCCTTTCTACCAAAGAGGCAGTACTATTTTAATTGGATTTCTTAATTACATTGTCATCATAAACAAATTTAAATTCCTAGGTGATCTTGACTTTTCTATGTACTCTTAGTATTCATCTAAGAATTGTTTATACTAATATATATTCAAAGCCATCGGGACGTAGTATGACAACGTATGACTGTAAACACGACAGGTCGTCCGTTCGATCCCCACTCAGGGAAAGTTATATTATTTTCAACGATTGAACAGATAATACTTATGTCACGTCTTCTCAGTTCAGTTAGAATTATCTCAGTTACATCTACTGAGTTGCTGAAGTAAAAAAACAATAATGACACTTTTTGCATACATTTTTTGTATTATACAAATAAAATACAGTACTCGTAGATTAAACAGAGAAGAATGCCATATTAACTTGTTTGCCTAGTAGAGTAATAACAAAAAACCCAACTGTAAATTCTTCAAATTTAGGAAGCAAATACAAACAAAGTAAGATATAAAAGCTAGCTATATGTTATGTTTCAAATGTTCTAAATAAGCCCTTTCATTTAGTACGCCACACGGTAACTATCAACGATTTTTTTGTTTTTATTCATGGCGTAATTGCCTCTAGAGGGCGCCATATTGCATTAAGAGTGACGTTACATATCTAAGAACACTTGGTGTATTAATACCTCTCTAACGTCACCTTAATTATAAAAATCAGTTCAGGGGTTTGGAAGATATGAGGTAATAAAGAATATTACAAACATACATGATACACGCGAAAAGCATAACCCTCCTCTGATAATCGGATAAAAAAGGTACTATGTAATAATAATCTATAATTCTTTTAAAAAAGGGTATTACATTATATATATACCACACGTCATCACTAATAACCCTTCTACAAAATTAATCTTCCAAAACCCATAGTATCCCATATGAAAAGTATCACACGAACTATGATAGTCCAAACACGCTTTCCGTCGTATAATTATAGCTTCCACATGCATCATCTTATTAGATGCTGAGCTCGCGAGAGCAGACTAGTGGCTGAGCACTCCACCTAGAGAGGAGGTGAATGTGGATCTTGAATCTACCTCCCTCTCAAACGCAATCTACTGGCGTGGGAATGTTTGCATGCGAAATTCTTTCCTTGTTATTTTGTGAACTAATTTTTGAGACTAGATTTTGTAATAAAATCAAAATCAAAAATATTCTTTGGCTTAAATAGGATATTACAATCACTTTCGAATCGTCAATTTACAAAGGTGTCGGGCCAGGCTCGCGTCAGTCCCTAACGGAAGCTACCACCGGCTCGGAAGGCAGTTCTGCTGAGAAGACTCCAACAGTTGATCTTTTCAAATAATTTTTTACAATAAATATACCAAGGATGAGCTTCCCAGGTGAGCGTCACCAGCATTTAAATCCACATTACTGACATCAGTTTAGTATTCTGGACAGAATAATATACTTTTTTTTCAATAATATGTTCTTTAATCTTAACTTTAAATTGTTGAAGTGGCAGATCTGTAATTATTTCTGGAATTTTATTAATAGCGGCCCTTAATGCTTTTTTCCACATAGGGTAGTCAGAATATAGTATCTATATACTTCCAATCACTGCTTATCGCTTCATAGGTAAAGGAATTATAAACAGCATTTATATATATCTTAAACTTTCGATTTTTTTTAAATTTCACGCTGTATCCCGTACATAACAGGGTAGGCGGAGGGAACCGGAGAAATTAGTGTTAAGACACTCTGTTTTCTTAAGATTTCCGTTCACCACTTTCCGACGAATTGTGGTATTGCGTATTGAGTGGCGGAGCTAGAAAATGAAAATTCTAAATATTAATTATTATAACACGTAATATTTTCATGTCTCGGATTGGAAATTGATCAAATTCACAGTTGGAAGCTCGTGCCTTTGCGCCACGACTGGTCTGAAGAAGTAGATAGTAGAATAGAAACATACCCTGCTATGAGAGAAAAATAACACTCTATAACCGCTATTATACTCAAAAGTTTGTAATTTTCACCTAAGCTTGTACCTACTTGTCGTACATTTAAACTGTAACTTAACTATCATCATTCCAATGACCTCTAAAGCTCCTCACGTCAGACGGATCGTCATTATGTTACATGGAAGCTCTTGACCGCATCCCATTTCCTTTGAGCACGTTTAGTCACTATTTAGGCCTTTACCTAAAGTACTAATCAATTGATACAATCGAAAATGCACTTTAAACCTAATATATATAAAGTTTATATTTGATTTAAGCTTAATATCAACAGAAATGTGAAAGATACTTGTGCCTAGAATATATTGAGCTTTATTAACCAACTTTAAATATAAAGGAGGTTCTCAGTTTGATAGTTTTGTGCGTTACCGCGTAACTTTTTACTGGGCGAGCCAATTTTGATGAATTTCTTTTTATATAATAACTGTTTCTTCACATTGCTTGTTAAGTGAAACATAGGTGGTAGGAGGTTCGTCCTCCGTCTGGCTCGCGACCACTATCATGTCAAAGACGAACCGCCAAATATCTTATGATGTGTTCCGGTTCGATGGCATGTAAGCCAGGTTTTCCCATTCCCACCCATCCTTTCCCCAAAATGTGGTGGTTCCGAGAACGGAATACTACATTGTCCTCCCCTTCCATCTATATCCTCTAAGTTGGCAACGCATA
>JAKGSA010000843.1:57833-121245 GCA_033558755.1 Philaethria dido | reverse complement strand
GAAAAAAAAAAATACTAATTCCCACTGCGGCACGATAGCATCGATGCTATTTACATATATATGATTGTTATAACAATTGTTATAATTAATGTTAAAACAAAATAATAATATCTATCGTCAAATCGTATCTAAATTTAAATGGGACCATATCAAAAACACTAACTTTAATTTAAAAAATCATCATGAAACTTGGTTAACCCAGTAAAAAGCTCTGCGGTATTACACATAAAAAACCATCAAATTAATAACTACCTTTTTTGAAATCGGTTAAATACTTAAAAATAATAATATTTAAAACATATAAAGTTTTCTTGTACACAACACGGTACTTTCCGATCTATCATTTCAAATATAAAATCTAACTATACTACAGTAGTAACTGTAGAAGTATCGGTATCTGTATCGATACCGGTCGGGAAACTTTTAAAAGCTCAATCTCTTAACACCCTCCGGCTGGAAACTTTCAAATACGTTTTAAGCTTTGCCTTTTTAAACTGTAAATATGTGATTTGAACTGCCTATTGATAGGTTTTTTGTAGATTTAACCCCTTTTTAGTACATTTGTGAAACTTATAATAAGGAAGTTTTTTATTTTTTTATTACATACATACAGACATAACTTCACGCTGTATCCCGCATATAGCAGAGTAGGCAGAGGGAACCTAGTGTTAAGACACTTCCATCCCCACTTTCCGCCACATTGAGGCATTGCCTGCTGAGTGGCGGAACTCAACGCCGCGCTTTGCCTTGTTACCAAACCCAGGAAATGAAAAATTACATATAATGGAGTGGGAAACGAACTCACAACCTGTCGCGTTTGCAGTCGCACGGTTGTGCTTCGGAACCACGACAGGCGTTTTTTATTTTAATGTGAAAATTCTATATTCCAAGAAGTTGATGAGAGATAAATTCGCTATCCAGACATTTAGAATAATTTTATTATTTAAATAATACAAAAGAAATTTAATTCTAGTTTAATATAATTAATTTTTTACATACATAGGCTAAGAAAATGATATTGAGAAATTTTGAACGTAGCGGAACCCGAGCCCGCGAAATTTGAAAATATTTTAGAAATGTTTTCATTTAAATTAAAAACATTGAAAATGGCGAAAACATTAAGAATGTGACAACTAATAAACATTCAATTTTTTAATTAATCAATTTTTTTTACCTAGAACCTAGTGTTAAGACACTCCGTTGTCTTTCAACAATTCTGTTCTCCACTTTCCGCCAGATTGAGACATTGCGTGCTAAGTGGCGGAACTCAACGCCGCGCTTTGCCTTGTCACCAGACCCACAAAATACTCCGCCAATTTTTAAAATTAGCCAAATATTTATGAGTATAATTCAGAAGTAAAACCCCTCATTACTAAAAATGAGTGGGCTTATTTAAGTTATTCATATAACTCTGAAATATATACAGAATAGCATTTACAAGTATTTCATAGTATCAGTCTGTGACCGAATTCTTGGTTACTTCGCAAAATTCGCCTCCTCGAATTAAATTTATCCATCCAATCACATCCAGTGGCGGAGTATTGTTGCGATAAACAGGTACAAATGTTTTTGTATTCTTTTATATAAATAGAAAAGGGTTTTCTTACTTTGTAAGGAAGAAAAAACCCTTCTTTATTATTTACTCAGATTTCGTAAAATATTATATTTTTTAAATTATCTTAACGCCTGTCGTGGCGCAGAGACACAAGCCTGCGACTGTAAGCGCGACAGGTTGTGGATTCGATTCTCACTCCCGGAAATTTAGTAATTGCATTTCCTGGATTTGGTAACAAGGTGAAGCGCGGCGTTGAGTTCGACCGCTCAGCACGCAATGCCTCAATTCGGCGGAAATTGGGGAACGGAGTGTCTTAACACTAGGTTCTCAGGTTCTCTCTGCTACCCTGCTATATGCAGGATACAGCGTGTAGTTAAAATAAATTTTAGTAAATATATAAATAAATATAATATTTATTAATAAATATCTAATACACGCATTGTCCCGAATTCGGACGGAGAATAAAGTGTCTTCTCACTAAGTTCTCTGTCACTACACTGTTATGAGCTAGACAGCGTGAAGCTAGAAAATCTTAGACTTAAATATATTTTTATATATAATGAAGCCGTAGCACAGAATGTCTAAAGTCTATAACTTTTATGTCGTGAAGTTACTTAATAAATAATTAAATTTCATTTTTCAATATTTTTAGTATTTTTAATTTTATTAGATCTTCTTCTTCTTCTACCCCTTATCCCATTATTTGGGGTCGGGTCTCCTTACTCTTCTGCGCCAAGACGTGCGGTCCTGGGTGCCTGAACCGACATCAGGCAACCCCTCTTGTTTTAAGTCTCTAGCGATAGTGGACCACCAGGTCAAAGGCGGGCGGCCTCTACTTCTTTTTGATTCCGGTATATTTTTAATTAATTTTATATTTTTAATTTTTAATCTTATTAGATATAGTTAATTATATAACTTTAAGCTACAACAGTTTTTTCCGCATAACAGCCAAAGGGAATATAGTGTTACGACACTTCTTTCTCCACTTTGCCACCAATTTCAAAACATTACGTATTTGGTGACGGTACCCAATATACTTAGTCTTTTCAAAGCAAAGAAATTAATATAAATTATACATAATCATGCTCCCTACCAAAAATTGAACCACCACTCACGTTTACATCCAAACACTGTCCCACTGTGCCTCAATGGTCCCAAGTTCCATAGTAGGTAGGTTTTTATTTGAAACGAGATGGCATAAGGCATTCCGCAATATTCTAGACTTACAAAGGCTCTTTTGATGGTCCGGTGTCGCTTCGCTTTCGCTTTAATTCGGCCGCCTCGTCTGCGCACAACGGATTAATCTCAATGTAGCCGCTAGCGATGTCCTTTCGTTAAGGACATCTCAGTTGACACTATTTTAAATACAGCTATGCCTATATGATATGATAACCTTGTGTTATAACACTCCGTTCTCCATTTCTTGCTTAAATACATACATAGATATATTTTTGCCGATGTGGAACGCTTTATCTTACTAGAGTAGAGAAATTAAATAGTTTAAATATTATCATGTGACCCCTGGGCTCACAGACCTTGGCTCTACCTACCCTGCTATATACGGGATACAGCGCTAAGCTAATATATATATATATAGGTTACCACCTAGTGCTACGTCACTCCGTTCTCCATTTCTTGTCTAAATACGAGATATTTTTGCTGAGTTGCGGTTGCCTTTGATAAAAAACCGAGATTTTAGGTTTTGTTGTCCAAACAATATCTAATATCCCATTGTAATATGCAGCTGGTTTTGAATAAAGCGTATCACCTATTTCTTTTAGCTTTACACAGTATCCCGCAGTAGCACACACATAGCAGGGAAAGCAGAGGGAAGAAGCAGAGGGCTCTCAAGGATTCCGTTCCCCACTAACCGCCGAATTTCACTTATATTCTTACTTAATTTATTTTATCTATATATTATTATAATAGACTTAATCTCCAATCTTTAACGCGAACACACAAACACTGACACAAGAATCTTAATTCGAAGGCTAGATAATACAAAACGTAGTCCAGTCAGCACCAGACTCATTGCCTCGTAAAAATAAAAACGCTAAGACGCGAAGAGATTTTTAATTTTTTTCTTCTTTCAATTTTAATACCGGCTAGTGCTCGGTATGGGGCCTAATAATAAATACGTACTAGGGCTGTATAGTTCGGTGCGTCTCTTTGACACACCCTTTTTATGTTTGTTTGTTGTTATACTTATGTATGTAGCGAGCGTATTTGTTCGCAAACTAATCGTTGCAGATGAAAGTAGATGGTACTACAGTAGGTACAGTTATGTAGTGATTTTCTATTGAAATTATAGTATTTTACGATCTTTATGATAGTTACTACTATAGTAGTTATCGAGGAAATGAAAATACTGAATACTATTTAATATTTTTACTTCCTGAAGTTTCCTGGAGTCGCACACTTGTGCCTCTACGCCACAACATCCTGTTTAATCCTAATAATATAAATAACGCTTGTCGTGGCGAGGAGACTTAAGCGTGCGACTGTAAACGCGACAGGTTGTGGGTTCGATTACCACTCCAGGAAATGTAAAAGTTAAGTATTTTCATTTTGTCTGGGCATGGTAATGAGACAAAACGCGGTGTTGAGTTCCGTCTTCAGCACGTAATGCCTCAATTCGGCGGAAGTGGGGAACTGAGTGTCTTAGCACTAGGTTCTCAGGTTCCCTCTGCCTACCCTGCTTTATGCGGGATACAGCATAAAGTTTAAAAAAAAATTATAAATGCGAGTGCAAATGGTAAATGTCCTAATGTAATTATTTCACGCAAAAACTACTGAACGAAATTAAATTAAAACTTTAGAGTAATATAAATTGTACATCAGAATAATGTAAAACACAAAATAAAATGCTTTTCGATTTTACAAGATGCCACGCGGGTGAAACTGTGAGCTAGTTTTAAATTAAATCATTTTACCCAGATTTATAGAAAAGTCAGGTTTTCCCCTTTCCCACCCATCCTTTCCCCAAAATGTGGTGGTTCCGATAGCGGACTACTACATTATCCTCCCTTTCCATCTGTATCCTCTTTTTGTTGGCAACGCATCTAGTACATCTCTTGTGTTGTAGATGTTCATGGGCGAAGGTAACCACTTACCATCAGGCGGTCCTTCTGCTCGTTTGCCATCCGGTATCCATAAAAAAAAAAAAAAAGTGGACTAAGTCTATCCGTGACTACGGTCTACTGTAAACTTCAGACTTCATGTAAAATGTATCTTGTATAGGTATCAAATGATGATGATGATGATGATGTCCTCCTAGACGTATCCGTCGACGGCGACACACTGTTGTTATTAATTAGTTCGACGTTCGTGAGCGCGAAAGTGATTCGCAAAACCGAATAGATAAAATATGAGTTATAGATAATGACCAAAGTTATAGTCTTCATAGAAAACTGGAAAATTGATGGTTTTAAAGGTGTCAATATACATGTGATCACAGACTATTGTAAACTGTAAGATTGTCTCATTTTTAATATGTGAAAATATCGCAAACTAAAGAATTAATTAAGACTAAAAAAATAATTACTTAATTTGCATTGGCACACATGTAATATTTTTCTAAGCAGCCGCTCCTATCATATATGTCAACCACAATACCTACCCCTGTTGACGTTCATAATTAATTCACCCCCGGTCTGGTGCGGGGTGTCAGGGGGGAGGGGGAAGGGGGAGGGGGGGTGTCGTAAAAAAGTAATCAAACTTTCATCGTATGCCAGTTTTATGTATGACCTTATAAACATTTTAGCTGAGCTTCCTATGTGACGATTTGTTATTTAATGATTATTAATATTGTAATTTAAAGTTATAATTATATATTACTGTTAGTGATAAGGCCTTTTGCCTAACTAATACTCTTTTTTTCTTTTTTTTAGCTTCACGCTGTATCCCGCATGTAGCAGGTTAGGCAGAGGGACCTAGTGTTAAGACACTCCGTTCCTCACTTTCCGCCGAATTGAGGCATTGCGTGCTGAGTGGCGGAACACAACGCCGCGTTTTGCCTTGTTACCAAGCCCAGGAAATGAAAATACTAAGCTTTTACATTTCCTGGAGTGGGAATCGAACCCACAACCTGTCGCGTTTACAGTCGCTTGCTTGTGCTTCTGCGCCACGACAGGCGTTATATCTTTTTATTTTTTATTTCTTGCAATAATGAGTTTTTATTACTATTATTATATTAAGAGACCTTACGGCGCAGTGGGATAGTATCAACGTAAACGCGATTGTTGTGGGTTTAATTCTCAAGCGATTTTTTAAATTATTTTTTTTCTACGCTCTAGTTGGTCTCTGGTGGTCAAGAAAAAGCTCTTTAAGTTCCGCCACTCAACAAACAATGTGTTGAGGTCAAACCGAAAGCGGAAAACGGAGTGACATGACTTTAGTTTCTCCCTAACTGCTTTACTATTTGGGAATAAACGTGACGCTGACTAAAAGAAGTATTATTTGTGTGAATTATTTCTTTGAATAAGGTTTGAGACCTCAACTGATAAGCTCCAGAAATGTTCTATATCACAATTTCAAAAAGTTGTGAAAAGACGTTTGTGTGTTAAAGGTTATTATTTATTTAATTATTTCATTAATGATTACACGCTTTGGGAATGAAATGCTTGCTCCAGTCTATTTCAAAGGTCTATTCCAAAGTCCATTTCCAGTCTAATTCAAAGTCTATTTCCAGTCTAGTACAAAGGTATCATTGTCACTAATAAATAATTGTGAAGTATTGATTGAGGAAAAAAAAAGTCCCGCATTAAATTTAGTGAACCGGTGGTAAATTATTTGACATTCAAAGAATGAAACATGTAACTACTTAGTTTGAATAAAATTAATTAAATTTGCTCATTACTGACTAAAGTGTGTGTTATAATCGAGACACTCTATATCTCGAATTCGGGCTGAAAGCGACGGAGTGTCTTGTCACTAGGTTTTCTCTACCCACCCCGCTATCCGGGATAAAGCGTGAAAGTGATATATCTCTCTCTAGTCGATCCCTCATGTCTGAGGACCGTGATCAGCATCAGGGTTGCATCTGGAGCGAATGATCTGCCTCCACCGGTTTCTGTCCAGCTCGTCTCTTATGGCCGAATAGTCTGGTAGTTGTTGATACCTTCACTTGATCGGTCCATCTTGCAGGTGAACGACCGCGCAATCTTTTTCATTCGATGTGAAAAGTGGTACAAGGTAACTTTAAAAAGTAAAACATTTTTTTTAAATGTCTAGAAAATAATCTTTACATAAAACTGTCGTCTGGCCTAAGTTCAATGCCTCCAAGGGGCGCGGGTTCGATTCACATTTCACACCCCCTTACAATCTGTACTCGTGTACAGACAGCAATAGGGCGAATGCTTATTTGCTGTTACGTGTTTCCTTTCATATACAGTACTGTCTTAGTTTATTTGCTTCGGTAAGCACTTTGACAAATGAAAAATATGAATTTTAGTAATATTTAAAAAAACTACAAAAAAGGCCGAGGTTTTCAATTTATTTTGTGTTACGACATAACTTTTTTACTGGGTGAAACAATTTTGATGATTTTTATATGATAGATAGTGATTTTGATGTAGTCGCATTTGAATTTTGTTAAGATCGGACGTGTAGTTCTTGAGTTATTCGTAATAAGTGCATTTTATTTGAATTTGGTGTTCTGTTTTGTTAAATTTTAAATTAGTTATATTTTATGACTGCTTGTAGACGTCATTTTCTTACACCATACTTATATCATTTTATTAATGAAGAATGGAATGTATTCACACTAGGTTCTTTCTGCAAAATATGTGTGGTAAAAAAGTAAACAATAAGACAAAGCGCAGCGTTGAGTTTCGCCATTTAACACGTAATAACGTGCTTACACTAGTTCCTTCTAATTACCCTGCTAAATTTGAAATTAGTGAACCTAATTTTAAAAAAAATGTAAATACTTCTTTAAATATAATTATTAAAAAACTCTGTTTTTATACTATAGTAGTAAAAATGTAATTTTTACAACATGAATGAGCAGTCTGCAAGCTACGAGTATCGGCGCGGCGCGGCGTTCTCTCGAACCTCATTTGGACGCCGGACGCGAGCAACCGTGAAACAGTCGTTTTGCTATTTGCCTATTTATATAGTGATGTCACTGTTTTGAACCGACTTCAAAAAAGGAGGAGGTTATCAATTCATTAAATTCCTGCTGTACTGGTAGGCGTTTGGCGATATAAAAAAAATTATACATTAAAAATTATATATCCTTCTCCACTAAGGACGAAAAGCGACGAAAAGAGTGTATTAACACTAGGTTCTGACTACCCTGCTATACAGGATAAGTACATAGATACATACATACCTTCATGCTGTATCCCGCATTTAGCAGGGTTGCAGAGGAAACCTAGTATTAAGACAGTCGATATGAGAAAAAAAGTAAAAACGCCGGCCTTGATAACTGTCGCTAACCTGGTCATAAATTCATAACAATTGACTAACACAAAAAAAAAGAAGAGAGTCAGTCGGTGAGGATCTCTCCATAGTTTTAAGATACAATTAAGTAGTTCTATTTAAGTATGCTGCAAATGTAACAAATAATAAATAAAAAAAAGGCACGGGCAAGTGTGAGCCCATGGATGTGATTTATTTCATATATAAAAAAAGTATTAAGGCAGTCCGTTCCCCACTTTCTGTCGAATTGAGGCATTGCGTGCTAAGTGGCAGAACTCAACGCTGCGCTTTACCTTGTTACCAAACCCAGGATATGAAAAATTATATTTCCTGGAGTGGGAATTGATCCCACAACCTGTCGCGTTTAAAGTCGCACGCTTGTGCCTCTGCGCCACGACAGGCGTTACAGGATAAAGCGTGAAATTATTTTATATTTTATTATCAGATTGTCGATAAGCAAGTCACTTCCCTATCTATCTAACGCAGTGGTCCCCAGGGCGCAGTGGCGGCGTCGCGGCACATCGCGCAGATTGGATGGCCTCGATTCAAGGTCGGGATTGTAGCTTATATTGAGTGTTTTGAGGTTTTTGTAGTAAACAAGTAAATTGGTATAAAGCATCTGGAGGTAATTTGGTTTTAGTACTAAAGTAGGTAAATTGTAAAGACTTCTCGTTTATTTTAGGTTAGACTATGTAAAAATAATGTTTATTATTTATGTGAGGTGTTTCATTGCGATGTTTGTGGGTTCGAATCTCTCTCAAAGGAATAATTATATTTAATTTATTTTCATATCTTCGCTATGTTAAAACACACGCCTGTCATGGCGCAGATGCGCAAGCGTGTGACTGTAAACGCAGGTTGTGGGTTCGATTCCCACTCCAGGAAATGGATTTTTTCATTTCCTGGGTTTGGTAACAAGACAAAGCGCGGCGTTCCGCCACTCAGCACGTAATGCCTCAATTCGACGGAAAGTGGGTAACGGAGTGTCTTAACACTAGGTTCCCTCTGTCTACCCCGCTATATGCGGGATACAGCGTGAAGCTATGTATGTATGTTAAAACAAAAAAAAAAGTTAGATTTAGTTGGTCCATACCCAATGTTAGGAAATTGGGCGGAGAGCGGAGTACGGAGTGTCTTGAGCCTACGTTAATGCATACATTTCGTAAAAACTTTAAAAGTGTTCACTAAAGACAGCCTCTGAATAACTGACTGACTGTAAACGGACGAACAGACCGACGGACTGACGTTTGTGGGTTCGATTCCCACTTGAGGAAATTATTATATTTAATTAAATTTTCATTTCCCCGCACTAGTAAGACAAAGGATGTGTTGAATTATAAACTTTTGCACGAAGCCACCCTTGGGTCGATTTAAATTTTATATGCAAAGAGCTATAAAGCCTAGGTAACCGGTGAGGATCCTAAAAATCCCTTTTTAGGGTGGTTTAAGAAATTTAACTATTACGAACTATAGTAGAAAATTTGTATCTATCTATGAAAGAAATAAAAATTTAATTTTTTTTTTTTTTTATGGATAAAGGATGGCAAACGAGCAGAAGGACCACCTGATGGTAAGTGGTTACCTTCGCCCATGAACCTCTACAACACCAGAGATGTTGTATGCGTTGCCAACCTAGAGGATATAGATGGAAGGGGAGGACAATGTAGTAGTCCGCTATCGGAACCACCACATTTTGGGGAAAGGATAGGTGGGAGAGGGGAAAACCAGGCTTACATGCCATCGAACCGGAACACATCATAAGATATTTGGCGGTTCGTCTTTGACATGATAGTGGTCGCGAGCCAGACGGAGGACGAACCTCCTACCACCAAACAAAAATTAATAAATGTGTTATTATGTTTTGTAGTAATATTACTTTGTTCATATTACACATTTTTACATTTTATGAATACACAACAAAGACCTAGTGATAAGACACTCCGTTCTCTACTTTCTAGACAGAAAAAAGTACAATTCACATATTATGGGAATATTATTCAAGTTTTCTTTTCTTTCGACAAAGTGACAAGAACTCCGTTTTCCATTTTCCGTCCGTGTTCGAGGCATTGTTTGTCAAGGGACGGAATTCAACATCACGCTTTTACTAACAAGAGCAAATAACTGAAATCATTTCGTTATGATAACCCCCCGAGTAAGAATCGAACCCACAACCAATCACATTTAAAATCAGACGCTGTCACTGCGCCACAATAGTTACAATCGTCATACGAGTATTGTATATAGTATAAAAGATATACATAGGTACTTAGTACTGCCTTTTTTAAATCCACTGGTTTGCAAAGAAAAGTGACTATGAATAAATAAGACCGCCGACTTGCTTACTAAGACCGCTAGACACTTGTAAACTCGGAAAGCTCTTTTTAGCACTTTAAAATATTAAGGTATCCATCTTAGCTGAGTACTAAATGAAAGAAAGATAGTATACAAAAAATATATGACTTTTGTAGGACTGGATGTGGCCGTCATGGCACAGTGAGACAATGTCGGGCTGTGAATGTGATTAGTTGCGAGTTTGATTCCCTCTCTGTAAATGAATTGTATTTCTTTGTCTTTAGTTCTTGTTAGCCATTGTCTTCTGTTCATTAGGCGGAAAATAGAGAACAGAGACATTAGGTTCTCTGTGACTGCCCTGCTATATGCGGGATACAGCGTGAAGGTTAGTAGATATGTATGTATTTTAATTTTTCCGTTCTAGTAAGATAAACCGCGGCGTTGTGTTCTGCCACGCAACATGCAATCTTAAATTCGGACGGAAACCGAAGAACGGAGTGTCTTGACACTAAGTTCTTTCTGATTACCCTGCTATTTAAAAGCAGTTAAAATCATGAAGTTCAAGAAATAAAAAAAATCTTTGATTTTCGCGATGTCTACATATATTAAATGCAACTATTTCGAAAATAAAACTATAGTTAGACCAACAATATAACTACAAAGACACTATGCATAAACAAAATACCCATTTACGTAATACATTCGAAGCATACAAAGGTGTTTCCAATACCTCACTTATCGCTATCAGTCACTTACTACTGTACCTCGAAGTGCTTTGCCAAATAGAATACCTAAGTAGATTGCGTAACTTGAGGCCGGTGTGAGATATAAGCCTGGATCCGGTGTATATTATCTTTGTAGTTGTTATAATGACAGGTAAACTTAGTTGATTTAGTTGGTTATGTAGATAAGTAAAGATAGTTGCTACACGCTCTTTACTCGCGTTGGTTGTTAGACAGGATTTAGTGTCGTGACACTCTTTTCTCTTCATTTCGAGCGTGTTGAGTGGGGGAATTTATGAGAAATGAATATAATTTTCAAATGTAGTACGATGGACTGTAAATATTTAGTTAATTATTCAGAATTATGTGTTCCTACTTAACGATATAAACCAATATATATTTTTAGAAAACATATAAAAACCGTTTGAAACCTAGCATCTAAATTCCTCACTTTAAAAATATTAAAAAAAAAAAGAAAACCTGTAATAAAACACAGTAAAGAGTAAAAGTTATTACGAATAACTCAAAAACTACTTGTCAAATCGTAACTAAATTTAAATGGCATCACATTACAAGTTAATACTAGCTAATGTTATCATATGATATAAAAACACACATAAAAAATACAATCGAATTCAGAACTACCAGGAGGTAGTATCCAAAAAAGGATTTTAGGTAGGCAGTTAAAATAAAAGATTAACTTAACAAGCCACTAGATAAGATAAAGTAACAAAATAGACGCTTAAGTAAAAACTTCCTCGCATTAACTTAGGCAGGTTTAATCATAATTTAGGTTCTTGGCGCCTCGAGTTACCCGTTACCATGATACCTCACTCGGTTAATAGTTGTTGGAATTACTTCATCACTTCTATTCTACCCTGGATTATTTAGTATATTTATTCTATATCTATTGAATGTTTTATTTTATTTATTTTTTTTAGCTTCACGCTGTATCCCGCATATAGCAGGGTAGGCAGAGGGATGCTGAGAATTTATTTATTTATTTATTTTATTCTTTATTACACCAACAACAATTATAACAAAAACAAAAAGAAAAACAAAAGAAGTAAGTAAAATTTTGGTGTAAAGGCGGCCTTATCACCACAGGTGATCTCTTCCAGGCAACCCCTACCATGGAAAAGAAAATAATGCGCAGAGATGTAGATAGGTTGGCGTACAAATGATATAAATATTTTCTTAATATAATAAACTATAATAATTTATAATATAACAATTTAGTGTTCAGACACTCCGTTTTTAAGTGACTTTTCACTGAAAACTGTCTTTATTTTTTTATTTTATTATTTATTATTAGCTATCAAGCTATATCCCGCACATAGCATGGTAGGCAAAGTGTACTTCGCCTGTCCTGCTATTTCGGACATACATAAGCATAAATTATGTAGTCTGTAGTTCTAGAATCGGCAACGGCAAAGCGCGGCGTTGAGTTCCGCCACTCATTATGTAATACCTCAGTACGGCGGAGAGTGGGGAACGGAAATGTTAAAAAAATAGAACAGAGTGTCTTGACACTACGTTCTCAGGTTCCCTCTGCCTACCCTACTATATGCGGGATACAGCGTGAAGCTATTAAAAAAATTATCTAATTTTGTAATTATTTTTAGTTATTCCAACTAACCTCTTTTTAAATGTACTAAAATTATAAGAACAATATAAATCTCAAATAAAATGAATCATTCTTACACTGTATTTAATTCTCTTAACAAAACTTCGTTAGTAGCTGAGCATGTTTTAATGAACTTAGTTTTGTTAACTCGCTCTTAATGTGGTGGAAAACTGAAAGGAAACAGGACACACGTGACTTTATACTTTGAAGCCTACGAGTGTATTCTACATTTATTATGAAACTTTAATCCTTATTCACTTTTTTCGCTTCACGCTGTATCCCGCATATAGCAGGGTAGGCAGAGGGAACCTGAGAGCCTAGTGTTAAGACACTCCGTTCCCCACTTTCAACCGAATTGAGGCATTGCGTGCTGAGTCGCGGAACTCAACCGACGAGCCACGGCGCCGCGCTCTGCCATGTTACCAAACCCAGGAAATGAGAAATTCCGTTTCCTGGAGTGGAAATCGAACCCACAACCTGTCGCGTTTACAGTCGCACGCTTGTGCCGCTGCGCCACGAGAGGCGTTAATTATAAATAAATTGATGACAAATAAAAATGCATTCCATTTAACTATTTTAAAGTTTAAATGTTATCTGCAAATTTTGATTTATATTATTTAAAAAGGTTTTTACTTAAAAGTGTTTGATTTGTTTGAATTTTTTTGATTTAACCATTTTTTCACGCAAATATGTATGCCTAAAAACAAAACAAATGTATATTTATGTCTACCTATTTATCTATTTACGCCTAGATGTGTCTTTAGCAAATTTTTTCCAATTTATATTTCTTTTTTTCTATAGCATATACACATAGTATGGCCAATTTACGCAATTTTTTTATAAATTTTAATCTACGAGCTATTTTAATGTACGAGTATAAGATAAATGACTGTTTCATCTACATCCGTTCTGTACTTTTAGAGTGAAAGAGTAATAAACATCCACCCATCTTTACAATATTTATTTACCCACATAAAAGACCATTTTAAAAATTCAACACTAAATTCTATAAGGAAATAAAATTTTCATATTCACAAATCTCTAAAAACATCTCAAAGTTGTAGGTATTCAAGTCCTCTGAGTATATCTCGATATCCAGAGTGGCGAGAGGCCGGCCTTTAACCCGAGGCGGTTTGTTCAAGTGCAGATGAGTATTCGTCCTACTTATTGAGTTTAGGCTTGCTGTTCACCCAATGCTATGCTATGAAGAGCGGCAAAAAAGTAGCTTTAAGCTTTATCACGTACTACGGGTTAGTTGAGTTTTTTTTTTATTGATAACGGACGGCAAACGAGCAGAAGGACCACCTGATGGTAAGTGGTTACCTTCGCCCATAGACATCTACAACACCAGAGATGTTGTAGATGCGTTGCCAACCTAGAGGATACTGATGGAAGGGGGGACAATGTAGTAGTCCACTATTAGAACCACCACATTTTGGGGAAAGGATGGGTGAGAAAGGGGAAAATCTGGCTTACATGCCATCGAACCGGAACACATCATTAGATATTTGGCGGTTCGTCTTTGACATGATAGTGGTCGCGAGCCAGTCGGAGGACGAACCTCCTACCACCTAAACCTAGTGTTAAGATACTTCGTTCTTCGTTGCCAAGTTTGTTAGGTATTAAGTAATGAAAGTCAATACCGTGCTTTGCATTGCCAAAGCAGAAGCATGAAATGATTGAAATTTAAATTTATTATTTTGTATGAATGAAAATCGTTAAATTTATATTTCTATGATTTTTCATTTCGCTGTAAACTGAAAGATAAAAAACGTAATTTAAGTTTGTATGGAGATTTCAAAACAATTCTTTTTTTGATAACTTTACATTTGTTGTAATGAAATAGTTCCAAGGATAGTTATAAAGACCCTAATCTCAAGACTATTCGTTAAATCTCTTTCTAGCCAAAATTTAAAAGCATTGAGTGGTGATATTTATCGCCGTGTTTTGTCTTACCAGGTTAGAGAAAAAAAAAAGTATTAACTCTCCTGAGTGGAAATCGAACCCACGGCCAATCGTGTTTACAATGTCTTATAAATATTATTAAATTAATAAAAAAAAGGTGTCATTTGGTGTACAAAAACTTTATACCAACGGATATTGTTACAAGCTTATTCCGGTTTGCGCTTTAGTTTTTGTTTGTCGAAGTAAGATTTATTGAATTGCCACAAAGACAACGCTGGCTGGTGTTAAGGAGCAAATAATTCCATTTCGAATTTCAAGGCGAAGGGATCTTTTCTACTTTTTTTTTGAACTTCACGCTGTATCCCGCATATAGCAGGGTAGGAAGAGGGAACCAGAGAACCTAGTGTTAAGACACTCCATTCTCTTTCAACATTTCCGTTCCCCACTTTCCGCCAAATTATTTGTAGGCCTGTAAAAGCGATTGGTTAAGGGTTCGATTCCCACTTGGAGAATGATATACTCGTATGTTTCGCTCTGGTAAAATAAAGTGCGGCGTTGAGTTCCGCCACTTAGCCTGCAATGAATTCAGGTGGAAAGCAACGAACGGAGTATCTCGACACCAAAGACAAAGACTCTGGCTGAACCAAAATTACTGAATGAACCAATTTTGATGATACTTTTTTTATATGATAGCTAGTGCTTTTGATGTGGTCACATTTAAAATTTGCTATGTTTTGACAAAAAAAGTTTAATAGTTTTTTTTTTTTTTTTTAACTTTACGCTGTATCCCGCATATAGCGGGGTAGGCAGAGGGAACCTGAGAACCTAGTGTTAAGCCACTCCGTTATCTTACAACAATTCCGTTCCCCACTTTCCGCCAAATTGAGGTATTGCGTGTTGAGCGGCGGAACTCAACGCCGCACTTTGCCTTGTTGCCAAACTCAGGTATTGAAAATGAAGTTTTTAATGTAAGAGTAGCAATGTAATGTGTAATGTCTTGATTTAAGGTAGCTAGCGACTAACGGAGTGTCTTGACACTGGGTTCTCGCTGACTACCCTGCTCTAGAATAAAGCGTGAAAATAATACATACAAGTATTTTTAATTATCTCCCACCTTAACGTGTCAGGTTATAACCAACCAAATTAAATCTTATTTTCATATAAAATGTGTAAACTTTTGAAATAAGATAGTAATTTCACGCAAGGTTAGCTCTGAGGTGTCATAATTTCTTTTATAAAGTCCCTAGAAGTTTGCGGCAGTGATGAAATCGACTCAAGTTATTGTTGAAGTTCGCGAACTGTGGATACGGTGATTTAATAAGGAGTGGGTGGTATTAAGGGGAAGGGAGAGTGGTAGGGTATATTTGGGTTTATAATAAAATTATTGAATAGCTTTTCTTAAGTTATATTTGGGTTTTATCAAAAATTAATGGGTTTCATCAAAATAAATAAATTTATTACTATAATAATAGTTATAATAACCGCTAACCTTTTAATTTGAGACTGTTGAAAAGGCGGACGTCCGGTAGTCTCAATCAATAGCCCAGTACTTAGTCCATCCAAACTCCATTCCATAGCCCTGTTTTAGTTTTCCATATGTTCCATAGCTCCTACGCGTTGACCGGTGACCGTCTCTGAGCAATTGCCTATGGTTACTCAGAGATGGATCCCGGTCAATGCGTCAGATTAAAAAATATTGTTGTCTCAAAGGGGCCTCTACGTGTTGGACCTGTGTCCCCACGCAAGCCTTCCAAAGGACCGGGTTCCTATGAACCCGAGAATTTATAATGAGTTATAATAATAGTTAAAGTGGGTAGATGAGTAGAAAGGTGTTAGATGGGTCCATATTAAAAATATTATATGATTTTCTAGATTATTTATTTATTTAAAGCTATATGAAAACTAGTTCTTTTGATGACGCTACAATACGTTTTTCTTTAGTAACGTGTATGTCACTTTATTCAAACAAACAAATAAAAAATATAACTGAAGATTAGATTTAATCTAAGTAAAAAAGGGGTAGCTTTTTTTCCTTCACGAATAGATAAATATATAAATAAGCAAGCTGTATTGACAAAATAAGCACTACAGGCTAAGTAAGCTATAATTATTATATTCTTGTACGTATTTTGTTAAATATATAAATAAAACAAAACAAATAAACAAACTTTCCAACCAAAACTATCAACACAAAAAAGACAGCAATTTGTAAATTCAATTTGGTAAACGATACTCCACGCGTTATCAGTGTCATTCTGGACAGGACCCTCTTATCACCATAACCTTTATCTATGCTATAAAGATATAGAGCGCTGAATATATGACCGTTTTTTATAGCTTCACGTTGTATCTCGCATATAGCAGGGTAGGCAGAGGGAACCTGAGAACTTAGTGTTAAGACACTCCGTTCTCTTAAGACTTCCGTACCCCACTTTCAACCGAATTGAGGCAATGATTGATGAGTGGCGGAACTCAACGTCGTGTTTTGCCTTACCAGAGCGAGAAAATGATGAATGAAAATGCTGTATATTAATTATTATTAGTATTTAATAATTTCCTGGAGTGGGAATCGAACTCATAACCTGTCGCGTTTACAGTTACACGTGTGTGCCTCTGCGCCACGACTGGCCTCATACATATATGGCTTCGTTACCCGATAACCGAAAAGTTGGCATTCGCTCAGAAATTCTTCGAGATTTCCCTGAAATATGTGTAAAAGCTACGCTGAAAACTTCAAATTGTAAGAAATATATGGTATTTTGCATTTTTAAAATATTTCATAGTCGCAAATTCGATCGGAAATATATTTTGTGAGTTACTTTTATATTTGGCATAATATTTGAGAATTTGTAGGTTATTTTGAAGTATATTTTTTATACATTTTTGTTTGTCACGAAGTGTCTATGTCTATGTCAATGCAAGAAAAGAGCGTTAAATATTTTACTGAAAAAACAGAACATAACGTTGTTGATGAAGCCATCGTAGTACAGTGGGAAACTGTCTTAAGCCATTGGTTGTGGATTCTAAGACGTGGGAATCATTATATTTAAATTATTTTCATCTCTTTACTCTGGTAAGACGGAGCGGCGTTAAGTTTTCCACCTTAACATGTAATGTTTTGATTTCGGGAGAAACCAGAAGAAGAACGAGAAACCAGAGAAAGGAATATTTTGACATTTGGTCCTCCCGTAACAGAGTAGCTAAAAAAATCACTATATGTTCAACATTATTACATGTTCAGAAACTATCAAATCAGAATAAACCTTGTCATAAAAGATATATCGCAATAACAATGGATCTAGTTTATATTGTCTCCTGAAGGTCGGGGTCTGACGTCAATATTTACTTAATCTTTTATGTAGATGAGTATATGAATATAAAAGAACATATTTTAAATTGTACTAAATAATTTAAATACATATATAAATTAAATGAATGGAAATGGCAGTTTACATTTTCTGGGTTTGGTAACAAGGTAAAGCGCGGCGTTGAGTTCCGCCACTCAGCACCCAATGCCTTAGTTCGTTGGAAAGTGGACAACAGAGTGTCTTAACACAAGGTTTATGTATGTATATTTATATGTGTATTTGTGTACTTATGTAAATTCAATACTTTATGTGCCTCTCTTCACGCTATTATAGTATGTCCGAAAGAGGGTACTTTTAACTTAGTTACTCTGCGGATTTGACTCCAATATGTATTTTGTATATATATTTGTTTTATACTTTTCTCGCATAACAGGGCTGTTAGAGAAAATCTAAGGTTAAGACACTCCATTCTCCAATTTTCGATCAATTTGAGACATGGCGTGTAAATTGGCGCAACTCAACGCCATGCTTTTTCTTACGAGAGATTCTTATATCTCCGATATAGAAATAGAACATAAAAAATTAACTTTCATTCCTTAGGAATCGAATCCACAACCAATCGCGTTTATAGTAAGATACTAGCTAAAAGCAATTTAAAATCACTTATAAAATTCAAATAACCAACTTCCATACAGTATTCATTAAAAAGTTTACAATTGGTGCAACAATTAAACTCGACAGCAGAACTCGAGTGCCTAAACTATGCTTTAATTATGACGCGAGACTCGTCCAAGCGGAGGTAAAGTTATGAGTACTTACTTGAAATTGTTATTAAAATGTATTAAAAATATTATAAATGTGAATGTTTGTGAGGATGTTTGTTTGTTAGTTTTTCACGCTTAAACTGCTGAACTGACTTAGATGAAATTTTAATAGTAATATAGCTTATACATTAGAATGATAACACACATAGCAGTGTCGAGGAGTGAAAATTTCAAAAAGATAAGCCGGTAAATTTAGGAAAGCCGGTATATTTAGGAAAGTGAATATAGGATGTAAAGTTATTTAGTAATTTCATTATCGAATATCGGTGATGACCTTTTTAATTTTTTTTAGGTGGTTTCAGATGTCAGAGCTTGTTTTTTTTTTCAATTTTATACCCAAAGATTTCTGGCGACCTTTTTTAGCTCTCACACCTTTTTTGAACATGTTTTTTGGCAAAGCACAACGTTGAGTTCTGTTACTCAGCAAGCAATACCTCGATCCGGCGGAAAGTGGGGAAAGGAAATATTAAAAGAGAGTGTCTTAACACTAGGTGCTCAGGTTTCCTCTGCCTACCCTGCTTTGCGCGGGATACAGCGTGAAGTTAAAAAAAAACCTTATCCTAACCCAAAAATAACGTATTTATAAAGACAAACAGTGAACATAATAAAGACAAACATTTTGTTTTTCAGCGGTTTAATTAAAGCATTGATTGTCGTCCTGAAGCTGAATAATGCATGCGACGTTATTTGGACGCGCTCTTCTTACGCCTTCTCGGAACCAAATGTTCTAATATAATATGCTAATCGGGGTATTTGCATCGAGTATTGTGGGATTATAATGCTTATTTAACTGTTTAATTTATTTTTGGTGGTTCACGCTTTTTTACATATAGACAGGCAGAGAGAACCTAATATGACGTGAAAATAAAATAATTTCATTCAAAAAATAAACTTTTATAGCATTTTTTTTTTGGAGGTACTCGCTTTTTTACTCAAAGTCAAAGACAAATAATTTAATTTAAAATAAAAAGTATGTAGACACTTTTTTGTAAGTATAATGATTGAGACCTGAGAAGAACCGGAACAAGAAGCTTGGTACTATTTTGAATCAATATTTACTGACTTACAATTATTATTTAGTAGTTTGTTTGTCCAGAGCAAAGAAATGAAAATAATATAAACATAATCCTTTCCCCTAGTTGAAATCGAACCCACAACCACTCGTGTTTACAGATGCTGTCACTTTGCATAACAATAGTCTTAAGATATTACCTGTTTAATATTTTTCAGAATGCCCAAAATCGCCACAAAAAGACGTGGTATATTTTTTCTTACGTAATTAATATTTTTACAAAAAAGATCGACATCAAAGAAAATAAACTAAAAAGTACAATTATTACGAATAACTCAAAAACTATTAAAATAAAGGACCATAAAAAAGCACTAGCTATCATATAGCAAAAAATCATCAACATTAATTTACCCAGTTAAAAAAAAATATTCAGGTAACACAATAAAAAAAATACAGCCATACTGACTACTCCCTCTTTTTTTGAAATCGGTTAAAAATCAACACATAAGTGGTCATATATATGTGATATGAATAAAGCATTAGAACAAACATGTGGTCAATGAGATCCAATCCAAAATACTACGTGACAAGAATTTAAAAGGTTTTCATAATATATATACTTATATAGTTACAATATTTATACATTTTTGATTCGAGTGGCCTGTTTCTATGAAAAATATTTTTTGACACTAATATAATAAAAACCATATAGGGGACGTAACTCAACGCCGTGCGTAAGACCAGCGTAAAAAGATTTTTTTTCTGACTAAAAAAGAAGGAAGATTTTCTCAATTTGACTGTATTTTATGTGTATATATTTCCTCATAGCTTTTTACTTCGTGGATCAATTTTGTTTATTTTTTATAAGACAGATGATACTTCTGATAGGGTTTCATTTAAATTTAATTAAGATCTATAGGGTAGTTAGGTTTTGAATAATTTTTAGTTTTTAGTACATTTTATGTCAGTAGGTTTTTTTTTGTTCAAATCTTACCTACCTACCTAACTTCACGCTTTATCCCTAGCGGGGTAGTCAGAGAGAATGGAGCGCCAAACGCTACGGTCCCTGCATACCTCTTTCGCCTCGTCCACAGTCTTTACTCCTTTATGCATGTCCTCCGGGGGGACATCGTGCTTTTTACGTGACCTTCCTCCAGTATCATTGATACTGTATTCTCAAAGGGCAACTGAAGTCTCCCCTTACCTCTCTTGACGCTCACCTTTGCTTCATATATATGTTAAAATCTTACTTATTCATATTATTTTTTCCCTTAATGAGAATCGAATCCACGACTATCATATGAAGAGACAAACACTTTATCAGTGGGATAAAGATCTTATAGATATCCTTTGGTGGTAGGAGGTTCGTCCTCCGTCTGGCTCGCGACCACTATCATGTCAAAGACGAACCGCCAAATATCTTATGATGTGTTACGGTTCGATGGCATGTAAGCCAAAATGTGGTGGTTCCGAGAACGGAATACTACAATGTCCTCCTCTTCCATCTGTATCCTCTAGGTTGGCAACGCATCTACAACATCTCTGGTGTTGTAGATGTTCATGGGCGAAGGTATCCACTTACCATCAGGTGGTCCTTCTGCTCGTTTGCCATCCGTTATCCATAAAAAAAAAAAAATACTTCACTTATTTTCTACAAGTAACAAATTCAAAGTAACAGTCGAGAGTTGGTCGAGTTTAATAATCATTTGAACATTTCTCGTTAAATGAACGGCGACAGTTTGTCATTAGTTCCGTACAGTAAACTACTGCGCTTCATCTACAAACTATGAAAGCTTGTCCAAATATCGACTGCTACTGGAAACTTTTGATCTTTGTGAAAATATTGGGATTTTTGCGTACAACATATACTCGTATATGTTTTTAGAAAGAATTTCTCGAATTTGGCCGGAAAATGAAGAACGGAGTGTCTTGACACTAGGGTGAAGATTCCTCTAGCTTTGTGTCATAAAGCATGATGCTGATATATTAAACGAATTTGAATAGGTTATATTTTTTTGCGAAACCATATATAACGCCTGTCGTGGCGCAAAAGCGTGCGACTATAAACGTGACAGGTTGTGGATTCGATTCCAACTCCAGGAAACGGAATTTTTTATTTCCTGGGTTTAGTAACAAGTCAGAGCGCGGCGCTGAGTTCTGCCACTCAACACGCAGTGCCTCGATTCGGCGGAAAATGGGGAACGGAGTGTCTTGACACTAGGTTCCCTCTGCCTTCCCTGCTATATGCGGGATATAGCGTGAAGCTATGTATGTATGTATATTAAATTAAGTAATAAGCAATGCAATAACTATTTAAAATTTTGATAGAATATATTATATTAGCCAAACATAACTGTTATGGATATAATACTCATAGATATCGGTCCAAGGAGACGTTCAGTGGCTAATCCATGATAAATCAAGTGCTTTGCCTTTATATATGGGTATAGTCCACATAATACAGATATACGATGTCGACTAAACGTACTATGAACTATAGTAAATTGCTTCTATACTAGAAATGTATGCAGATTTTAGATTATTCGAACATTTTACAGTGTTGACGGGTAAAGGTCATCCTGGTGTAGTGGTATAGCGTCTGTCTGGAACTATGATTGGTTGTAGGTTCGATTTCCATTCAAGGAAATGATTATATTTATTTCACTTCCGCCACTTAACACCCAATGTCTTGAATACGGATGGAAAATGGAGAACGGAGTGTGTTGACACTAGGTTCTCTCAGACAACTCTAGTACCTGATAAGCGGGAAAAGCGTAAAGCTGCTTTTAAATATTGTATATAGTTAATTAAAATATATAAACTTATACAAGACTAATAAAATCCCCTTTAAATAAACTGTACTAAAAAGTAAAACTATTACGAATAACTCATAAACTACTAATAAGATTTTAACTAGATTTAAATGAAACTACACGAGAAGTACTAGCTATCATAGTAAAAAAATTTCAAATTAGATCACCTACTAAAAAAAATATGGGGTTACACACAAAAAAAAAAATTGTCGAATTGCAAACTTCCTTTTATAAAGTCGGTTAAGTATAACTACATTTCATGAAACATTTCAAGGACACATAGCTTAAAGTAGCTTATAGAATAGAATAACTTCAATGTATAGAAATAAGGCGGGACTTCAGTCTTTACTTCAGTTGCGATTCGGCTTGTCACTGAACGCACGTGGCTCAAGTGTTACTTGGATTGGATTCACGATATTAAAAGGTTAGTTGGTATTCTAATTCGGTATTCTTGAGTTAAGTGTATTTTGTATGAGTACAAATTGTGATAGGTGGCCGTTTTGTGTAGAATTAGTTGTGTATCAAAATCTAAACTTTGTTTATTCATTTAATATAATCTACCTGGATATATAAACGCATGTCGTGGCGCAGAGACACAAGCGTGCGACTGTAAACGCGACAGGTTGTAGGTTCGATTCCCACTCCAGGATATGGAATTTTTCATTTCCTGGGTTTGGTAACAAGGCAAAGCGTGGCGTTGAGTTCAGCAACTCAGCAATGCGTCAATTCGGCGGAAAGTGGAGAACGGAGTGTCTAAACACTAGGTTTCCTCTGCCTACCCTGCTATATGTGGGATACAGCGTGGAGCTATGTATGTACATATATTAAATTAATATTAAATACATAAATATTTTTGCTTGACATACTACGTGTTTCGCATAAAGGAGAGTAGGAATAGAAAATCAACTTTTAAGCTTTTTTTTTTTTTACTATGGACACATGATGTACGGATCTTGTGTCCATATCCTATATATATCCTTTGCAATATTTTTTATAACTTCACGTTTTTTTTTCAAATATTCTTATAAAAAATTACCATTAAATTTTTTATTCACCATTGTGTTTTCCATTTATTAAAATATTATATACGTAATTATTAAATTGTCGTCATAAACAAACAAATGAAAAAGTGAAAGGGTATCTGAAATAATGAAAACCGATTTCAAATAAAATGCACTAAAACGTAACATTATTACGAATAACTCCAAAACTACTCGTCATATCTTAACTATATTTAAATAGAACCATCAGAAGCACTAGCTATCATATAGATAAATAATCATCAAAATTGGTTGACCCAGTAAAAATATATCGTAACATACATAAAAAAAAAAACAATCGAATAGGAACCTCTTTCTTTTAAAATCGGTTAATAGTACTGTTTTCGAGTATGAATATTAAAAAATGTTAAATTTTATAGTAATAAAATTCTATTGTATTTTTTAACATTATCTATCATGCTATATAGACTATAATATTTTATGTTGGTAGCGTAAAATGACAATGACACGCGAAGTACCAAGGCAGTGCCGTGCCTGTAAACACTCAGATAAATACTCTAGCGTTTTACCAAGGTAACTTATTTTTAACTAAAATTATAAATAATAAAATATTATTATGAATATTTAATAATAATAAAATATTTTCAGATATTGGCTTCTAAAACTTAATTGAGCCTTTTCCAGGCCCATGTGGCGCAGCGTCTCGTTGTCAATTGGTTGTAGGTTTGATTCCCAATCAGGTGAATAATCATATTTGGATTACTTTAATTTCTTTGCCTTTATTCTAAAATATATTATAATTATTTTTATAAAATTATTATAATAATTATTTTTTGTTAATTTCTTTGCTCTTATATAAGCGCGGTCTTGAATTTCGACGCTCGAAAATTCAATTATGTCTAGTTCATGCATTGACTTAACTAAAACTTACTTAAAATCTCAAAAGTAATACTATCTAGTACTTCACCGACTTTATAAAAGGATGAGGTTATCAATTCGGCTGTTTGTTTTATATGTTACCATATAACTTTTTACTGGGCATGCAAATTTTGATGTTTTATTTTATATGATAAGTAGTACTTTGGATGAGTAGTTTTTGAGTTATTCGTAATAATTGTACTTTTAAGTGCACTTTCTTTGAAATCGGTTTTATTTTTCGTTAAGATCTTAAGTAGGCAATCCAACTCAACGTAATTTAAAATGAAATGCTCAACAAATCTCTTCTCTACAACCGTGGTTTACATTAGCATATGAATATTACAGGGCTATTATAATTGCATTCCTTCCTACCCTGTTTAGAATAATAAAAGCTTTATGAGCGTTTCGGACTGAAACAACCCTATATTTTACCTTATTTTCCTACGAGGGGTGAATAAGTTGTTAAGTCGACTTGCATGTAATATCAATTAATCGATCTTAGGATATTCTTTATAAACAAATGACTAAATTTAAAAAACTTGTGGAAAAATCACTTTCAGATAAAAAAAATAATAATACAAAAACAGAATTTACATAGACTTAAAATTGGTAGTCCAGAAAAGTATTTTTGATTTATCAATTTAGCACGCCGGGAATGTATAAAAAATCAAATATTTGAATTAGGTACACGCAGTTAAGAATATAAACTAGATATAATTCGAACCTATAATCAAGTCAAATAGGTAGAGAGACCACTGCGTCACGATGTACGAAAGTTCAATAATATTTTTATAAAACGAGAACGGAGTGTCCTGACACTGTAATCTCTCTGACCTTACTAAGCGAGAAAAAGCGCAAGGTAGCTTAATATATTTTTTGTCTTGACGCTGTATATCGCACATAACAGGGTAGGCAGCTCGTAAGATTCCCGTTCCCCCCTTTTCATCGAATTGAGTCATTACGTGCTGAGTGGCGGAATTCAACGTCGCGTTATGCCTTTTTACTGAAAAGACATGAAAATTCTTAGTATTTAAATCTGCATACATTAGAAAAGATAAGAAAAATAACAAAATTATAAACTAAAATAATTATCCTAATATCCTTACGTAACTCCTAAAGGAAAGGGTAATTACTAAGGGCGGTTATAACTCAGCCGTAGGCCGAATACTTTTTTTACCGTAATTTATGACAAACAAACTTTTCCACTTATTCGGTAGTCGAGTAGAACTGTCGCGTCGACTCGTTCAGTTATACCTTATAATTTGATACTAAATCTTTTGTTTTTTACCGACTCTACGGAAAGGAGGTTTTCAATGTGATTGTTTTTTTTTTCTTTATGGATAACGGATGGCAAACAAGACGAAGGACCTGATGGTAAGTGGTAACCTTCGCCCATGAACATCTACAACACAACAGAGATGTTGTAGATGCGTTGTCAACCTAAAGGATACAGATGGCAGGGAAGGACAATGTAGTAGTCCGCTATCGGAACAACCACATTTTGTGGAAAGGATGGGTGGGAAAGGGGAAAACCTGGCTTAAATGCCATCGAACACATCATAAGATATTTAGCGGTTCGTCTTTGACATGATAGTGGTCGCGAGCCAGACGGAGGACGAACCTCCTACCACCAAACTTCTGGGATATCCGCTTCTTACGGGACGCTACCCAGCGGCGGATGGGAATTGTATTTTAACCCCGTCCCCTCACAGGGATTTTGTTTTTTTTTATAGTACCACATGACTTTTGGTGGGTAAACCAATTTTCATGATGCTTTTTTTATGATAGCTGGTGTTTCTGATTTGGTCTCATTTGATTTAAGATCTGACCATCTGATCTGATCTGAGTAGTTTTTGAGTTATTCGTAATAATTTTTGCATTTTATTTGTAATCGGTTGTCTTTTTTTTGTTGACATCTTAATTATGATCTACTTTTTTTATAGTTTAATTAACCATCATTCCTTTTTGACATATTCTTGTTAATAACTTTTTAGCTTCGCCATTTTTATTTTGCAAAAAATAAGGGATGAGGAATGGGAAAGGGAATGAAAAATCAAGATATGAAAACATAACCCCGGGGTGTCGACGCGAAGTGCCGTTCAATTTCTGTACACACACTTTTAGAGACATACACGCTTTTCAGTAATTTTCACCTGCGTCTTAGAATTATTAAGAGCTTACTCCAGTCTTATTATAGATTAAAATATTTAAATGAAAAATAAAATATGGATGACTCCCAAATTATTTGATATACTATTGTACTAATTCTTGTACAATAGTCGTAGCGCAGAGGCACAAGCGTGCGACTGTAAACGCGGCAGTTTGTGGGTTCGATGCCTCGGTTTGGTAACAAGGCAAAGCGCGGCGTTGAGTTCCGCCACTTAGCACGCAATGCCTCAATTCGGCAGCGGCCTGTTATATGCGAGATACAGCGTGAAGCTATGTATATGTATGTTGTACTAATTCTAATAAGAAATAGAATCAAAATGGGTCCATTCATGAAAAAGTTACGCGGTAACATAAATACAACAAATACAGTGGAATTGAGAGCGTCCTCATTTTTGGAAGTCGGTTAAAGAAATAACGTTAAAAAAGCAACTAACGTCTCGCATATATTTAAGAATAAAAAAGATAAAAGTGAAACTTTGAAAGTACTATATGAATGAAAAATTGTTCATAAAAAAAGAAAAGATTTCATTGTTTTCTATTTTATTTTAATTTAGTAAATAACGAGTACACAGGAAATACTGTAAACATACACTATCTCACTCTTTCATGGACTTAATTGTATGAACCTATCTATTTGTCTCTTTTTAGTGACGCTTTTAAGTTACGTAGAGTTCAAAAGAGGTTTAAATTAAATAAATAAAAGATTATATTAAACCCATATATTTCCATAACTTTAAAGTATAACACTTGGAACACGCTTAAACGCAGAACAAACAGATGAAAAGCTTTTCACTCACTCAATTGTTAAATGTAAGCAAGATAATTGGATACGCAAATACTTCTCTTGCTCTCGAATTAATATCGTAATATAGAACGAAAAGCCGTCGTGGCATGATTGAAAAATGTTTGGATTGACAAACGATGATTATGAGTTTGACTCCGTCTCAGGGGAATATTTTTATTCTGATTTTATAAGGCGTTGCGCAATGTCAAAAAATGTCAAAAACAGTGTCACGTGAGCACGAGTGGCAAAGATTTCAATTCCTGAAATGATTATATTAAATCTCATCATCTCTTTATTGTCTCAAGATAAACCGCGGCGTTGAGTTCCGCCCCTTAATACGCAATACGTCGAATTTGGGTGGAGAATTTAAATCGGACTGTGTTAACATTAGGTGTTCTCTCTGCCTTCCTAATATACTAGAAAAATGATTCAAGCAGTGAAACAATATTACTTACAATAAGACTTTTTTTTTTTTACTTCACGCTGTATCCCACAAATGTCAGGGTAGGCAGAGGGAACCAGAATATCTAGTGTTAAGACACTCATAAAAATTCTGTTCCCCACGCCCCGTTTAAATATTTATTAAAATGATTTTTTTATAATACTTCTGTTAAATAACAAAGGTGTTACAAGTAATAATTTTATAAATAATGTCCTTAGAATTTAATCACATTTAGTTTAATTACATTGGGACGAGGCTTGCTTTAGGCAGTACCCGATGAAATCTTAATTATGTAATTAGGATTAGCTGATTGTGTTCTGAATAACTTAAGCTTTTAAGTTTGATGAAGAATTTTGATATTTATTGTAGCCTGTAAGTAAAGGCGGCGTTGAGTTCCGCCACTTTTCATGCAATGTCTTGATTTGGGTGGAAAGTGGAGAACGGAGTATTTTGATAATACTTTCTCTGTGCTTAACCCTGCCATGCGCGATGAAGCATGAAATTTTAAGAAATATTGTAGATAATTAAATATACTACGCTTTAGTAACGCGTTGCCTAACGTATGTATATGTCACTTTATATAAACAGTGATGTTAAACCGCGGTAGCGTGTGTAATATTTGTTTTGTTAATTTAATATACTTTTTATGCATTATTTTAAAATAATGTTAGCATTCTGCATTGCTTCTCTTTATAAACTATAAGTGTGCCAAATTTTATACTCCTCCGTTCGCGTAATTTTCGTAAAAAGGGTCCAAAGTTTTTGCTTCACGTATTTATATATAGATAGTTACTATAATGTTGTCCGTATGTTAAATATTTTTAGCTTCAGCTTTACGCTTTTTTTATAATAGCAGAGTACTCAGAGAGAACCTGGTGTCAAGACTCTCCACTTTCAGCTCTATATAAATAACTTTTGGGGTAGTAAGAAAGATATATGAAGCAAAGCTGAGTAGCAAAACAGGTAGGGGATACCCCCAGAGGGAATGTACAAAGATGACTGTGGACGATGCGAAAGAACAATGACAGGGACTGATTCGATTTTCAATTGGGGGAGGGATGTTTATATTGAATACTGTTTCATTCTCTCGTTAGAGTAAGCGCGGCGTTGAGTTACGCCACACAAAGTCACGTGTTGGGGTGGAAAGCGGAGAACGGAGTGTCTCAAGAGAACATCTAGTGTTTTCTAAAAGTAAAAAAACTAAAAAAGTAAAATGTATGTGTACTACTAAGGCAACATATTATAGGGCAAAATATTAAATGAACAATCAAAAATATATAACAAAAAATATTTTACCAAATAAAAGGTACACTTCCTAGTAAAATGTCAGAATAATTTAAATTTTAACATAATTTCATAGCTTTTAAAATTTTTAACGAAAATTAAAACTTTAAAATACAATTTACGAAATTTACTATAAAAATAAAAATTATTTTCATACATACATACATACAAGAGTGCTTTTTGTAGGTCGCATACAATTGTAAACTTGAACTAAATATACGTGCAACTTACACCGCGTGGTCTCACTAATGGATTTGTATGACTTATATAAGTCATAGGCTTTAGGCGTTTTTATAAAATTTGGAACATTAATTTGATTTTAATCGACTTTGGATGCTTTTCTTTAAATACTAACCTCAATATTTATAGTGTTATTCAAATACTATGGATAAGAAAAACATATTTATAGAAAACGTTACAAAATTTAAAATAGCAGGATTTGAAATAGCGCCGCATGGAAATTTCTACGTTACTGGATAAAAACATATGGTTTAATTCGAGAGGTCGCTTAAATGTTTTTCCCTGTAGCATACATTCGAGTCCATTCCAGTCTAGTAATTCGAGTCTATGTTCAAATTTTAGTACGTTATCTCAAAAAAGTTCTTATCTATTAAATAATTATCTATTTAAAATGGAGACCGAAACCATTAAAACGAAAAATAGAGAACGGAATGTCTTAATACTAGGATGTCTCTACCTAGTCTTACTCTTCTATGTGGAATAAAACGTGAAATTGAAAGGTAACTTTTTAGTACGTACATACATATACATAGCTTCACGCTGTATCCCGCATATAGCTGGGTAGGCAGCGGGTACCTAGTGTAAAGACAATCTGTTCCCCACTTTCGGCAATTGAGGCATTGCGTGCTGAGTGGCGGAACTCAACGTCGCGCTTTGCCTTGTTACCAAACCCAGGAAATGAAAAATTCCACTTCCTGGAGTGGCCAATCGAACCCACAACCTGTCGCGTTTACAGTCTCACGCTTGTGCCTCTGCGCTACGACAGGCGTTTGCACACGTAACTTTATATTATCAAATAAAATCATAAAGCTATATTTTTTTTGTATTTTGAGAAGCAAGTTGCTACCTACATTTTCACAGCATTTTGCTAGCAAATTTTAGAATATACGCAATACGCTACAGTTTGCTTTTTGGGCGGTTTATAAATATAACTGTTGAGAAAATGGTTTTCAATGTCCCCGCACTGAGGGAGCGCCACTCGCGTGAGCTCGTAGCAACGCAGTCATTATGAACTAACAACTATACTATACAAGTTACTACTATAGTATTGTATATATTTATAGGAAAAATAATTCAAGGATTTTTTTTGAAGATTTAATTTTTAATGTAGTGTTAAAACACTAAAATCTAAAAAGAAGTGTGTATGTAAATATTTGAGATTTTAACAAAAAAGAAAACTGACGTCAAATAAAATGTAATGAAAACACAGTAATTACGAATAACTCAAAAACTGTTTATCAGATTTTGACTAAATTTAAATAGAACCACATTAGAAGCACTAGCTACTTTTACTACTAGCTTTTGTTTGGTGGTAGGAGGTTCGTCCTCCGTCTGGCTCGCGACCACTATCATGTCAAAGACGAACCGCCAAATATCTTATGATGTGTTCCGGTTCGATGGCATGTAAGCCAGGTTTTCCCCTTTCCCACCCATCTTTTCCCGAAAATGTGATGGTTCCGATAGCGGACTACTACATTGTCCTCCCCTTCCATCTGTATTCTGTAGATTGGCAACGCATCTACAACATCTCTGGTTTTGTAGATGTTCATGGGCGAAGGTAACCACTTACCATCAGGTGGTCCTTCTGCTCGTTTGCCATCCGTTATCCATAAAAAAAAAAAAGCTATCATATTAAAATGAATAATCAAAATTGGTTCATAAAGTTAAAAAGTTTTTCATGCATTCACATAAAAAATACAGCCGAATTGAGAACCTTCTCATTTTTTATGCGCTTACATTTACTTACCGACTTCCAAAATAAGAGGGCTCATTCCTACTGACATATGTTTTGTCTTATTTTAGGGTCGCTTTTTCGATACATCGAGTTTCCAATCACAATAATTTTCTCGTTAATACAGAAGTTGTAATTCAAAATTCTTATAAAATATTAGATATTTCAAACATGATTAATCAAAAATGTTTATTTTACAAGTTAACGGTTAAAAATATTTATGAAATAAGTGTTATAAAACATCCCGATTGGTTGCGAGTTCAATTCCCACTCGAGGGAATATTCATATTTATACTATTTTTATATCTTCGTTTTTATAAGACGAAAGCGTTGAGTTCTACTATTTAACGCGCAAAGTCTTGAAATTAGGCGGAAAGTAGAGAACGAAGTCTCTTCACATTAGGATCTGTCTGACTGCTTCATTGGTTATTGGTCAAAAGTACGGAGTGTTTTGACACTAATTCTCCTTGACTACCGTGTTATGCGAGAAAAGGCGTGAACCTAATTTTTTTACTTAAATGTTTACGGCTGTGGCGCGTAAAGTTAATTTGTCTCTCGGTACATATTTCACTAGATTACTTATTTCGTGTCTCACCTAACATTTCAAGGGATATTCTTGTTGCAAACTTTTGCTATTCCCAAGCTTTTAAAGCTAAAAGCTCGGCTGAGTGGGAGTGGTGAAGCGTTTTTTGCTTTGTTAAGTAAACATAAATTTTAATAAAGACTGTAGTTTTAAAAAGTTTGGAGATAAAGTAATATTCTAATTTTTATATTACGCGCTTTATTTTTAGAATATAAAAATAATGAAAGCCTGTGCGATATTATGGAAAAAATGTTTTGGTTATCGAATTCGTGATATTTGGCTGTTTAGTCTGTAATTTATTATATTAATATTCTGGATATTAAGGGTGTGTAAAATTATATTTTTCTTTGCTTTATTTTTAATTTTTTTTATTGTACTCACTAATATATATTTATTTCACTTGTAATTTATCGAACAATGTCAAAAAAATACATTAACGCCTGTAGGTAGTAGTGGCGCAAAGGCACAAGCGTGCGACACGACACGACAGGTTGTGGGTTCGATTCCCACTCCAGGAATTGTAAGTGTTTAGTATTTTCATGTCCTGGGTTTGGTAACAAGGCAAATCGCGGTGTTGAGTTACCACTCATCACGCAATGTCTCAATTCTGCGGAAAGTGTGGAACGGAATGTCTTATCACTCTCAGGTTCCCTCTGCCTACCCTGCTATATGCGGGATACAGCGTGAAGCTAAAAAATAAGAAAAATCCAAAAATATTACAATGCTATTATGAGCCACTTCTTGCCGTCTTATTTGCACACGTGTCCGGATCCGAAAACAATAAAATATTTTTGTAGCATGAGCCTGATGTCCTCCAGGTCGACCAGAGTAACGAGAACATAATTAAAGGTGTTTCTTTTCTTTTGTTAAACAAATTATATTTTAAACGTAATCCTTATTTAATTTAATAATTCATCTATCATGGCGTTGTGGGACAGCGTCTGACTGTAATCACAATGGTCCTAGGTTCTACCCCCACTCTAGGGTATGATTATTTTAAAATTATTCTCATTTGGCCCTTTTGAAAAAAAAAACAAATGCGGTGCACGGTGTTGAACTCCACTCCATAACGCCCAATGCCTCAATTTCGTACGAAAATAAAAGAACAATATGCCTTGTGATGTGATTGTGATATGATATGCCAAAGTGCACCTGGCACTACGTTTTCTCAGTCTTACCTGCTATGCGGGATAGAGCGTGAAGCTGTTCTTTATTATTATTAAATAATATCTTCTATTTAATATGGCTGTATTTCAAACTTAAACGTTCTTATTGTTACTTAATTCGAGTTTTTAAAAGTTTTATGAACATAGTGAAGGATCGACCGAGTTCTAGATGCGGTCGCAACTGGCTCAGCGTTGTGGCGCACAATGGACAGATGGCCTACTTCAAGTCTTAAATGAGAATTGAAGAGAAAATGCAAAATGAATACAATTCAATGATGAATTAAAATTGAAATTGTGCGATTTTTTATTACGTTTCAGTGTATTATTATTTTTCCGGTATTTACGATTTTTCAGAATTTTTCCCCATAGCAGTGAAAGAACCTAGTGTGAAAATACTTAGTTCTTTATTTTCCACTGTAATTGAATACCAAATCCTAACCTATAGGAGTATTGGAGGGAGTCGCCTAACAGTCCCCGAAGATAGAAAAGCTGCTACTGTATGCATGTAAGGATGCCCCCACAGATCCCTGTAGATATCTGATAACAAGTCTTGATGAACCTTTGTTGAATGAATGGTTGCAAGGCCTTCTTCCTATTTTTGTAACTGCCCTGCAGCTGACTTTCAAGAGTGGGTTCGAATGCATTCTTCCTTCTACACCATGTGTATGCTCGTTGCATTCACCATAATACTTGGCGTCGAATTGCCCTTTCCGGGCTCTCAGTATTGCAACCTCGCATATACCTATCAGCTTATTACACAAGAGTCCTCTGTGGCTCCCTCTGGGGCTGCCGTCCACCATATTCCCCTAAAACCTCCACTTTTTCAAAATCGCAGCCTCTTTGTAGCTGTATATTGAGCCGGCCGAGAGCACCACTTCGGAAACCTTCGAGATGAGCCAAACTATAACCCACTAACCTAAAAACTCAACAATTTCAATACATTATTAGGTCAGTCATATTAAAAAAAATAAAAAGAGTTCAACAAGAAAAGAACTACTGACCCAATTAACATCATAAACAATACGTAGGAAATTTTTGTTTGACTTCTGACATAATTTAAAACTAGGCCGTTGCATTGTGCAGTAGAAGCTTTTGTTATTGCACATAATAAGAGGAGTTACGTACTTCTTATGTTTAATATTCATTAAGAATAAATGATAGCAGTTCCAGAAGCTAGCTAGCTTTAGTTAGTTAGAGATATAAAAATCAAAATCAAAATATTCTTTATTCAAGTAGGCTATTATAATACAAGCACTTTTTCGAATCGCGTCAATTTACAAGGAGTGTCAGTCGTGTCAGTCTAACGAGCTACCACCGGCTTGGAAGGCAGTTCTGCTGAGAAGAGCCGGCAAGAAGCCTCAACAGTTGCTCTTTTCAAAATAAAATTTTTAATAAATATACAACTATGATGAGCCTCCCGGGTGTACGTTAACAGCATTTAATTCACACATTGACATCATTATAGTATTCTTAGACAGAATAATATACTTTTCAATAATATAACCCTGTGTAATAAAGAAGATACTGATGTCAAAACGCTTCATGTTCTATACTTTCCGCTCGAAATCGAGACATGGCAGTGTTGGTAAAGGGAACTCAATTCAAATTGCCTTTTAAAACCTTCCAGAATTTCACAGATTCTAAGCTATCTTTTTTATCCAACTACGTGGAAATTCTAATATGCTAGTAACAATTCGTTAATGTCATTAACGTCTTTGTTGAGAGATTATTACAAACTGATTTAGTTACTTCTAAATATTTGTGATTGCTAAAAGCGTTCAATGCTAAGTACTTATTATTTTTTATGGATACCGGATGGCAAACGAGCGGACCGCCTGATGATGGTGGATTACCTTCGCCCATGAACATCTACAACACAAGAGATGTACTAGATGCGTTGCCAACCTAAAAGGATACAGATGGAAAGGGAGGAGATAATGTAGTAGTCCGCTATCGGAACCACCACATTTTGGGGAAAGGATGGGTGGGAAAGGGAAAACCTAGCTTACATGCCATCAGGCGGAACACATCATAAGATATTTGGCAGTTCGTCTTTGACATATGATAGTGGTCTTGAGCCAGACGAGGAGGACGAACCTCCTACCGCAAACCGAATATAATTTATAACTAGACGAAACTATATGTCAAAAAATAAAAGAAAAGTAAAATAAATTAATATAATAGAATACATGTTTTTATACAACGTATTGGCAAAACTATATTACTACGTACTATAATGAAATTTGGCATGTAGCCTCCTTGCAGAATATCGGGAATCACTAAGAAAGGATTTCTCGATATACCTAAGAATATGACAAAAATAATTGAATTTTAGGTCTTATCTTCCACATAACCAAAGTCGCGAGATACAGCTAGTATTTCATATACGAGATATGTAAATGACATATGCATGCCAATGACTCAATACAACTTTTGGTCGTGTCTACATAGGAATTAGCATTTTAAGTATGAGCTATCCTTGAAGTTGAATTTGAAACCGCAATCAACAATTGTAGCGAAAGTTGTAAAGTTCTCAAAATAAAGTTTATTTTGGTATCACTTATTAATAAAAGCTTTATGGTTTTCTAGTTTTAAGGAATCTTAAGGAAATAAAAATTATTATATATTTTTTTCTTTCATTAATGTATAATATAATAAATTAAACACCATATGTTTATTCAATGATCCTTTAGATACACTTTTAGGCATTTAACACATACATACATAGCTTCACACTGTATCCCGCATATAGCAGGGTAGGCAGAGAGAACCTAGTGTTAAGACACTCCGTTCCCCACTTTCTGCCGAATTGAGGCATTGCGGGCTGAGTGGTGGAATTAAACGCCGCGCTTTGCCTTTTTACCAAACCCAGGAATTGAAAAATTTCATTTCCTGGAGTGGGAATCGAACCCACAACCTGTCGCTCTTACAGTCGCACGCTTGTGCCCCTATGCCACGACAGACGTAAATTTAATAATATGAATAAAAATATCAGAATTGTAATTTATATTCATCTTTATAACTTACATATATTCATCGAATCACAAATAATGAGTGATTTATCACTGACCTTTCTTCTTCTAACAAAAACAAATGTATGCATCCATTGTAAATATTTGTTTTGTTATAGGTGAAAGTCGCTATAGTGCTATTGGAATTTTTTAAACATACAATTTCTCATAATTTAACCTAATCTGTTTTTGACCGATCAATCGTACTTCGCGAAGTAATTTGTGCTCAACTGGCACGTTCGAAGCGCTGTTATTAAAAAACAAACAAAAAATATATTAGAAATCGAACAAAAAACCATACAATACAAAATAAGCGTTATTGAAGTCATAATAAACCAAAGTGGTCTACATCGAGCAGACAGTGAGGGGAAAGCAGACTCATTAGACATTTTAATTATGGCAGATCTGTCATCCCATACTACCCCCTTATCCCCTTTTATACAGTGATAAAAAAAGACTAGCTGTATTGTTCGGAATTTAATATAGTTATAAACTGTTCATTGTTTTTTTTTTATAAAACGGCGATGGAGCCTTTGATACAGAAAAGCATGCTTAAATTTTTCACCGACCTCAAAAAAAAAGGAGGTGGTCAATTCGATCGTATTTTCTTTTATGTGAACCCATTTTGATATTTCTTTTTTATATGATGGCTAGGGCTTCTTCTGATGTGGTTCAGACAAGCATGCATAAAGATTATTTTTATTTGAGAGGGTAGTTGAGGTAACCTAATATCGTGACGTCACTTATGCTACAAATAGTTATTAGCTTTACACTTTTTCTCGTATGTAAGGTAGGTAGAGAGAGCCAACACTCCATTTTCCCCATTCTGAATTTGAAACATTGCGTGGGTGGCAAAAATCAACGCAGTGATTTATCAGAGCAGAAAAATGTTAATAATTTATTTATTATAACGCCTGTCGTGGCGCAGAGGCACAAGTGTGCGACTGTAAAGCGATGGGTTGTGGGTTTGATTCCCACTCCAGGAAATGAAGTATTTTCATTTTCTGGGTTTGGTAACAAGGAAAAGCGCGCAATGAGTTCCGCCACTCCGCACGCAATGCCTCAATCTGGCGGAAAGTGGGGAACGGATTTGTTGAAAGAGAACGGAGTGTCTTAACACTAGGTTCTCAGGTTCCCTCTGCCTACCCTGCTATATGCGAGATACAGCGTGAAGTTAAAAAAAAACCTATTTATAATCAAGTTATCGAAGATCAACCTACCTCTCTTGTCGCTTGCTATATATTAATATGCATAAAAAACATATAAGTATAGATAACTGTTTCCAATCAAAAATAATAATAATAAAAGAGGGTAACTTTGCTGGCGGGCTTAATCAGTGCTATTGTTAGCTCATGGATTAGCAGATTTGCTATTGTGGCATCATATGGAAGTAATGTGCATTCTCTTTAATATAAAATAATTGAAATATATATTTGTATGACTATATATGTAGATTTATGTTTTAAATCCTAAAAATATCCTTATAAATGTTAAAGTAGATGTTATGTTACATCTTGAGAGAATGATTATATTTAAATTATTTTCACATTTTTGCAATAAGACATAGCGCAGCGTTGAGTTCCGCCACTCAACACGCAATGCCTCAATTTGGCGGAAAGTGGGGCACGGAATTGTTGTAAGAGAACGGAGTGTTTTAACACTAGGTTCTCAGGTTCCCTCTGCCTACCCTGCTATATGTGGGATACAAAGTGAAGTTAAAGTTTTTCATAATGATGATAGAAAGAACGTTTATTACTCTTTCACGTAAAAACTTCTATCATTAAAAATTTTGCGTATTCGTTTCCGTTTCAGTATATACTATTTCTCCCATTTTGCAATTAGAGACATTGCGTGCTGAGCACTCGATTTCGACTTATTTTCAGAATATTAAATGAGAATGTTTAATAAATATGTATAGATCTAAGAATGAGATTTAAATATACAATTATCGTTTTTGGTCGAATCTAAGAGAACAGACAGATGTTCCCTATAATTATAAGTAATAGTAAGTTAAATAACTTACTTAGTAATATAAGCTAAGTGACATATATTTTGTTTAATCAAGCATTTTTCACTCTACGCTAATTTTTTTTTTTTTATTGATAACGGATTTGGCACTCCAGCAGAAGGACTCACCTGATGGTAAGTGGTTACCTTCGCTCATAGACATCTACAACACCAGAGATGCCAGGTGATGCGTTGCCAACCCAGAGGATACTGATGGAAGGGGGACAATGCAGTAGTCCACCATCAGAACCACCACATTTTTGGGAAAGGATGGTGGGAGTGGAAAATCTGGCTTAATACATGCCACTTGAACTGAACACATCATTAGATATTTGGCGGTTCGTCTTTGACATGATAGTGGTCGCGAGCCAGTCGGACACGAACTCCTACCACCTAATAATTCTTGCCACCTGCTAATTTTAAAGTAAAGTTTCACAAATTAGTCATTCAATATATAAAATTGTAGACCATCGTGGCGCAGTGAATCAGTCCGACTGTAAGCGCAACTTGTTGTGGGTTCGATTACATCTCGGGATAATGATTATATTTAAATTATTATCACATTTTTGCAATAAGACAAAGCGCAGCGTTGAGTTTCGTCTTCGTCACCAACACGCAATATTCCAATTTGGAGCGAAAAGCGGAGAACAGAGTGTCTTGACACTTTTCAGGTTCCCCTCTTACCCCTCTTTACCCCCTACACTACTCATACTATAGCATACGAAAAAAAAGCACGAAGCTAAAAACACAACTGATTTTGCTTTAGCTAAGAAATCCAAATAAATTATAAAGCAGTAAGACACTTATCAAGGCCAAAGTTTATACCCATTTAATTCTCGGTTTTCAAATAAATAGCCTAAGAGCTGCCCTCGCCGGATTAACGACAATTAATCCTCATTTAATTTACGACCCTTTGTTCGAGATGTACGTAAAATACTTTATGCTATTTTTAAATTGACACTTTTAGTGATAAAATGTGAGTTGATTTTATGTTTACACTGATTTGACTGTTTAGAGATGGGTAAGTGATTGACTGTGTATGACGGTTTTCGGTTCGTTCCCATTCTATTTATATTAAATTTTATTTCCTTGCACTAGTAATATAAAGTCCAGTCGTGGCGCAGCGGCACGCGTGCGACTGTAAACATGACAGGTTGTGGGTTCGATTCCCACTCCAGGAAATGTTAGTATTTTCATTTCCTGGGTTTGGCAACAAGACAAAGCGCGGCGTTGAGTTCCGCCACTCAACACGCAATACCTCAATTTGGCGGAAAGTGGGGAACGGAGTTGTTGTAAGAGAACGGAGTGTCTTAACACAAGGGTCTCAGGCTCCCTCTGCTTACCCTGCTATATGTGGGATACAGCGACAAGTTAACAAAAAAAAAAGTAATATAAAGTATGGCGTTAAGTTCCTCCACTAAGTACAGTATGTGTTGAGTTCGGGCAAAAGGAAGGAGTTGTTTGGTGGTAGGAGGTTCGTCCTCCGTCTGGCTCGCGACCACTATCATGTCAAAGACGAACCGCCAAATATCTTATGATGTGTTCCGGTTCGATGGCATGTAAGCCAGGTTTTCCCCTTTCCCACCCATCCTTTCCCCAAAATGTGGTGGTTCCGATAGCGGACTACTACATTATCCTCCCTTTCCATCTGTATCCTCTAGGTTGGCAACGCATCTAGTACATCTCTTGTGTTGTAGATGTCTATGGGCGAAGGTAACCACTTACCATCAGGCGGTCCTTCTGCTCGTTTGCCATCCGGTATCCATAAAAAAAAAAAAAAAAAAAAGGAATTGAACGAAGTGTCTTAACACTAGGTTCAATCTGGACTATCCTGCTGAATACCCATCTGTCGTTTTCGAGGTTATATTACTTTGTTTTTAAAGTATTTGGTTGTAAAGTATACTTAGGTTGTGGGTTCAATACCCACTTGTGGGAATAATTATTATGTTTCAATTATTTTCATTTCTCCGCTCTGTTATTTTTATGTTAAACTATTGACGAATTATAAAACTTTATTGTTTCTTTTAGCATATTATTATAAATTGAATATTTTGTAAATTTTTAAATTTTTCTTAAACTTAGAATTTCTACAACAGCTTTCGTTGCTTATTATTTATCGTCATAAATTTTTTTTAAAAAAAAGCAAGAAAGAGATAAAGTAGTAATATAGATCTGTTAGTATAAGAATATGAATAATATAATTTGATGTATTTATTATTTATAATGTATGTTTGTCTGTCAGCAGGAGAGCGGGCACGCGGTGCCAGTACTAGTGGTGGTCGCGCTCTCGGGGGTCAAAATATGCGATCCCGACGATCAGGTGAGATTTATCTTTTTATTACACTTTGCTCGTACAGCGGGATAGTATTATTATTCTGCACTCCTTCGCTATATAAACTATAAGTGTGCCAAGTTTCATGCTCTTCCGTCCGCAGAATTTTCATTTAAAGGGGTACAAGGTTTAACTTCACGTATTAATATATAGATATTTTTTCCCTACAGAGTGTCCGTATGTCACACGCGTTACGTCGCATCTCCTACGCGACTTGTGAGTCGTCGCGTGCATTGTTCGCCTTCGTTGCGAGAGAGCCTCGCTCTGAGCCCACGCACCAGTACTGTCACGCGTTTGAGACTGATACGCCTGATCAGGTAAGAAAAGTATGGTTATAAATACTTACATACATTATCCGTATCCTGCATATAGCTGGGTAGGCAGAGGGAACCTAATGTTAAGACACTCCGTTTTCCACTTTTCGCCGAATTGAGGCAATGCGTTGCTAAGCAAGGAATCGAACCCACAACCTGTCGCGTTTACAGTCGCACGCTTGTGCCTCTGCGCCACGACAGGCGTCATAAATGAACGCCTGTCATGTCGCTTGTATAAAGGCGTTTGATTATAATTGTTTTTATTAACTGACTCCAAAAAGGAGGTTCTCAATTACACTGTATTTTATGTGTTACCGCATAGCTTTTTACAGGGTGAAACAATTTTGTCTTTTTTTCACATGATAGCTATTGCTTTTTATGAGATTTAGACATTTAAATTTAGTTTAGATTTGACAAGTAGTTTTGGAGTTATTCGTAATTATTGTACTTTTTAGTGTAGTTTATTTGAAGTCAGCTTACTTTTTTATACATTTACTATACCTGAAAGTGTTTTTTTTGATAAAACATATCCATATTCCAATTATTATTTTAAAAAATGTATATGCAACGCGACTTATCAGTGTTCATGCCTGTTCCTTCTTTGTACAAAACTAAAAAATAGTATTCACTCGTCTGTCACTTATCGAATAATAAAAACGTATATAAGCTCCGAATAGATCTTTATTTTTTCCTATAATGCGCATTCATACTAACGACTTACCTTACCTTACCTAACTTCACGCTTTATCCCTAGCGGGGTAGTCAGAGAGAACGGAGCTCCAAGCGCTACGGTCCCTGCATACCTCTTTCGCGTCGTCCACAGTCATTAACCTCTTCATGCATGCCCTCCTGGGGGATCCTCATGCTTTTTACGTGACCTTCCTCCAGTATCATTGATATTGTGTTCTCGAAGGTCAACCGAGGTCTCTCCCTACCTCTATTGCCCTTCACCTTTGCTTCATATGTTTCTCACTATACTAATACTAACGACTTTAAAATTAATAATCTAAAACTTTTATTAGTTTTATAGTAAAAAAACGACATTTTTTGAAAGCGTCGTTTATTAAAGCGGAACACACTTTACATGGTAGAGCCTCGTTTAGTAATATTGGTAATTGGTATTTCAATTAGCGTTTGAACCTAATTGCAATTTTAGGTGAAATTTTAGACTTCCAATATATAGTTTAATATTTCAGCTAATAATGTCTATTTATGGACCAACGTGACGCAGCATACCATATAACTGTAAATACCATTAGTTATGGGTTCAATTCTCACTTGTGGAACGATTGGGGAATGACTTTGGTAAGACATAGCGCGACGCTGAGTTCCGCCATTCAATCGTGCAGTACCTAAATTGGGCGGAAAGTGGGGAATGGAAAACTTAAGAGAAAGGAGTGTCTTAACATTCGATTTTCAGGTTCCCTCTGCCTACCTTCCTATGTGCATATAGCGTAAAAATAATATATATATATTATAACTCCTATCGTGGCGCAGAGGCACAAAGTGTGCGACTGTAAACGCGACAGGTTGTGGAATTCACTTGCACTCCAGGAAATGGAATTTTTCATTTCCTGGGTTTGGTAACAAGGCAAAGCGCGGCGTTGAGTTCCGCCACTCAGCACGCAATGCCTCAATTCGGCGAAAAGTGGGGAACGGAGTGTCTTAATACTAAGTTCCCTCTATACAGACTGAAGCTATATATGTATGTATGTATGTATATATATATACTTCACTATCAGTGAAATACTATTCGAAACAAAATAAAAAAAATATGTAGGCATATATATATAGAAAAGAATGAAAGTGCATATCTATGTTATTGCTGAGCCGATTCATTCGACCGGTGCCAAAAGCGCGATCGTCCGTAACTACACACTCGATTTCTTTATTGTGTGTTAGTTAAATATTTTAAATCTTATAAAAATGTTAAAAAACGCAGTTCATCGCATTTTTTATTATCGCATAGCAGGGACAGGTAGTTTAGGTATAGGTAGCAGTAGCGAGGCGTCCATATAACACGGTTTCCACCGGCTTACCTTTTATGAATGAGTTGACAGAAAAAAATTGGGAGTGACTTTGCCAAAAATCAAGGTAGACGAAAGTATGAGACAAAATAAAAGGTTACCAGGTACATGTGGGAGTAACCTAAAAAAAGATCAGCAGCAAAATTCGATAGTGAAATTGCTAAAGAACTTCACATTTTATACCAGTTTCCCTAAATATGCCGGCCTCCCTATATGTACACCGGCTTCCCTAAATCTACCGGCTTACCTCTTTATAATTTTTACCCCTCGCCACTGATAGATAGTACAGGTAGTGTAATCTAATGTCTAGACACTCTTTTCTCCATTTATCGTTTTTAGTCAATATATTACGTTTATTGTGACGGAGGTTAACGCCGCGCTTTTTCTAGCTCGAGTTAGGATATATTCAGGGTACCAAAACCAAAAACTATTACCTGAGTAGAATATAATAACGGCAGCTTTCGCAGAGTAGTCAGCATAGTGTCAAGACACTTTGTTCCACAATACATTGCGATTGCGACGAATTTAATACATTGCGTACCTAACTTACTATATGAAATAATTTTCTTTCATAAATTCAATTATATATACAGTAATAACTAAGAACATAGGCTACTTTGTTTCGTTCGCAGGCGAAGCCGCGAGCTGAAACTAGTTAATATAACAGATTTGAAAACTAAATCAGATAATGAATTATGTTGACAGCATTTTATTTCATTAAAAACATAACGTAGTACAACTGATACGAATCACTTTCTCTTTCATTGAATTTAAATTATAGAGTAAAAAAAGTAAAAAAATATAGACTGCTAATAATAATTAAAATTTTAACAAAAAACATACATACATACATACATAGCTTCGCGCTGTATCCCACATATAGCAGGGTAGGCAGAGAAAACCTAGTGTTAAGACACTCCGTTCCCCACTTTTCGCCAAATTGAGGCATTAGAATTGAGACTGCTTAAGTAAATCTAATAAATTACAAATACCAAAGAAAATAATATAATTTCCAGTCTATTTATGGAATCGCTTCATAGTATAAAAGCAATATTAATCAAGTTTGATAGAATGCATTCAAACAGTAACCGAGTAATGGTTGACTCGTGACTGTCTACTGATTTAATACTTACTACTGTAGACTAGCATTGGTATAAAGGATGTGTTTTAACCGATTTCAAAAAACACGGTTTTGCAATAAATTGGAACAAAAGAAGAAAAAAAAAAAATAGAATAGTAGAAAATAGGGAACGCAAATGTTAAAAGAGAACGGAGTGTCTTAACACTAGCTTCTCTCTTTTTCGTATGGTTCGCTCTTTAAAAGAAATATTATGTTTAAGATTTTTTAAAAGCCGTGCATATTTTAAGTTATTAGATTACTTAAAAATTATACTGCGCTTTAAAAAAATGTATTTTTTACTATTTAGTTAAATTTTACACAAAACGTGTTTTTAAGTTTTTTTAACTATTACTTCCTTATTTTTCCTTAAATTTTTTGTAAAAGTGTATTCTTTTTTAGTAAACAACTAAATAGTTTAATTTTTCACTTCTAAAAATGCAGCAAATACAACAAAATTGACAAATCCTTTAGACATTTAAAATGAAAGTATTTGAATTGAATAACTCGTAACATCGTGTTTTCTAAGATATATTTTTCAATATCACATATACACGATTAAACGGGTTAAAGAGACATAGTGTCAAGACACCCCATTCTCTACTTTTCGCCTGAATTCGAGACGTTACATGTTGTGGGGCAATAATTTAAATAATAATAACCTATACCACGAGCGGGATCGAACCTACAACCAATCGCGTTTATAGTTAGACGCTGTCCCAATCCCACGATAGCCTCTTCTAATAATATTAAATACTAGCTGTTACTTGCGGCTTCGCTTGCGTGGTCAATGGCAATCCATACTACATACATAGTGTACAGTACGTATATGATATGCGTTAATTTGTGGACTTTCAAGTTACTAGATTTTTAAATTAAAAAAAAAAATTGTCTACCATCATGGTAGACAATTTTTTAAAATAAAAAGTATATTATGTCCTATTTAATACCTCTATGAATTGTTTACAAAGTTTCATGATAATCGATTGAGTAGTTTTGACGTGACAAACACACTTACATTCACAATTATAAAATTAGTAGGGACAAAGAAACAACCTTGATCTCACACAAAAAATCGCCATATCTATTTTATAAAGTTAATAAGTAATTAAGAAAAAGCTAATAAAATTCAATGAATTTATTCTCAAACTTAAGCACCAGTGACAAGCAACTAAGCATTCAGCAAATATCTCAGCTCCCTCGCCTTGCACCAAACCCTACACTACCCTATACGCTATGCACTTACCAACTTCTACGTGACTGTTTGAGACCCGTGCTTGGGTATAAGGGACTGATCATACTGGGGAATGGGGGTTTTTCTTATAGATATACGATATCTTAAGAGAACGGAGTGCCTTAATACTAGGTTCTTAGGTTCCCTCTACCTACCCTGTTATGTGCGGGATACAGCGTGAAGAAAGAAAAAAAAGAAAGATATATGAATATTTTTAATTTGGCAGCTTCACGTTTTATTTTACATAGTAGGGCAGATAGAGAGAACGTAGTGTTAAGACACTCCGTTTGCCGACTTCTGACCGAATTTGAGATATTGCGTGTTAAGTAACGCGATTCAATGTTGCCTTTTATCTTACTAGAGTTCAGAAATAAAAATATTTTTTTATTTACAATTACAAGAATAAATTTAATAATTGCCTATTATAGTAAACGAACTCAAAACCACTCCCGTTTACAGTCAGGCACCGTCTTACTGCGCCACAAATGCTACAAAGTTGCGGGTTCAATCTCCTCTGAGGAGATCATCCTGAGGAGATTATCCTCTATTTAAATTATATATCTTTCTGATAAGGCAAAGCGTGACGCCGAGTTCAGTCACTCAATAAGTGCATACATACATAGCTTCACGCTGTATCCCGCATATAGCAGGGTAAGCAGAGGGAACCTAGTGTTAAGACACTCCGTTCCCCAATTTCCGCTGAATTGAAGCATTGCGTGCTGAGTGGCGGAACTCAACGCTGCTCTTTGTCTTGTTACAAAACCCTCAAAAACTCAATAAGTAATATCTTAATTTCAAATTAAAAAGCGGAGTGTATTGACACTAGATTTTCTCTGCTATGCTAAATAAAGCGTGAAGCTAATAAAAACAGGCTTACATTTTAAGCCGTTATAACAATTACCTAAGCAAGCCACAATCTGTAAGCAGCCTAAGCCGCACTAAAGCGGCACTTCAAACACGATTGCAAACAGGCCGAAACTGACTTCTGCAATATTCGTGAAGCGCTTAACTTTGCCGACCCATTTCATTTGTAGGCATTGTTTACATTTATTGACTTCGGGTGTACGCACGATTGATCTTGGAGAAAGTGCTCTTACCGCCCGAATAGTGTCTTGCGTTTCGTTGTGAGTGGCGGAACTCAACGACGAAATTTGTCTTATATGAAAATATTTTTTTATATAATTTTTTTTTTTAACTTATGTATCGCGCGTTTAGTGGGGTAGGCAGAGGGAACCAGAGAACCTAGTGTAAAGACACTCCATTCTCTTTCAACATTTCCGTTCCCCACTTTCCGCTAAATTGAGGCATTGCGTATTGAGTGGCGGAACTCAACGCCGCGCTTTGCCTTGTTACCAAACCCAAGAAATGAAAATACTAAATTTTACATTTCCTGGAGTGGGAATCAAATCCACAACCTGTCGCGTTTACAGTCGCAAGCTTGTGCCTCTGCACCACGACAGGCGTTAATCATTCTTGCAAATGGTAATCGAACCCATAATCAATTGTGTTTATAATAAGACGTTGTGCACTGCGCTACGTTGGCCTTATATTTGGCCTAAGTGTATATTGAATGAGCTGACTGATGTTCATTGCAGAAGACTCTCTGAAACTCTTTTGAAAGATTTAGTTCGTTTTTTATTAACAAAAATATAATAAATGCAGGTTTATCATTGTTCATATTTTTAAATAAGGAGTTTCATTATATTGGTTGGGAATCCGATACCCATTCCGGGAATTATTATATTTTAACTATTTTTATTTCACCGCTCTGGTAAGACAAAACGTGGCATTGAGTTCCGCTACTCAACACGCAATGTTTGTAATACATGGTTATTTTTTAGATAAAATAATTATTAATACAATTCAGCATCACACTGTTTCCTGCTTAGTATTCTCCTTACTTTCTGCCCGAACTCGACACATAAAATATATTAAATGGCGGAACAAAACTACAAATTAAAATAATGAATATACCTGTAGGAACAATTTCCTCCAAATGGGAATAGAACCTATAACCATCCCATTTCTAGTCAAACAATGTATCACTGCACCACGGTGGAATCTACAATAAAATATTTTTATAGACTACAATTTAAATAGATATTATCTTCAATACGTACAAAAATAAACAATTATTAATGAGGTTAGCGGCCGCCGTTTCCTCTATCTGCTTAATTTAACGCCGGAACTCAATCATTACGGAAACGCGTTCAAAAGACTGACTATTATTTAGTAAGCTGAGAATAAAATTATCTTTGTATCTTATTATTTTACTACTTAATATATTATTTATTAGCAAAATGTTTAATTTTGTATTTAACTAAATTTAAAAAGAATCGTTGTGTATTGAATCACGGAACTCAACGCTGCGTTTTTCCTTACCAAAGCGAAGAAAAAAAAATATAATCGCTCTCCGAAAAAACTAAAACAAGGAAATCGAACCTACAACCTTCGGTAAGATAAAGTCCAATGTTAAGTTCTGCCACTCATTAGTCACTGTACGGCCTTCGAAATGAAAGGGGAGAGCGAAGTGTCTTGATACAAAGAGACAACTAAGTATGAATTACGAAAACCAGAATATGTTTAAAATAAAATTATGTACTTATAAAATAATTATAATACTAAAATTCATTTACATATTCCACATTAACACATGTACTAGTGGTTAAGACGGACTAAGCTGTACTGGAGCAAATTAATTTGTGACGCGGATAGTGGTCGTCGTCGTGTAGTAATGTAAGGCGATTAGAGGCACGCGATGATAGCTGAGCTTGTGTTACGTTATAATCTGGTGTAGTCTGAGGGGCGGCTGTCTTTTGTTTCTAAGTGTCAATTTATTTAAAGCTAAGAAGAGTTTTATTGAAGGGAATAAGTTAATGCCCAAGTTTATGAGTATAACATATATCTACATGCTTACATATGTATATGCATTCTTTACTTAATGACTGATAGACAACGTACAGGCAAAACTATTAGACATAGAAAGCTGGAATTTTACACATATTTTTGAGCAGAAGGACCACCTGATGGTAAGTGGTTACCTTCGCCCATTGACATCTATAACACCAGAGATGTTGTTGATGCGTTGCCGACCTAGAGGATACAGATGGAAGGGGGGGACAATATAAATGTAGTAGTCCGCTAACGGAACCATCACATTTTGGGGAAAGGGTGGGCGGGAAAGGGGAAAACCTGGCTTACATGCCATGAAACCGGAACACATCATTAGATATTTTGCGGTTCGGTCTTTGACATGATAGTGGTCGCGAGCCAGACGGAGGGCGAACCTTCTGACACCTAACAAAACATATGGGCACTTTGAAAAGTGTAGAGTAGCACTAAAAAAGAATTTCTCAAAATACCTACAAAAACAGTAAACACTTTATAATGTTAATTTGTTTAGAATTAAATTAGACTTTATTTGATTTGAATAATTCGATTTTCCAATTGTAATATTTATCATATGTATCAGCGTATGTAATATTTAGTATAACGATGATTTATTTTGTTAGAGAATTTATATTGCTTTTTTAATTGCATAGTAAAAACAAATAGTAGAAGTATTCTGTATATATTTATTAATACAAAGCTAGCATTTTTTTGAAACAAACATTTTGTTATAATAAAAAAAACAAAAATCTTTTATTGACAAGCAACATAGGCTCATAGTTGAAAGCTACCAATATTAATTTTAAGTACAACTATAATTTGTGTAAGATTAAATATTTAGCGAATCCACAAAAACATCTGCAATTGTTATAATGATATATGATCACAACAATTATGTCAAAAAGCACATGAAATACATTAATTATTATTAAGTCATTTACGATACTCGTTTTTTGCACAGTGAAAAGAGAACAAAAAATTCGTTCATTTTAATTAAATATAATCAGAAGTCCGTACTAATTGACAACATCCAATTAGTGTCGATGTCCGAGAGCTATAATTACCTTCACTTATACAATTTCATTTTACCTGTTGTACTTTTACATCTTCTTATGTCATCATTAAAAATATTTAAAATTGATTGAATGTGGAATTTACAGTCGGTTCTTAGACTAAGTACGTATATATGGTACGTTTTTTAATTGAAAATTCTATTTATAGATTTTATAGGTGGTTTTAAGTAATATTTTTATGCTCAATTAGGTAGATGTATAAGAAGAGTAATTTTATGAACATTGTTAACTTTTGGAACTAAAATCTAGTAAGCAAAATCCCAAAATATATCTAAAGGCCTTATATATATTTTTTTTCATCTACAAAATTTACCTCAAAGATCGAATGATTTCCATTAAGTAGAAAAATTTTATCAATTTTCTTATAAGTGATAAATTAAAATTGTTATACTCCAATAATATAAAAATATAATATTATACATAGCGAAAAAAAAAACGTTCTCAGGTAGTTTATCCATATCGAGAGGATAAGTAATATAAGAAAGATATATGAAGCAAAGGTGAGCGACAAAAGAGACAGGGGAGGACCTTGTTTGACCTTCGGGAACTCAATATGAATGATACTGGAAGAATGTTAAAACTTTTGAGTATCCATCCCCCTTTCCACCGAATTGAGGCATTGCGTGTTGAGTGGCGGAACTCAACGCCGCGCTTTGCCTTGTTACCAAACCCAAGAAACGAAAATACCTAATTTTACATTTCCTGGAGCGGGAATGGAATCCACAACCTGTCGCGTTTACAGTCGCACGCTTGTATCTCTGCGCCACGACAGGCGTTATTTAATACTAGATTTAATATAAACGATTGCGTAACTCAACGCCACAATGTCGAATATCATCAAAATCAATAACCAAGTGTAATGTTGTAGCTTAACTACTAACTAACCAGATTAAATAATATTCTCTGTCCTACGCCACAATGGTTTTTTCAATGAAATTTTCCAAGTTTATAATAATGGTATAAAGCGTCTAACTAAAAATAATTTTATTTAATAACTTACTCAGAGCTTAGCTTTTCTGGATATCGTCCTAACTCTTAAACCTAATTACATCATTCACTTTATCTCTTCTGAATATTTTCTAAACTTAAGTAAGCTTATTTATAAAGCTCTAAGGCCATCATAAAAATGGCACAACTTCTTACTGTAAACGCGAGCGGCTGTGGGTTCGATTATCACTTGGGGCAAAAATTGTATTTAAATTTATTTCTCTGCTCTACTCCAGTAAGACCAAGCGCAGCGTTAAGTTCCGCTATTCAACACAAAATGCCTCGATTTTGGGAAGATAGAACAGAGTATCTTGACACTAGATTCTTTCTGATTACCCTACAAAGGCCATTGGTTGTGGGTTCGATTCCCACTTGGCAGAATAATTGTATTTAAATAATTTTAATTTTAAGATAAAACGCGGCGTTGAGTTCCGCCACTTAACACGATATGTGTCGTTATGTGTCTTGAATTTCGGCAGAGAGAGCAGAGTGTCTTAACACATTGTCGTCTCACAATGTGTTCACTCTTCTATAGAGCAGGGCAGGGCAGGCAGGGCAGGGCAGAGCTAGAAGCTGCTTATTTATAAGACTAGGTATGATCTTAAGAGATTACAAACTAATTTCAATGTCAGTTGTATGCGATAATCGGATTGGAGACTTTTCATAACTTTTTAGTCGCGACATATAATGATTGCTTAGGCTTAGCGTCAGACGTGGCGTTTATGCATTTTGAACGTTCATGTATAGAGGTATTTATGACAGGTGGAGGGTTTGATGTTTTAATAATAAAAAAAAATATAATATATTTTTTTAAGTTCAAGCTGTATCCCGCATATAGCAGGGTAGGCAGAGGGAATCTGAGAACCTAGTGTTAAGACAATCCGTTCTCTTTCGACAAATCCGTTCCCTACTTTCTGCTAGATTGAATAATTTGATTTTATTTAATCGATTTCAAATCAAAAACACAAGAAAGTAAAATTGTTACGAATAACTCAAAAACTACTCGTAACTTTTGAACAAAGTTTAAATGAAACCACGTCAGAAGCACTAGTTATCTTATAAAAAATAATCATCAAAACTGATTTACCCTAAAAAATGTATAAATTGAGAAGCTCCTCCTATTTTGAAGTCGGTTACAAAATACTGTTTATTAATACAATTCAATTCTTAAAAAGCCTGTCGTGGTGTTAATAGGCAGCTTCTTACTGAAAATACGACAGGTAGAGGGTTCGATTTGCAATTGAGTAATTATCATATAAAAATTGTTTTTGGGCAGAAAGCAGAGTGTCTTAACACTATGTTCTCTATGACCACTATTCTATGCTAAGCTTATTTATAAGACTCTGGGTATGATCTTAAGAGATTACAAACTTATTTCAATGTCAGTTGTATGCGATAATCCGGATTGAGGGCTTTCATAACTTTTAGTTTGCGACATATAATGATTGCTTAGGCTTAGCATCAGACGTGGCGTTTACATGCCATTTTGAACGTTCATGTATTTATGACAGGTGGAGGTTTGATGTTTTAATAATAAAAAAAAAAATATATAATATATTTTTAAAGTTCAAGCTGTATCCCGCATATGGCAGGGTAGGCAGAGAATCTGAGATCCTAGTGTTAAGGCAATCCGTTCTCTTTCAACAAATCCGTTCCCCACTTTCTGCTGGAATTGAATAATTTGATTTTATTTAATCGATTTCAAATAAAATTCACAGAAAAGTAAAATTATTTACAAATAACTCAAAAACTACTCGTAACTTTTTTGAACAAAGTTTAAATGAAACCACGTCAGAAGCACTAGTTATCTTATAAAAATAATCATCAAAACTTGATTTACCCCCTATAAAATGTATAAATTGAGAAGCTCCTCCTATTTTGAAGTCGATTTACAAAATGCTGTTTATTAATACAATTCAATTCTTAAAAGCCTCTGTCGTGGTGTTAAGGGGGCAGCTTCTTACTGTAAATACGACAGGTAGAGGTTTCGATTTGCAATTGAGTAATTATCATATATAAAAATTGTTTTTGGGCAGAAAACAAAGTGTCTTAACACTATGTTCTCTCCGGACCACTATTCTATATACTAAGCTTATTTATAAGACTCTAGATATGATCTTAAGAGATTAAAAACTAATTTCAATGTCAGTTCTATACGATAATCGGATTGAGGCTTTTCATAACTTTTTAGTTGCGACATATAATGATTGCTTAGGTTTAGCGTCGAACATTAGCGTTTATGCATGCTTGAACGTTCATGTATGAAGGAAGTATTTATGAAACCCAGGTGGAGGGTTTGATGTTTTTAATAATTAAAAAAAAATATAATATATTTTTTTTTAAGTTCAAAGCTGTATCCACATATAACTTGGGGTAGGCAGAGGGAATCCTGAGAACCTAGTGTTAAGACAATCCGTTCTCTTTCAACAAATCCGTTCCCCACTTTTTCTGCTAAGATTGAATAATTTGGATTTTATTTCACTCATTTTAAATAAAATTTACAAAGAAAAATAAAATTGTTACGAATAACTCAAAAACTACTCGTAACTTTTGAACAAAGTTTAAATGAAACCACGTCAAGCACTAGCTATCTTATAAAAATAATCATCAAAACTGATTTACCCTATGTATAAAGTGAAGCTCCTCCTATTTTGAAGTCGGTTACAAAAATACTGTTTATTAATACAATTCAATTGCTTAAAAGCCTGTCGTGGTGTTAATAGGCAGCTTCTTCCTGAAAATACGACAGGCAGAGGGTTCGATTTACCAATTGGTAATTATCATATAAAAAATTGTTTTCATTTCTTTTGTTCTATAAATCTATTATAAAATATTTTTGTGATACAGTTAAGCTTTAAGCATTTTGTAACATCATAGAAAATATGATGGTAAAAGTTAACTATAAATATAACAAGTTATTCCAAACTACACTCTACCTGTCATAATCTCTTTAATCTCATCTCTTTTGTTCAAATGATTCAAAATAAAAAAAAAATCTATATCTTCTAAAAAAAACAATTTTCGTTATTAACTTTCTACCTGGCTGAAAGTGAAACAATAAGAACTTTGGAACAATAAAAGTGTAGAGAGCATTGTCTCGGTGCGTACGCGTAAGTCATGGCCGTAGTACATGAGCATGAGCTTACAACTCGTGTGGAAGTATGCTAGAGTATAGCGTTGGTATTAGAATAGAGTTAGAGTCAGTAAGTTAGAACGAAAAGTGGGAGAACGGAGTGTCTTGACACTAGGTTCGCTTTGCCTACTCTACTGTGCAAGAAAAATGTGGATTTGCAAAAGAGACAAAAAAAGTGTTTGAATTTTTTTATATCTTTTTATTTTGGAAGTCAGGCGGAAAGCAGTGAACGGAGTGTCTATACGAGTACACTAGTTCCTCTTCACACTAGGACCTCTATTACATTTTTTTTTTAACTTCACGTCGTAACCCGCATATAGCAGGGTAGGCAGAGGGGACCAGAGAACCTAATGTTAAGACACTCCATTCTCTTTCAATAATTCCGTTCCCCACTTTCCGCGAATTGAGGCATTGCGTGTTGAGTGGCAGAACTCAACGCCGCGTTTTGCCTTGTTACCAAACCCAAGAAATGAAAATATTAAATTTTACATTTCCTGGAGTGGGAATAGAACCCACAACTGTCGCGTTTACAGTCGCACGCTTGTGCCTCTGCGCCACGACAGGCGTTATACTCTATTATTTTGCTAAGCGGAATAAGGCGTAAAGCTAAATAAAAGTTATTAATAAATAACTAAGAGTTACAACTGAATATTAAAACTTATGAAATTCAACAATTTCTTAAAAATAATCATTTTAAAAAGATTTTTTTAACTAAATTTATCTTTTGTAAAAAAGAAGCTACTAAATCACTTCCTGTGTCAATTTCCACATATTTGATTATATCTACTAACTAACCGTATTAAACATAACTATTCTTTTTTTATGAGTTAAATTACATTTAATTAATTGTTTGGTGGTAGGAGGTTCGTCCTCCGACTGGCTCGCGACCACTATCATGTCAAAGACGAACCGCCAAATATCTTATGATGTGTTCCTGGGTCTGATGGCATGTAAGCCAGGTTTTCCCTTCCCACCCATCCTTTCCCCAAAATGTAGTGGTTCCGATAGCGGACTACTACATTATCCTCCCTTTCATCTGTATCCTCTGGCTGGCAAACCACCAGTGTTAATCTCTTTGTGTTGTAGATGTTCAGGGGCGAAGGTGTAACCACTTACCATCAGGCGGTCCTTCTGCTCGTTTGCCATCCGCCAAGTATCCATAAAAAATTTTTACGGCCCGCACTTGCCCGCAAGTCTTTTTTTCTTTTTCTTTTTTTTCTTTTTTTAAGTGTGTATACTTAAATAGACTACCTAATTGTATCTTAAGACTATGGTGAATATATAAACATAACTATTTAAATGAAATATGAACACTGTCGCCGAACAGCAGCGCCGGCATAAAGCAACTGAACTGCATACCGATGAGTGACCTTTATAGAAATATGTGAACCAATATTATTGACGCTACTATTTATAATATTGTAAAATTAAAAAAAAAAACAGTTTTTAAATAAAATTAATATATACTTTTATTATTATGAATTGGTTAAGATTAACCATTGATATAGAGTGTAGTTTTTAAGGGTCGGCAACGCGTGTAAGTGATGCCCCCTGGTGCTGCAAGCAACCATAGGCTACGGTAACCACTTACCATCAGGTGGGCCGTAAGCCTTGTTGCCACCGTCGTGGTATAAAAAACTATTTTTACTTTTCTCGCCTTGGTAACGGCGTTGAGTTTTCCGCTACTCAGCCCACAAATGCTTCTAAATCTTCAAAGTAGGGGAACGGAAATGTTAAAGAGAACGGAGTGTCTAACACTAGGTTCTCAGGGTTCTCTGCCTACCCTGCTATATATGCGGGATACAGCGTGAAGTTATTATGAACTGTATATTTTTAATTATTATTATCTCACCAGTCCCGGTTGCGTCACTTAATAAATAAGGGACAGCGTTCTTAATGAGCAGAAAGTAAATGTATAGGTTAGTAGTTACAGTATACTTATTTTAACTAAGTTTTGAGTAAGCTTTTATATAAGCAATAAATAAACTAGAAAAAGGGCACGTACCAAGAGACTGTAGTGTTATAGAATTTTTTTTTTTTTAATTGATAACAGATGGCAAACGAGCAAAAGGGACCACCTGATGGTAAGTGGCTACCTTTGCCCATGACCATCTACGACACCAGATGTTCAGATGCGTTGCCAACCTAGGAGGATGCTGTGATAGAAGGGGAGGACAATGTAGTAGTCCGCTATCGGAACTACCAGATTTTGGGGGAAAGGATAGGTGGAAAGAGGAAAGCCTGGCTTATGCCATCAGAACCGGAACACATCATAAGATATTTGGCGGTTCGTCTTTTGACATGATAGTGGTCAGTGAGCCAGACGGAGGGACGAACCTCCTACACCAAACAAATATTTAATTTAAAAAAAAGTGACATATTTACTATAACTTTTGCTCCGTTCCGAGCTCGCAAATAATAGGAGATGCGAGTTATAGACATATTTTACCATTTTCAAATATAATTTTAGTCTTTGAAAAATTTTATAATTTATCTATGACACATAAAAGGTTGTAAGTTTGATATTTACTCGTGAATTAAGTTTATGTTCTTTTATTGATTTCATCATTTAACACGTGGTATCACTTACTTCTATAATGTTAAAAAATAAAGCACAGGGTGTCTCTACCTTACCTTACCTTAAATTTCTCCTATATATTTCACAAAAACAGCCATTTCATATATTTTCTCGTTAAATCATAAAAATGTTACCTATTTTAGATAATTTAAACTATTAAAGGCTTTAGGCCACGAAAAATTTTTTAAAACAACATTATATACGATTTCCAAAAAAAAATTGAGCTTTCCACAATAACTCTACCATCCACCAACCATACACTAAACATAAATTAAACATTTTGAACGGGTCATCAAACTCGCAGAAAAGTCGTCGGCTTGCAGGCAAAAATAATAAAAAGAAAAAAAGTCGCCTTCCACAGGTGCTGGCATTGCGTTTCATTGTGGTAGAGCAAAGGCTTTCCGAAGCAAACTGGTTAGACGAGGTTTAGTAGACGCGGAGCTTTCGTTTCGGACGGACGTTGTTTGTGACTGTGGTTGTGGTAGTGAAGTGACTTGGTATGCTATACACGTAAGCAATTTGCTAATCGGTGAGCTTTTTTTGTTGTTTAGTAGTTATGTGTAATTTTAAGTATGTTTTTTTTTAATTTAGGAGGTATAATGTGTCATTCGTTTGTCGTTGATTGTGATTTGAATTATTTTAGTTTTGACATACTCTGAGAGATGTTATTTGAAGTGAGAAAGGAATAAATGAGTTAATTTTTATTTAGTTGTCTGCTTGCTTTATAAAATAAATTTAATAAGAAAAAAATAAGAAATATGTACAAATAAGCTTACTTTCTTAAAGGTATTATTTTAAAATACAAATTACTTGAATTTGATTGTATTTCATTTTAAATTATTACATCTACTTGCATTGCTATAGTAAAAGTAAGCTTAATTGGATATTCAAATACATTGAAATATAACATTCATTTATTATGTGTGACGTAAACCATAGTGTAGAGTTCCAATACTCCACAAATTATGCCTTGAATTCGGACGGAAAGCAGAGAACGGAGTGTCTTAACACTTAGGTTAACCTAACCTACCTTGTTATAAGGGATAAAGCATGAGTTTAAAAATATATACATTTGTATCAATCTAAATTTTAATATGTTATTTGAATTATTTCCAACTGACATTTAGCTATAAAAATGTAATGACCGGTGAACGAGTAACAGAGTAGTAGTGGTAAGTTACACGAGCTTTTCCGTATTCGTATTTGAGACATGAAAAGCTTCATTATGTTAAAAATTTTAGTGTCCTTATATTATAAAAGTTGGTTATTATGTTTTTATATTATAAAGACACTAATTTATATATTTACTGGGTCTTTTATATAAGATCTTATGGTATTTCATTTGTTATATTAAAGGCTTAGTATTTTCATTTCTTGGGTTTGGTAACAAGGCAAAGCGCGGCGTTGAGTTCCGCCACTCAACACGCAATGCCTCAATTCGGCGGAAAGTTGGGAACGGAATTGTTGAAAGAGAACGCAGTGTCTTAACACTAGGTTCTCTGGTTCCCTCTTCCTACCCTGCTAGATGCGGGATACAGCGTGAAGTTAAAAAATATATATATTAAGAGTTAGTAAGAATGTTATTTGTACATATAATCTGTGTAGTGTTAAAACTTTTAGATATAACATGTATTAGGACTTATTTATTACTAGCTTTCGCTCGCGACTCCACTATCATGGCGTGTTTCTAATACCTAAAATAATGATAAATTATAGATTTTATGCTATTCTAATGTATAAGCTATATTTCTACAAAGTTTAATATAAATAGGTTCAGTAGTTTTGTGGGAAAGAGTAACAAACATCCATTTATTCACTAGCTTTCGTATTTATAATTTAGTAAGACTAGGTTATTTTTTATTCAACTACTATTTTATGTCAATTTATATGAATTTGTATGTATGTAGAGCAGTAGAGCTTGTTTAAGAATGTTAACAAAAAAATACATTTATAAATATTCAACATGAATTTTAATCAAAAGTGATATTTTAATAACAAATCGATTACTCTTTTAAATAACAACAATTTGGCGGTAAGTGGGGAACGGACTAGTTGTAAGAGAACGGAGTGTCTTAACACTAGGTTCTCAGGTTCCCTCTGCCTACCCTGCTATACGTGGGATACAGCGTGAAGATAAAAAAAAAACATATGTCATTAATACATGAATAAACATAAAAATTTGCAAATATCGAGCTGAACACGATGGTAGTGGTTTCGATTCGTGCTCTTAATATTTTATTACCTTTAAATGGTCATTGATTGCGTTGAGTTCCGCCATCTAACTCGCAATGTCTTTGAATAAAATAGCCTGATATAAAAGAACGGAAGGTCTTCACACTGAAGAAAAAATTATTGTCACAATCCAGAAAAAAAAGAAACAAAATGTATGAACCACGTGTCTTAAGTGATCAGAGAATATTATAAAAACACAAGGATCAAAAAGATCTCTATATTTAGGCTCTTTGTATCTTATAATAATAAATAACTTAACTATTCAATAAACAATAAAATAAGTCTTATAGTAAAAAGAGACCATAGTGGCGCAATGAGACAGTATCTAAATGTAAACTCAATGAGTTGTAGGTTCGATTCCCACTTATAGAAACAATGAGTTTTAAATTATTAATTTCTCCGCTCTGGTAAGATAAAATTAGTTATTAATTTCCGCCATTCAATACGCATTATCTCGAATGCGATCGGAGTGCGGTGAATGGAGAGTATATACACTAAAGTCTCTTTGCATTTCTTGCTATGCGGGATAAAGCTAAAAGCTGTAAAAGCTTATTAAATAAACATTTAACTCAGTAACTATTAGTTATTTATTTATATATTAATATTAGTTATTTAACGCCTGTCGTGACGCAGAAGCACAAGCGTGCGACTATAAACGCGACTGTTTGTGGGTTCGATTCCCACTCTAAGACATGTAAAAGTATTTTTATTTCCTGTGTTTGGTGACAAGGCGCAGCGTTGAACTCCACCACACAGCACGCAATGCCTCAATTTGACGGAAAGTGGGCAACGGAGTGTCTTAACACTAGTTTCTTAGGTTCCCTCTGCTTACCCTGCTATATGTGGCATACAATGAGAAGCTAAATAAAAGAAAAAGAAAAAAAAAGTATTACAATTCTCTAAGTTCCTTTCAAATTAACAACACAGGGTGGTCGCAAAATACTATACTACGAATATTAATTTATTGTAACTTTTGTACTTTCTTTACAATGTTCCAAAGGCTTTGTTTTCACTTTTTGTTCTGTATTGTTTTTGTTAAGTGAAAAAACATCTGTTCGGGATTAGTTAGTACGTTTTATGAAAAAATTAAGTCATAAAATGATTATTAATTACCGAAAGAATTGTTTGGTGCGTTCTATAGCTATTATTATCCTCTTGGATTAAGGAATATTTTCATATATTTAATACAAATAGGTTATTTACACCAGGTTCTTCATCAATTAAATATCAATTAACTTACATACATACATAGCTTCACGCTGTATCCCGCCTTATAGCAGGTTAGGCAGAGAACCTAGTGTTAAGACGCTAGGTGCACTTTCGCTGAATTGGGCATTGTGCATGGCCAGAAACCAGCATGACTTTGCGTCATTACCAAGCTCAGAAATGAGAATACTAGAATTTTTAAATTTCCTGTAGTGGGAATCGAACCACAACCTTTCACGTTTACATTCGCACGCTTGTGCCTCTGCGTCACAGACGTTTAGTAATTCAATATATATAAAAAAAAAAAAATAATTACAATCTGCCTAGCTATTTTAATTAGTTCTCTTCCCTTATCCAAGAATGAGCCTCGGGATATACGAAAACAATAGATATGTTAAAACAGCCAAGTTCTATACAAAATGCTTAGAAACCAGCTTAGTTAATATTTTATGAAACATAAATTATATTTTTGAATGATTTTTGCTTTTGAACTTCTCGCTTTTTGCTGGTTTTTATGATGGGAAATTTTTTATGTAAAGTATTGTATTGTGAATGTAAGATTTTTATATGGCGCTAAATAACTATAGTTGTAATGTATAAGTGTGGTATTTTTGTATGGAACTTTTATGATGTAAATTAATAGAGAATAATACAAATAACTTATTACCTGTACTACGATGGCCTCTTATTACAATCTTTAGCACTAATAGCTATAGTTCCTTATATTATTTTATTAGGTTTTTTATTAGCGCCACTCTGTATCCCGTATATAGTAGGGTAGGCAGAGGCAGCCTAAGAACCTAGTGTTAAGACACTCCGTTCCCCACTTTTCGCCGAATTAAGTGGTGCAACTCAACAATTTAATCAATGAAATCATTTTCAATTTAAAAAAGTCGTGCTATTTTTGTAAATTGAATATTTTTTGTATTTTTTTGTCAAACATATTATCTATCGGTACGCTTTGTACCTTCGTGTGTTGAACCCACTTCCCTCATACCCCTTTCAACACTCAACAGCTAATCACAAGCATTGTTTTCATGTTTGAACAATAAGCGCGGTTTGTGAGAAAAACACTGATATTTTCGTTAAAGGACACAGATTAATAATATATGGAAGTCTTTTGTTTGTATTCTAAGCTCATTTGAAAAGGTTGTTTTTTGAGTAAATATTTTAAATTTGTAGCGTTTATAATTCTCATTTATTATTTACTTTGCAGTGACATTAAACGCGGCGTTGAGCTCCGCCACTGAACATGAAATGTCTCGAGTTTGTGTTGAAAGCGGAGAATGAAGTGTTTTAATATATATTTTTTTCCGTTATAACCTGCAAACCGGAAAACCACGTGAAGCTTTTTTTTTAAATAAAAATGGTTCTTAACATGTGTAACCTAACCCCGTACTTTGTTTAACTAGATATGACAAACAATATTAGTCCAATAATCAAACCTAAAAAAATTGCTTAGAGTCCGACGCCTTAAACCTGAATCACGATGGCTTTTATAATTTGTCCGCCTTCTGCATAAATTCAAGAAATACGCTATGGTATTAAGTGGCGGAACTCAACGCCGCGCTTTAATTTGCCAGAGCGGGGATATGAAAAAATATATATTTTTTTATTTCCCTAAGTGAGAATCAAACCCACAAACAATGGCATTTACAATAATTCGCCGTCCCATTACGTCACGATGGCCTCCAGCTTTTTTTGTTTTTCACGTTGTATCCCGCATAAAGTAGGGTAGGCAGAAGGAACCTGAGAACCTAGTATTAAGATACTCGGTTCTCTTACAATATTTCCGTTCCACATTTTCCGCCGAATTGAGGTATTGAGTGCTGAGTGGCGGTAATATTAAATATTATTTCATTTCCTGGTATGGGAATTGAATCCCCAACCGATTGCGTTTATAGACGCCGTTCCACTACGCCGCGAAAGCCTCGACCTTTTTATTACTTCTACGAAAGTCTATTCCAACGAAATTTGACTAAATTATGCAAAGTTAAATGTACCATTAGAATATTTTACTAGAGAGCTTTGTTTGAAGTACAACTTTTGTATTATCATATTTAGTGTTATTATGAAGTTGGACATTTATAAAAAATATATAATTTTTAATTAAATATTTATAATAATTAATATTCAGTATTTTCATTTCCTCGCTCTGTTAACAAGGTAACTCGCGACGTTGAGTTCCGCCACTCAGCTCGCAGTGCCTCAATTCGGCGGAAAGTGGGGAACGGAAATATTAATAGAATAGAGTGTCTTAACACAAAGTTCTCTAGCTCCCTCTGTCTATATACATACATACATACATACTATAGCGTATACATATATAGCGAAGCGCATACAGCGTGAAAATAAAAAAAAATAGTAAAATACCGTCTAACTGTAAACGCAATTAGTTGTGAATTCGATTCCCACTTAGGGTATTTAAATTATTTTCCCTTCTCCGCTCTGCTAAGACAAAACCTGATATTGAGTTTACTCTACTTTTAATGTCCGTATTTCAGGCGATATTTGGACTGTCTTAATATTAGATTATGTCTAACTACGATTTATGCTTAAAACCTAAGTGAAGTACAAATATAAAACGCTTGTGGTACTAAGTGACTGACTGACTTACTACTGGTCATAGAAAGCTGAAATTTAGTATGTACGCTCTTTCGTAGAGTATGGGAGAGTACTAAGAGAGATTTTTTTAAGTTAAAACTTGCATTTATGACTTTTTGGCTCTTTAGGGAGTGTAGGAAAGCACTAAGAAAGGATTTTTTAAAATTCCTATTAAAATAGAAAAGAAAATGAAAAACGTATTACTATCGACCTAAAACGTAGCAGGATATAGCAAGTAATATTAGCTAGTAATATGTCATATTTTGAACATTTACAATATTTATGTATAACATAGGTTTCCCATGTCCAATTTAAACCGAACGTTCATAATCCCATGCAGAGCCGAGATGCCACTCACTTGTGTTTGCTCATCCCTGGTAGTCTAGACGTACTATATTACATGTCTTGCATTTCGTCTCTACATATGTCATGCTTTTTTCTTTTAGGCAGAGAGTTTAGTGTTAAGACACTCCGTTTTTTACTTTTGATTTATAATTTGTAATAAAAGCTACTGAAGATGTACTTATCCTCACTTCTTGTAAATTTCTAAATCTACCAATGATTTTTCTATATGTCATTATTGAATCGGTGAGTGCAGAAACAACGTAAGTCCAGATTTTCAAATTTTGAAGATCTAGAAAAAAGTGTATAACTTTCCTTTCTAAGCTAGTTTAAATCGGTTATGAATTTATGCATTTTTTGTGACTTTCGTTGTTTCTGCATTCACCGCTTCAATTATGTTGCAATCTTTATACCTTAGTATTAATATAAGAAGGTAGAAATGTTCTCGAAGGCCGTTACACTAATGTCGAATTTTCTTATTATGTTTATCTTTTCTTAACGCAAAGTTAACTCTAAACGTAAAGCTGAACTATTGCGTTTTGCTTTTGCATTTGAATTTGTCACTCTAGAAGTATAAAAATATTTTAATTTCACGCTTTATTTATTAGACTCCTAAAATGGGACACTTTGGCTTTTATTTGATTTACTTCTTTAATAATAAAATTAATATTATATGATTACAGTTATAAATGTTACTTCAAGTTTTTTAAAATTAATATAATTTTCCAAAGTAACCTATAAAGTTGCGTATTTTTCTCTCTTCGTTCTCTACATTTTCACGCTATTTCCATAAGTAATTCATACTAAATACACATATATCATTCATATAAATTATTAACATGACATCCACATAAATACCTAAAGTACCTTTATATGTACATATGTACATATATGACGTCCATCTTAGCTGGTCGTTCCTAATCCTTCAAAAGCCTAAGCTCGCATTCAGCTCTCTGTTTGCTTATCTCTAAGCTAAAGCCAGAGCTCTCATACTAGTTCTATGTCAGATATAAATTTATACTACTCTACTAGCTGTGTCCTGTGACTTCGTTTCCGTGGACTATAACATATAACCTAAAATCACATTTTTTTACTATATTCGTAGGAATTACTAGAAATTTTCCCTTAGTGCTTCTATGCACTCCCTAAAGAATACTCTTTGTTATATATGCCTGCTTGCATGTATGCATACATGCTAAATTTCAGCTTTCTATGGTCAGTAATTTCGTCTGTGCGTTGTCTGTCAATAGCTCAGTAACTTGTATATATAAATATACGTGAAAACCGTTGAAAAGTAGAATTAACGAGAAATTATAAGTTATTTACTAAATTAGAAATACTTATCATTATGTTATGGCCAAATCGAACAAAACACCAGCAACAGCTATGTGAATTATTCTCATGTACTATATATGATATTGATTTTTTTTATTGATAACGGATCGGCAAACGAGCACGAATGGACCACCTGAGTAGGTAAATGCGTTACCTTCGCGTGCTTCGTCGTCAGCCAGAAGACGTCCACT
>JAKGSA010000843.1:0-57730 GCA_033558755.1 Philaethria dido | reverse complement strand
CATCGCTCGTAGAACCGACAACCGATGGGGAAGAAAGGTTCTACGAGCGATGTGGCCCGCCCATTGCCACTTCAACTTGCATATTTTGAGGATTATGTCGGTGACTTTCGTTCTCCTACGGATTTCCTCGTTGCGAATTTTATCACGCAGGGAAACCCCGAGCATAGCCCTCTCCATAGCTCGTTGAGTGACTTGAAGCTTCCTAATGAGGCCAACAGTAAGAGACCACGTCTCAGTGCCATAAGTCATCGCTGGTAATACACACTGGTTGAAAACCTTGGTTTTCAGGCTTTGGGCGTTTTGGGCGTTCGCGTGCTTACAAAATATAAAATAAACTATTGAGAGCTCTGTTAAATATTTGAAACAACGGAATTTGGGAACTTCGTTGTTAACATTCTTGTTTTATTATTATACTTGTAATTTTAAAAATACATTTTTATTTAACTTATAAGGTGAATGGTATAAAAAATATTACGCTATTCTGAACACCGGTAGACCGGTTTTCGCGTAAATTATGCGTTGTCTTAGTAACATGTATGTCACTTTATACAACGGTGTATGTTAAACACATGGTGATATTTGTAGTATTTCTAAGGCATTATAATAAAAATTCTTACTTCTTCCTCTTCTTTCTTTCTTTATTTTCTCTCTTCTCCATATACTTCTTTGTTCGAATTGTAATAATAACTAAATAATGTTCAAGTTTTTGAGACCATCTTGGCCCAGTGGATAAGCGTCTAACTGTAAGCACGATTGATTCTGGGTTCCATTCCCACTCGAAGAAATGATTATAATTAAGTAATTTAAATTTCCCTCGCTCTGGGTTAGGCATAGCGCGACTTTTAATACCGCTACTCAACAAAATGTCTTAAATTCGAACAGAAAAAGAGTAATAATGTATAACTATACAGTTGGAGCATGTTGTGTCTGCCTGTAAGTGGAGTAACACCATGCAATGTAATTTTTTTAATTTTGTATGTGTGAACTTGTGTGTCTATTCTGTTGGCAGACCTTATAAATAAATAAATAAATATAGAGTGTCTCAGTACTAGGTTCTCTAACTAAAATATTTATTATTCATTCAATTATTCCACAATAATATTATTACATAACGCATATTCTATAAACATAACATAAATATTCGTTTGTCAGTCGCCGGTTGGCGACTGATTCCGTTTTTACAACTGTCCTTGGCGACAGACCTTCCCATGTTTTATTGTCTTTGTTTTTTCTCTTATTTCATTTTGAGGGCCCTCATAAAATGAATTTCGTCAAACTTATGTAAGGAGTGTTTGGGGTTGGGATTGATTTTTACATAGAAAATATTGGGTATTTGCAAGCTTATCTATACAAACGTTAGTATTGTTAAAATCAATGTTAAGTAATAATTAACATTATTATAATCGACTTCAAATGGCGTACATCAAGAAAGTTAAATTATTACGAATTACTTATAAACTACTCGTCAGAAGAAAAGAAAGTTTTAATATGCAAAAAAAGAAATATAGAAATTAGGTCACTTAGTATTAAAGTCGATTTAAAAACACGCTCCTGTATTAAATTTGGTTAAAAATAATTTAAATCATTCCCCTTAATTGCATCGAACCCACAACCATGGCGTTCACGGTCGAATACCTCTGCAATGACGTCATTTCTACTAATATTATAATGAACAAACTTACATTCATGTAAGTCTTTCACGCCAAAACTACTTAACCGATTATCATAAAACTTTGCACACATATATTTAGAGGTATTAAAAAGACAGGATACTTTTACAAAAAAAAAAATTACAGACATGATTGCTTGCTAAAAAAATCACCTAACTAACCCAAAGCCTTCAAATTAACGTATATACACACTATACAGTATAATCACACAAGCGAAGCTGCGGTTAACAGCTACTAATATATTCACTAACTAAATATAATAATACCTGTTGTGGCGCAGAGGCACAAGCGTGCGACTGTAGATGCGACAGGTTGTGGGTTCGACCTCTACTCCAGGAAATGGAATTTTTATTTCCTGGGTTTGGTAACAAGGCTAAAGCGCGGCGTTGAGTTCCGCCACTCAGCACGCAATGCCTTAATTCAGTCGAAAGTGGGGAACGGAGTGTTTTAACACTAGGTTCCCTCTGCCTACCCTGTTATATGCGGGATAGAGCGTGAAGCTATGTATGTATGTAAATACAATAAAATGCATTAAACAAGCTTTTAGTAGCGACTGTATATTATCAAAACATTTATTTTTAATGCTCACTTACTATAGATAAAAGTCTATTACAATATGTATGGAACATCGTAATGCTTAGGATAGTACAAACAGATAAAGCTAAAATGTTAATGATTTATTGATGCTCCATACTTAATATTTGATTGGATATGGTGTAATAGGTTAATAATAATAGCAACGGCTGTCGTGGCGCATAGGCACAAGCGTACGACTGTAAGCGCGACAGGTTGTGGGTTCGATTCCCACTCTAGGAAATGGAATTATTTATTTTCTGGGTATGGTAACAAGGCAAAAGCGCGGCGTTGAGTTTCGCCACTCAGCACGCAATGCCTCAATTTGTTGGAAATTGGGGAATGGAGTATCTTAACACTAGGTTCTCTCTGCCTACCCTGCTCTGCTATATACGGGATACAGCGTGAAGCTATGTTTGTATGTAGGTTAAATAACAAAGAGAAGATGTACCATCGGCTTTTAGTAGGAAGAGTGGATAATTATAGCAGACAATCTATGATATTAATTTATTATTTAAAAAGTATGTTTTAAAATTAAATATTTCAGTTATGAACTGGACTGAACGCTTTTTAATATTTTTACACACGTAAGGTAAGTAACATATTTTTAGAAAACGTGTCTCAGCGTATTTACTTATTTATAAGGTCTACCAACAGAATATACACACATGTTCAAATATATACAAATTATGAAAATTACATTGCTAGGTGTTATTCCACTTACAGACAGACACAACATGCTCCAACTGTATATCTTTAACCTACTTATACATTATTTTACAGTTAAAAATTTAATTGAGGAGTGATAACTAGGCACAAATTACAACAAAAACATGCTAGCAATAAAAATAAGGTGTGACAAACCAAAAAAGCACACATTACCCCACATAGCTGGTAGTAATCAAGGAGAACCTAAAAACATGTCATATTTCTTTCGCCACTTTCCATGCGATTCGAGATAAGGCGTTTTGAGTAGTGAAAGATAACGCCACGCTTCGTCTTAACAGAGTGGAGGAAAAAAAATGAAATATGATCATTCCTCGAGTGGAAATCGAACCTACAACCAATTGTGGTTACTGTCAAACACTGTCCCACTACCCCACGATGACTTCAAATTAATAGCAATTATGTATATACCAATTAAATTTAATGAAAAACTTTGACTTAGGACAAGAAACTAACTCTAGAATTTTATATTTTAAAACAATAAAAATATACTAAATTCTAGATAGTCATATGGCCCAAAGAAAAAAATCAAAAAGGACAACAAAGTTAACCCTTCTCAGAAACAGCCGAAATGTTTATGGATGATTGAGTAAGAATCGCGTGTCTTGAAAATATATTTCCTAGAATATCTTGATTTATTATTTTTGCTGTTTTTATAAGATTTTAAAAAATACAAATAATAACGCTTGTCGTGGCACACAGGCACAAGCATGCGACTGCAAACGCGACAGGTTGTGGGTTCGATTCCAAGAAACGGAATTTTTCATTTCCTGGGTTTGGTAATAAGGTAAAGTGAGGCGTTGAGTTCCGCCACTCAGCATACAATGCCTCAATTCGGTGAAAAGTGGGGAACGGAGTGTCTTAACACTAGGGTCCCTCTGCCTACCCTGCTATATGCGGGATGCAGCGTGAAGCTATGTAAAATACGATTGATTTTTGTATTGCTATTGTAACGCATGCATTCTGCTCCCCATTTTTCACTGAATTGAGGCATCACTTGCTAAGTTGCGTAACTCAACGCCGCGCTTTGCCTTGTTACCACAGCGAGCAAAATGAAAATACTAAATATTATTTATTATAAATAAATAATATTTTCATTTTCTGGAGTGGGAATCGAACCCATAACCTGTTGCGTTTACAGTCTACCGTTTGTGCTTCTGCGCTACGACAGACCTTAAAATACTTCTTTTTAATACATTCTGGATTCCACTACAATTTAAAGAAATGTCTTTTAATTTGTGCCCATTACTCAACAATTGTACTAATTAAGCTGCTTCAGGCTTTTTTATAAGGAACAAGTAATTTAAATCACACACATACATACATATGTGCCGGTAGTGAGCAATTAGAAGCCGAGGTCCGATACGATTAAGTCATTATGCTACTCGCTGAGTATTCCACTTTTTACTAACTATAATTAAATTGTCATGTAAGGGAATCGAACTGACACCTTTTATTATTTATCTGTTATTTTTCTAACCGACTTTCAAAAAAGAAGGAAGCTCTCAATTTGACTGTATTTTTTATATATGTTTTTTATATACATAGCATTTTATTGAGTAAATCAATTTTGATGATTTTTGTTTTATGTGATAGCTAGTGCGTTTCATCATAGTGAGGTAACAAGTCGGCGTTGAGTTCCGCCATTCAGCACGCATTGCCTCAATTTGGCGGAATGTGGGGAACGGAAATCTTAAGAGAACGTAGTGTCTCAACACTAGGTTTGCACAATGAGAATCTAGTGCTTCTGATGTGATCCCATTTAAATTTAGTTAAAATCAAACGAGTGATTTTCAAATTATTATTTTCTTTTTTTTTTATCTTCACGCTGTATCCCGCATACAGCAGAGTAGACAGAGGGAACCTGAGAACCTAGTGTTATGACACTCCGTTCTCCGTTCCGTTATTTTCTTTTTTATTCAAAATCTTAACTATCATTACTTAAAAGTAAATTTATAACTTATAAACTTCATAAAGCTTACCAGCTACATGTTACCTCACAAACAACATGTTTCTATAGGAAACAGCTAATTTGTCCACAACGAGGCATATCTATCATGATACCCAATAGTTGTACAATGCCGCCCACTCGCCCCCTTACTTGTTAGTTGTGAAACCATTCGATAGTTATTTTGACACTCAAATGTTTGCCTTTGTTAGCTTAAATATGATCGTTTAAGTCCTTTGATAAACAGGGTTAGTTTTAGGTTGGTAGGTTGACGCCTGTCGTGGCGCAGAGGTATAAGCGTGCGACTGTAAACCCGACAGGTTGTGGGTTCGATTCCCACTCCAGGAAATGTTAGTATCTTCATTTCCTGGATTCGGTAACAAGGCAAAGCGCGGCGTTGAGTTCCGCCTCTCAGCTCGCAATGCCTCAAATCGGCGGAAAGTGGGGAACATAATTGTTGTAAGAAAACGGAGTGTCTTAACACTAGGTTCTCAGGTTCCCTCTGCCTACCTTGCTATATGCGAGATACAGCGTGAAGTAAAAAAAAAGCGTGAAGTTAAAAAAAAGGTAGGTATATTCTGTAAAGCGGCGTTGAGTTACGGAACTTAATATGTAATGTTTCGACTTCGAGTGGAAAGTGGTATTCGTAGTGTCTTAACACTAGATTCTCTGTGATTATTTTACTATGATACATAACATGAATCTCTTTTGTTTTATTTACCTTGTTCTACTTATTTTTTGGAGACGTAGTTAAGAATCTACTTGTGTGATTATTTAGGATTATGAACGACGATTATGACTATTAATGGGATTATTTGTGAGCTCGATCCTCATTCAATGGAGTTATTATTAAATTGCGGCGTTGAGTTCCGCCACTCAGCACGCAATGCCTCAATTCGGCGGAAAGTGGGGAACGGAGTGTCTTAACTCTAGGTTCCCTCTGTCTACCCTGCTATATGCGGGTTATAGCGTGAATATATGTATGTATTATTAAATTAATTTCAGCGTCCCGGTAAAGCAAACCACAGCGTTAATTTCCGCCACGCAATACCTAACACAACATATCTTGAATTCGGCCTAAAAATAAAGGTCTAAATGTCGTGACTCTAGGTTCTCTCGGCCTGTCCTGCTTTAAGGCAAAATGCTTAAAGCTAGAGAAAAAAGATAGATTTATAAAATTTTTTACACTCATTTAGCAATAAACTCCAAAAAAAATCAAAAATAATAAGACATTCAGTATTCTTTAAAGGTTATATCTATAACTGAATTTACAAAAATATAACTATGCTTTAAAGATTTTATCATTTTAGCAACAGAACATCGACATAAAAAATATACTAAAAAGATCAATTATTACGAATAACTCAAAAACTACTTGCCACATCTTTTTTTAATATAAATGGGACCAAAACAGAAGTACTAGACTGTATTAAGTTATGCGATAACACACATAAAAATTACAGTCGACTTAAACCTTCTCCTTTTTATGATTGATTAAAAACTTATAAATTACTATTAATAGAAGAATTATACATATGAGTATTGTAGAAAATATTTTTAGGGGACAAGAAACGCGGTCTAAAGACGAAAACGATAAAAATAAACTTTATTACCTTGTAAATACCCGTTCAAAGGAATACAAGCGTATGACACGTTCCACGGACGTCGGGGCTTGACTCGCGTGTTTACTAACTTTTATGATATTTTCAAATATGATTTAATATATAGGGATAAAAAAAATAACGCCTGTCGTTAACGTGTGTTGTGGGGTCGATTCCCACTCCAAGCAATGGAATTTTTCATTTTCTTGGCTTGGTAACAAGGCAAAGCGCGAAGTTGAGTTCCGCCACTCAACACGCAATACCTCAATTCGGCGGAAAGTGGGGAACGGAGTGTCTTAACACTAGGCTCCCTCTGCCTATCCTTCTATATGCGGGATACAGCGTGAAGCTAAAAAATATGTATATTTAAGTTTAAATATTCTAATGGTATTTTTTATATATTATATTTTTGACCGATTTGAAAAAAGAGGAGGTTGTCAATTTCACTGTATTTTTATATGTTAGCTAGTGCTTCTGATATGATCTCATTTATATTTCATAACAAATGGTTTTTGAGTTATTTGTAATATTTGTACTTTTTTTTGCATTTTCTTTGAAGTCAGTTTTCTTTTTTTGTTTAATTTCTAATTATTAAAGTGTTAACACAAAAAATTACTTATTAAGTTATTCACGCCTGTTAATGTATACAAAACATATTATTTTATTTCATTCACATTTCTCATGTCACACTCTAAATCCGACAGGAATATATTCATAGCAGTTAATCATGTTTATGGGATAGTCGACGGATTTCCACTATTAGTACCATTTTGAAAATAGGACGACAGTTATAATTTGTCATAATCAATTCTTTGTGTTTGTTGGCAGGAAGTTAGAAAGGAAATCTGGTTGTTAAAAATTTTATAAATTTCTACTTTTTTTTTTCTTTTTATGGATAACGGATGGCAAACGAGCAGAAGGACCACCTGATGGTAAGTGGTTACCTTCGCCCATGAACATCTACAACACCAGAGATGTTATAGATGCGTTGCCAACCTAGAGGATACAGACGGAAGGGGAGGACAATGTAGTAATTCGCTATCGGAACCACCACATTTTGGGGAAAGGATGGGTGGGAAAGGGGAAAACCTGGCTTACATGCCATCGAACTGGAACACATCATAAGATATTTGGCGGTTCGTCTTTGACATGATAGTGGTCGCGAGCCAGACGGAGGAGGAACCTCCTACCACCAAAAAACTACACGATTTTTACAGTATATCAGGGTAGTCAGAGTGAACCTAGTTTCAAGATACTCTTTTCGCCGCTTTTGCATTGCGTTTTGAATTCAACGGCGCGAGTTTTCCAGAGTGGGGAAATCAAAATAGAGAATAATATTATAACACTTTACTAATTGCACCTCAATATTTAAAAAAATAGGCAAATATTTTCAGACAATCGCAGAAGTGATAATATTCCATGCAAGCATGTACGCAATGCATCAGAATATTTGAATCGGTGAGTATAGAAACGACGTAAGTCACAAAAAATGCAAATATTCGCAAGCGATTTAAGCTAGCTTAGAAAGGCAAGATACGTGTTGTTTTTCACCCTCCTGCAAAATTTGAAAATCCAGACTTACGTTGTTCCTGCACTCACCTATTAATTTGTTGTTCATATAAGATTTATTTTCTAGTTCCATAAAGTACAATGTTACGTTCCGAAACGCCAGTAATTGGCTAAAGAAAGGTAAGGTATATTACAATATATACAATAAAAAATCTCAATATTTATTAGGAGTACTATTTCTGAGTAAGTTTAAAATGTTTGTTATGTTATTTTTATATCTTTTATTACAAACATTTAAAAAAAAATACAATTACTCAACTAAAAACTACTTTTATTTATTAAACTTAAGAATTGTTTCAGTTAAATAGGAAAAAAAATGTTCATAAACTAAATAATAATCTCTTAGCCATCTGCTCCTTTATTAGAGCTCACGCTTTAACACTTTATCCCTAGCGAGGTAGCAGAGATAATACAGTTAACGTAGTCTATTTTCAATTCTTATGCCAAGAAAAACGTAAATTTATATAACATTTGTGCTATTGTTTCAAAACTAAGTAAATTAATGAAAGAAAAGAAAGAAAGGAAAGGTTAATCACTTGTTGTTATTTTTTTTTCTGTGGAAATTCCTACGAGAACCAATAGAACGAGGTTTTAGTTTTTATTATCCTCGCAGTCGAAGTCGCGGGATATATTTAGTTTATTAATAAAGGCACAAATAGTGAAAATCTTGTCGTGACGCAGAGGCACAAACGTGCGATTGTAAACGCGAGGATGTAGGATTTTCATTTCCTGGGTTTGGTAAAAAGGCAAAGCGCGGCGTTGAGTTCTGCCACTCAGCACGCAACGCCTCAATTCGGCGGAAAGTGGGGAACCTAGTGTCTTACTTAATACTAGATTATCAGGTTCCCTCTGCCTACCCTGCTACATGCGGGATACAGCGTGAAGCTAAAAAAAATTGTCAAAAAAATTGAGAATCTCGCTATTGCAAAGCCTCGAAGGCTTAATTAACACATATACGCCTATACACTGTACTACGTAGTACCGATTGTGCAATTGACCACGCAAGCAAAGCCAAGGGCTGCTATCTGTGGGTTGTTATATATAAATATTAGTTAAATTTAGTAATATTTCTAAGTTATCCATCTATTATAGTACGTTTACTTTATAAGGCGTGAACCCCACTGGGTGTCTTAAGACCTACCTTACGCGACCACCAGCGAACATATACAGATTACCCTTAGTTTATTTTGTTACTTATTTGGGATCCGGCTCGAAGGACCGTTATAGTTTTAACAACTTCCTAATACAGTTTCGTTTTTTATTGCTTTTTGGAAGTAATTATGTTGTAGATGTTTAGGTTTTGGTCCTGATCTTCTTAAGGAAGTTCGGTAATAGAAAATATATTTATTGGTAAAATATATATTTTTTTAATTTTACGCTTATTCTCGGAGAGTGGTGTAGTCAGAGAAAACCTGGTGTTAAGACACTCTGTTCTCCACCTATCGCATAAATTCAAAACATTGCATATTGAGTGACAAAACTCAATGTCGGGCTTTGTATTACCAGAGACGAGAAATTGTAATAATTTAAATTCGTGTTTATGGGTAGATGCTGTCCCATTACACTATTTATATGAATTATCACCATAGTATTATTTCTTTTGCGTTTATATATATTTGTTATATATTTTCACTAAATATACTATAAAAAAAATAAACCGGACACAGTAAAGTGTGTCGTGTTTACTTTCAAACGGTTACGTTATTAAACCAATTTTATGTAATAACCACTTGCAAATCTTATTAAAATGAAATAAAATAATACACCACGGTGGCCTTAAATTCTCTTTTTTAATTAAAAAAAAGAACTAGCCACAGAACTAATAAATATTAGTTACAATAAACGCCTGAAACGACATGATATCCAGACCCTAGATGAGAGATGGTGACAGATGAGTAGAGCCTTCCGCTGGGAAGGTTCCTCAAAATGCCAATAAACCCACCCACAACAAATCTGCTTATAGTTTAGGACTGATCGCAGATCAAAACAGAGGAAAAAAAAATTAAAAAAAGCTGTTTTGTAAAAAAATACCACCCACTTCGAAAGAATGTGTATAAACATGTATAAACTGCAAATTGTAGCAAAATAATATATTTTACATAGAAATTTCTCTACCATACATAAATACATATACCTACTCGTATTATCACAAACTTCTTTGTTACGAATACCCAGTAAATACAACTTCATCAGTCGAGCGTTGGGGGCTTCGGGGAAGGCAATCGCTGACTGCATTGCCTCAGACACGCCATCGCCAAACGTGTTGACGCCGTCATGGGGGCAGTGATCAGCAAACTTAGAGTTATGAGGAAAAAGTAAAAATGAATGCCTTGATAACTGTCGCTAACCTGGTCATAAATTTGTCACAATTGACTAAAACAAAAAAAAAAAAAAGAAAAGTCAGTCGGTAAGGATCTCACTATAGTTTTAAGATACAATTAGGAAGTTCTATTTAAGTATGCTGCAAATGTAACAAATAATAAATTTAAAAAAGAAACAAAAGGCACTGGCAAGTGTGGGCCCGTGGATGTAATTTAATTCTTAAAAAAAAAAAACTTTTTTAGCCGACTTCTAAAACGGAGGAGGTTCAATTTGACTACATTTTTTTACGACCACATAACTTCTTTTTGGATGGCCAAATTCTGGTGATTCTTTTTTATATACTTCTGATGTGGTCCCATTATTATGTTAAAATCTGACAGATAGTTTTTGAGTTATTCGTAATAATTGTCCTTGTTAGTGTATTATAATTTAGGTATTTTTTATGTTATTTACTTATGACCATATAATGACGTTTTGTCCAGAACGTAGAAATACAAATTTATCTATAAACACTCCCTAGAAATCGAACCTATAACCATCATCTACCATCAAATACTTCTCAATATCACCACCCATTCATAATTCTTTGAAAATATCTGCAGAGTAGGTTTCCTTATTAAGCCGCGAGTATCGCATTAAATAACAGCATTCCTCGTTCTGCAAACAATGTGAAATAGAATCTATTACGTTAGCCTTATGTTGTATGGAAAGATATGTTTGTGTTTTTATAGCTATATAATATTTATATTATGGCCGAATTATGCTAACTAGTGTCCCCGATGACGCGTTAACAACGCATTGTCTTTAGCAATGTATATCTCACTTTATATAAACGTGGATGTCAAACCATGGTAGTGTATGTAACATTTATTTTGTTAATTATTTATATTTTTTATGTATAATTTTAAATAAATTCCGCATTCCTTTATAAACTATAAGTGTGCCAAATTTCATGCTCCTCCGTCCGCAAAATTTTCTTAAAAAGGGGTCCAGTTTTTGCTATATAGATTCTTTAGAACTTGTAGTTCGAGTTGTAATATTGTGTTATTCTTATGTATAGCCTATTTTAAAGTAATGTTTTACCTAGATTTGTTAAGTATTTTTTGTGTCAAATGTCAATGTTGCCTCTACACGGCGGAAAGTGGGGAACGGAATTGTTGAAAGAGAACGGAGTATCTTAACACTAGGTTCTTAGGTCCCTTCTGCCTATCCTGCTATTTGCGATATAGCGTGAAGCTAAAAAAAACGAAAAAATATATATTTATATCAAATTCATTTATATATTCATTTTTCATACCTCAGAATAAAATCTGTTAAAGTTACATATAGCTTTCTATAGCGTCAATTCTAGCAACGGTCTAAGATATCAATTTGTTCGCACATATGATTGTGTTACAGAGTATTGCGGTTCAACACGAGAAATGTAAATGAAGAGAATACATATGAATTGCAATCCTGTTACATTGAGCTTTTTAAATTACGTTATGTTATAATTGAACGGAATGTATTAAAAATTATAATATTATTTCAAGTATATATTCTTACTCTCTTATTCTTACTCACGCCTGTCGGGGTGCAGAGGCACAAGCGTGCGACTGTAAACGCGACAGGTTGTGGGTTCGATTCCCACTCCAAGATATGACAATTTTAAATAATATTTAGTATTTTTATTGCCTGGGTCTCTTAACAAGGCAAAGAGCGGTGTTGAGTTCCGCCCTTCAACGCGCAATGCCTGAATCTGGCGGAAAGTGGAAGACAGAGTTGTTCAAAGAGACTGGAGTGTCTTAACACTAGGTTCTTAGGTTCTCTCTGCCTACCCTGCTAAAGAAAAAAAGCTTATTACCAGCATTTAATTTATTACAAGTAATTTATTACCAACAAAAACACACACTAGATGTTCCCTTATGTAAGTGTAAAGCTTCATCAAGTACGTTTTTCCTTTTACGAGGTGCTAAGATAGTGCGATTTCATTTTGCTAAGAGCTTTCCAGGTGTTTTACCATCAATCCGACATACAACTGTCTGTCTACTGTATTGATTAGTTTTTATACTTATTACTCTTAAATTTTGAGCTTTCGGCTATATTTAAGTATCATTATGTTAATATGTGAAGGAAAAGCTTTGGATATCTTTCTATGAATACTGCGGATGAAAGAAGATGTAGACATAATAATAAAGTTAGTAACTAAAAAAAACTTATTTCAAATTAAATATGAAGTGATTACGAATAACTCAAAAACTATTCGTCAGAACGTATTGATTTAAATGAGCCATATCAGACGCACTAGTTATCACATAAAAATCTTTATCTCGAACAGATATCGAACCCGCAAATAATCATATTTACAGCCGGACTTGAATCCCACTGAATCACGATGGCGTCCTTTGACTATATTTACCTCCCATATTTAGCAGTATTACTAGAGAAAACCTAGTGCTTCTTTAATGATTTTCTTTGATCCCTAAGGATACATGACCCGTAGCTTTTATTAGCTTTTTCTGGATTATTACTTATATATTTATTTATTTTTGCTTCTATTACTTAATTATGTTTAGAAATAATTATTTATGATATAACCAACATATTTTAGTTATCTTTGTATCTTTGCAATTAAAATGAATATTATTTTAGTACTGCAGTAACGATGTTTCACAATCCCTACTAAAATTATAAAAGTGTATGTAAGATTGTTTGTTACGCTTTCACGCCAAAACTGCTCATCCGATGATTATGCAACTTTGTGCATATATTTTTAGAAGTAATTAAATTGGGATATAAGATACTTTTTATTTTCTTTTTTTTTTAACTTCACGCTGTATCCCGCATACAGCGGGGTAGGCAGAGGGAACCAGAGAACCTTGTGTTAAGACACTCTATTCTCTTTCAACATTTCCGTTCCCCACTTAGGATACTTTATAAAAGCTGATGATACTGATATGGCCCCATTTAAATTTAGTTAAGATCGTGACGTGATATTTTGGAGTTATTCGTAATAATTATACTTTTTAATATATTTAATTTAAAGCCTTTTTTTTATTAATATTTTAATTTAACTCCAAAAATGCAGAAAGTACATCAAGATAGATACCTACAAAACAACCCACATAAACACAATATATTGGAAAGCGTACACCGATAGCATTCTTAAAACCAGTCGAGTTTTAAATAAGAAAATAAACTGGCGCTCTCATATCATTTACCGTTACCATGTAACTGTATACAATGCATTGTTCAATTTTATAAGATTAATTAATATATTTAAAATTTTTAATTTTAATAATCGTTCAATTCGAATATTTTCGAAACCCATTGTGGTTAAGTGGCAGCGTTTTACTGTAACCATAATAGTTCTGAGTTCGATTCCCACTCAGAGAAATGACTATATATTGATTATTATCATTACTCGCCTTTGGTAGAAAAGCGCGGCGTTGAATTCCGCCACTCAACACGCAATGCCTCAATTCGGCGGAAAGTGGGGAACGGTAATGTTGAAAGAGAATGAAGTGTCTTAACACTAGGTTCTCTGGTTCCCTCTGCCTACCCTGCTATATGCGGGATACAGCGTGAAGTATGCCTTTGGTAAGACATACTGCGGCGTTGAGTTTTACTACTTAGAATGTAATGTCTCGAATTTTGACAGAAAGCAGCAGTCGGAGTGTCTAGACATTAGTTTCATTCTCTCAACCCTGCTATGCGAAATAAAGCGTGAAGCTGCTTCTTCTTATTATTAATTTTAATAATCGATTAATTTAATTTGTATGTGTATATTAATTTGATAATGCCCATCGTGTCATAGTGACAGAGTCTGACTGTCCATATGATAGTTTTAGGTTCGATTCTCACTCCGAGAAATTATTTTATTTACATTATTTTCATTACTCGTCTCTGGTGAGACATCGTGCCCATTAATTAACCCGTAACGCGAAAACAGAGAGCGGAGTAACTTGACACTAGATTCTCTCTTACTATTATGTACTATATCACTGCTGTACTAGACGTGAATACATTTCTCCTATGTGGAAAATTGTTCTTTCTTTACTTTTCACCCAGTTTTGAGTTATTACGTATTAGGTAGCGAAACTTAACGCCGTACTTTGTCTTATACATACAAACATAGCTTCACGTTGTATCCCGCATATAGCAGGGAAGGCAGAGAGAACCTGAGAACCTAGTGTTAAGACACTCCGTTCCCCACTTTCCACCGAATTCAGGCATTGCGTGCTGAGTGGCGGATATAAGAGCAAGAAAATTAAAAAAAAAACTCAAATAATCATTTTTTTAATAAGAATCGAACACAAACATCGCCTTACAATTAGTACACTACCCCACGCACGATGATCTCAAAAGGCAAAACTATCCAAACCTACCATTATTATTCAATTACTACGTAATCATAATCGAGAACCATCGTGTATCACATAATCATGTTCATATAAAAGCTTATATTACAAATACAAATATGTGATTAAGTAATAAAACTTTATATGTTTCTAATGTTTGAACAGAAGTAAACCGGTTGTGTTAGGTCATAGCTGCGGCCCTGACCCCTTCAATACTGTGGCGGGATTCTATAGTCATTTTATTTATATACTAACTTCTGCTCATGGTTTTGCCTGTGTTAATAATAAATAAATTAATTATTCTTGATGTATAAGCTATATTAGTGTAAAGTTTCGCTTTTATATTTATCACAAATTTTCGCTTTTATATAATTAATATTATAGAAGGATACATTTAGTAATATTATATATACTAGAGTTACCGCGTTAACAACGCGTTGTCTATCAATGTATGTCACTTTATATAAACGTGCATGTCAAACCATGGTAGTGTGTGTAACATTTATTTTATTAATTTAATATATTTTTGTGCGCTATTTTAAAAATATATTATCATTATGCACTCCTTCGCTATGTAAACTATAAGTGTACCAAGTCTAACCTCCCTTCAGATAATTTTCGTAAAAAGGGATCCAAAGTTATCCTTCACGTATATATATATATATATATATATATATATATATATATATTATATAGATTGCCAACATAACATGTTTGTTTTTTAATAGCTTCAGTCAGAGAGAATCTTTGTGGAGACACTCTATTCGAGTTGCGGAACTGAACGACGCGAATATCTGGCCAGAGGAACTGAAAACTATTATTTTTTTTTTATCTTCACGCTGTATCCCGCATATGCGTGCTGAGTGGCGGAATTCAACGCCGCGCTTTGCCTTGTTACCAAACCCAGGAAATGAAAATACTAACGCATTTCCTGGAGTGGGAATCGAACCCACAACCTGTCGCGTTTGCAGTCGCACGCTTGTGTGTTACTATTAAAATGTTATATAAATAATAGAATAAAACTAAAGGTATTATAAATCGGATATCTCTATTATTCACATCCCACGCGTCTGTCCGTAGACCAATGTACGATGCTAATGAGGACAACGTGGGTTAATACGTAATGAGGATTGATTATGCTTACTAATATATAAAAACCTGAGACCTGTCGTGACACAGAGGTGTACAACGTGCGACTATGGCGCGATAGGTTGCGGCTTCGATTCCCACTCCAGGGAAATGAAAAAAAGAATTAAATAATATTTAGTATTTTCTTTCCTTCGCTCTATTAACAAAAGTATGGCACGGCACGTTGAGGACTCCACTGCACTTTCAACCTGGAAAACTAATTCAGCGGAAAGTAAGAACGGAATGTATTAAGAACGGAGTGTCTTGACGCTAGGTTTCTTTGATTCCTTTGTCTATCTTGCTTACAGCCTACTCCGCTAAATTCGATAACATAGAAAAAACAATAAACGACCTATATAACTATCATAGGTTAACAGTAATTTACAATATCTTAACAGTTCAGTTAGAATATTAAAGTAATATTTAACTCATCGGCTTCCTGTCGTTGCATACAATTATCCCGTCATCACTACTAGAGGCGCGTGTTTATTTTTCTAATTGGTACTTTGAGCGGAAGGGCGATTGTAAAATCAATTATATTATTTGAAGAGATAGTCACTTGGTTGAGAATCAGTATAATGGGGTTAGGTTGTTTGCTAAGTGAATTATTATAAAATGCTAGGTTTTTTTTTTTTTTTTTTATTGATAACCTTGGGCCGGCAAAGCAGGCAGAAGGACCACCTGATGGTAAGTGAAGTTGCCTTCGCCCATGGATATCTACAACACCAGAGATGTTGTAAGATGCGTTATAACAGAGGATACTGATGGAAGGAGGGACAATGTAGTAATCCACTATTAGAACCACCACATTTTGGGAAAGGATGGGTGGGAAGGGAAAATCTGAAACACACGCCAGCCAGACCGGAACACCATTAGATATTTTGGCGGTTCGTCTTTTTAACATGATAGTGGTCGCGAGCAGACGGGGACGTACTACCTCCTACTTTCTTAAACTAGATAAACTAGATACTTATCATCACATTTTTAAATGAAAAGTTCTTTAGCGGTGTTGCGCACTTTTTGGAATGGGTAAAACTTACGACAAAACACACGTAACCTGATCCGAGTAAGACAGAAATTATCAAAATTGTCAAGTTTTAATATAATAGAGCAATACATAAACAGATATAACTGTTTAACAAATGAACTAGTACTTTTATACGTGGTGGAAGCAATTACTGCAAAAATATTTACTATTCAAGTTTTCACTTCTGCCTGCACTCCCGGGTGCAACTCGTCGATATTTTTTTTTGCTTCTGACTAGTATCCCGCACACATAGCAGGGTAGGCAGAGGAACCTGAGAACCTAGTGTTAAGATACTCCGGTTCTAATGCAAGACTTCCGTTTGCCACTTTCTGCCGGATTGAGGGTTGCGTGGTGAGTGGCGGAACTCGACGCCGCGCTTTGCCTTGTTAAATCCGGGAAATGAAAGTTCCATTTCCTGGAGTGGGAATTGAACTCACAACCAGTCGCGTTTGCAGTTAGATAGCATGCCTCTACGCAATGACCCAGGCGTCATGTAGTAATATAGCATATATTACTGTTAAAATTTTTTTACAATCGATTCATTAGCTATTGCGATGTTGCGAAGGTTTATTATATGCATATTTAAATTAAAAATATATCGCTTTATCTATTTATTTCATATATTTTATTAATAAAATATGTATTATATTGCAGGCGGAGGAATTGAACACTCTCGTGGGAGATGCGTTCCGAATGGCGTTCGCGTCGCAGCTACAACCTTCCGCACCTCTTTGGGTAAGCTTGATTTTTTTATTATTTAAGATAATCATTGTGGCAGTGATAAGGAAAGTTTAAATAAGATAATTGTGGGTTCGATTTCCGATCCGAGGAACTTATATTTATTTTATTTTTCTTTTGGCTTCACGCTGTCCCATATAGCAGGGTAGGCAGAGGGAATCTGAAAACCTAGTGTTAAGAAACTCCGTTCGTCATTTTCCACCGAATTGACGCATTGTGTGCTGAGTGGCGGATTTTAACACCGCGCTTTGCCTTGTTACCAAGCCCAGGAAATGAAAATACTAAATATTTTCATTTCTTGGAGTGGGAATCGAACCCTCAACCTGTCGCGTTTACGGTCGTACGCTTGTGCCTCTGCACCATGACAAGCAAGCAAGTTGATTATTTAAATATAACCATTTTTTCAGTATATATGGGATATAACCAACAAGCAATTGTGTTCAGGTAAAAAACTATATGAAAAGTAATAAAATATGATGCAATATGTTGTATTGTTGTAAAATGTATTAAATAACCTATAGGAAACCTGTTCAACCGACAGTTGGTAGCCTATAGACAGAAGCTGAGTCTTTTCTTTGGCGGCATACAGTTAAATATTTTCTTTTTTTTTTTTAACTTCACGCTGTAACCCGCATATATTAGGGTAGGCAGAGGGAACCAGAGAACCTTGTGTGAAGACACTCCATTCTCTTTCAACAATTCCGTTTCCCACTTTCCGCCGAATTGAGGCATTGCGTGTTGAGTGGCGGAAGTCAACGCCGCGCTTTGCCTTGTTATCAAACCCAAGAAATGAAAACACTAAATTTTACATTTCCTGGAGTGGGAATCGAACTCACAACCTGTCGCGTTTACAGTCGCACGCTTGTGCCTCTGCGCCACGACAGGTGTTAAATATTTAAATGTAACTTTCAGATAGTGAAGATCCTAACAACAACAATCGATTACAAATAATATGCACTATAAAATTAAATTATTACGAATAACTCAAAAACTACTTGTTTAATCTCGACTAAATTTAAACGGAACGGAACCGCATCAAAAGCACTATGACAATAAAAAAATATAAAAAAAGGATTATTAAAATTAATTTATCCAGTCAAAAGATATGTAAAACACATAAAAAAAATAGTTGAATTGATAACATCCTTCTTTTTAGGACTCGGTTAAAAATATACAATTTAAATAGAAACTAGATACTTATCGTTGTAATATAGTTTTTTTATATTATTTTTTTCTATGCAGTTACAAACGTAGCTGCATAACATTTTACTGGGTGAACCACTTTTAATGGTTCTTTTTTATATCATAGCTAGTGCTTCTGTAGTGGTCCTATTAAAATGTAGCTTAGATCTGATAAGTGATTTCTGAGATATTCGTAATAATTGTAGATTTTTTTGTCAAAATCTTATTTATTTATATATTCAATCTTTAATTCCTCTATTTTCTTCTTTTTTTTTAACTTCACGCTGTATCCCGCGTATAGCAGGGTAGGCAGGGGGAACCTGAAACCTAGTGTTAAGCGTTTTTTTAGCGTTGCGTTTTTCTATATTACTGTTTTAAAAAAAACATAAACAAATTTATATTCTTTATATATCAAAATGAATGTTTGTCTATATGTCATCGATGAACTGAATTAAAATAATATAATATAATTATGATATATAACCTATATTACTTCAAAGTTTAATCTAAATCCGTTCAGTAGTTTTTATGTAAAAGAGTAACAAACATACATCCTCACTAACTTTCGAATTTATACTATTAGTAGGATTCCTTTACATCTTTACCACTCAGAACTTATCTAGGAAAGTTAAGATAGATTTTAAAATGTTTTACAAAATTGCTTCTTGCATTTCAATTTGTATGAGATATTTTGTTATTACGTTCGAATTATTTTAATGAAAATGACAAGAAGTTAGGAAAAATATAGCAATTCAACATTTTAATATTATAAATGTGAATGTACGCCTGTCGTGGCGCAGAGGCACAAGCGTGCGACTGTAAACACGACAGGTTGTGGGTTCGAGTCACACTCCAGGAAATGTTAGTATTTTCATTTCTTGGGTTTGGTAACAAGGCAAAGCGCGGCGTTGAGTTCTGCCACTCAACACGCAATGCCTCAATTTGGCGGAAAGTGGGGAACGGAGTTGTTGTAAGAAAACGCAGTGACTTAACACTAGGTTCTTAGGTTCCCTCTGCTTACCCTGCTATATGCGGGATATAGCGTGAAGTTAAAAAAAATGTAAATGTAAGTTTGTTTGTTACGTTTTCACGCCAAAACTACTCAATCGGTTATAAAGAAACTTAGTAAACATGTTCTTAGAGATATTGAAAGGGACATAGGATACTTTATCTAAAAAAAATATAAATATTTTCTCTATACTCAAAAATTACTCGTCACATTTGTAGAGAGGGTTTCCGCTGGGTTTTAGTGGGTAGTACCGGGCTAGCCGGTGACCCCACAGTATTGTTCGGTCCCGCAAGGCATTTTTTGCCTTGCGCGAACGGTCTGCGTAAGCAGCACTTCCCAGCGTCATAAAAAAAAGTAAAACGTTATGTAGTAAAGTTAAGCAAAAAGTTGTGTATGTAACATAAAAAAAAATACAGTCGAATTAATAGCCATTTCCTTTTTAGAAGTCGGTTAGAAAAATGACAGTTTGAGATTTGACTATCTGTGATTATTTGAAGTATTGTAAAAACCTGTAACCTTTACACTTTTTCTAACATAGCAGGGTAGTCAGAGAGAACCTAGTGTCAAGACACTCCGTTTTTCACTTTTCAAGCAAAACTTAAAAATAAAAATATCACTAAATCAACTTGAATTCAATCGCTTGCTAATTTGATTGGCATATGAGCACAACTGTAATTGCAATCAAACGTTCACATTAATTCCTCATAAACCAATCTATAATACATATTAAATATCTATGTATGAAGGCAAAATATATATATACGCAATAAAAAAAAATAATGTTTTAAATTTAGGCAGAAAACCATAGTGACAAATCGTTTCCACTTTTTAAATCATTCATTCGCATTAAATGTCATGAAATAATTATTCAAATCAACAGACCAGTGGTCAGTTAAAACGCAGGCATATAGTGACTGTAACGCGACAGGTTGTGGGTCTGATACCTACTTCCAAGTGAATGAAAATATTAAACATCATAATAATTTATATTTAGTATTAACGCCTTGTTAGGATAACAAGGCAGTGCGCGGCGTTCAGTTCCTCTCAACACGTACTCCTTAATTCGGCGGAAAGTGGGAACGGAATGCTAAAAGAAAGTTAAGCGTGTCTTAACACCAGGTTCTCAGGTTCCATCTACCTAGCCAAAAGTGCCTTCGCCTTCCAGCGTGAGCTCTCTACGCAAAAAAACAAATCATTGATATTTTTTAGAATATAGTAATACAGAACAGTTAACCGAAAATATAAATATTTATAATTTTAATATAAAAAAAAATTACTTTACTACAAGTGAGATCCTAAATCAATTTGAATGGAATCACATCTAAAATCGGAAAGCTGTTTTTATTATACTCTAATAAAACGTTGCTAAAAATTAATTATTCTCAACCTTTTGCATTCTATTGGAATTATTATAAAGTAATTACTCAAATCAACAAAGCAACTCTAATTTCGCGTCGACTCTCCATTGTTTCTCGTACTACGAGAGGACAAATAAATTGGAAACATTAACTTCCTCAGCCGCCGCAGTGAACTTAATTAAAGGGGCACAAATTAAAGGGTCCTATAGATTTACTGGTTACGACGTAACAAGTGTCTTTTAAATGTTTTTTGTATGGAAATTTTGATTCTATATATGTATCTCTTTTATTTTTTTAGCGGCAAGTAATTTTTTACTCTTTTTAGTTTCACGCTGTATCCCGCATATAGCAGGGTACGCAGAACGTCTAAGGGAAGCTGAGAACCTAGCGTTAAAGCACTCCGTTCTCTTTTAACATTTCCGTTCCCCACTTTCCACCGAATTGAGGCATTGCGTGCTGAGTAGCGGAACTCAACGCCGCGTTTTGCCTTGTTACCAGAGCGAGGAAATGAAAATACTATATGTTATTTAATATTTTTATTTTCTGAAGTGGGAATCAAACCCAAAAGCTGTAGCGTTTATAGTCGCACGCTTGTGCCTCTGCGCCACGATTCTGATAACGTGAAATATTTTCTACACATATTCTGTCATTTTTAGGCGTACATCCTTTTTCTGCTATAAATTTTTGTCACACTTTGACTGACATATGTATATGTCTTTTTAAAAACAGTATAAATTATTTTTATCGCTAATATTTTCAAGATTCATTTGAATTAGAATATATAACTTTTTTTTTAGCTTCACGCTACATCCCGCACATAGCAGGGTAGGCAGAGGGAACCTGAGAACCTAGTGTTAAGACACTCCGTTATCTAATAATATTTCCGATCCCCACTTCCTCTGGAGGCGTGTCGGCAGAGACACAAGCGTCCGACTGTAAACGCGACGTGTTGTGGGTTCGATTTCTACTCCAGGAAATGAAAATATTGAATAATATTTAGTATTTTCATTTCCTCGCTCTGGTATCAAAGCGCGGCGTTGAGTTCCGCCACTCAGCACGCAATGAATCAAATTCAGCGGAAAGTGGGAAACGGAGAGTGAACGGAGTGTCCTAACACTAGGTTCTTAAGTTCTCTCTGCCTATCCTGCTATATACGTGATACAGCGTGAAGCTAAAAAAATAAGACAAAACGTGGTATTGGGCTACATCACCACAAGCATTCGATGTCTCTAAAGCAAGCCGAAACTAGAGAATGGAGTGTCTTAACACTCTCTCTCTCTCCTTATCCCTTTAATCTCTATAAAAATTTAAACCCAAAAGCAATTTAAAATAATATTCGCAAGCACTTAAAAAGAATAACGTTTAACACTAACCATCGCCTTATTTACGGTTATTGGGTTCCCGCGGAGTTCAACAAACCAAACAATCGTGAGAAACTTATATAGCTTTTTGTAACATAGGCATTATTTTATGAAGAACGTAGTAAATACTTCTAGATGTAATAATAACGAGTTTTCAGTTAATTAATATAAAAATAATAATGTTTAGCTTCACGCTATATCCCACGCATATCAGCGTAGGCAGTAGGAACCTGAGAACCTAGTGTTAAAACACTGCGTCCTTCTCCTTCTGCTACAATTCAAGACATTATGTGCAAAGTGTAAGAGGTCGACGCCATGTTTTCTCTTGTGAGAGCGGAGAAATGAAAATAATTATATAATCATATCATTCCCCCGAGTAGAAATCGAACCCGCAACTACATGGACTTACACTCAGGCCTCTACTACTATATGCTACGCCTACCTCAATTATTTTAATTTAATTTAAAAAAAGATAACAAACGAATTAACTCTAATTTTCTTAAAATATGCAAAGTATAAGCTTAATTACTTTATTCTATTAATAACTTATTTTTATAACCAGTATAAAAGCTTCAACCTTAACAATTATTATTTCTTTGCGTGTCGAAAGGTCAACAGTAAGGGGCTCAGGTTTCGTGTGGAGACGCACTAAACAGAGGACCTGGCGATTAATACCCGCCCTGTTTTAGAGTTATTCACCCAAAAATACCATTTAAGGCATGAGAGGTAGCGTTTTTTAGATAGTCTTTGATATTTTTTAAAAAACATTATAGATAATTTTATACTCAACGTATATACGTAGTTTTCACACCAAGAAATGAAATTTTTCATTTCTTGAGTTCCGTCCTTTGTTTGATTCCTTTGTTTGTTTTCTTTGAGTTCCGCCACTCAGCACGCAATGTCTCAATTCGATGGAAAGTGTGGAACGGAGTGACTTGACACTAGGTTCCCTCTGCCTACCCTGAAAACCCTGTGATGCTATGTATGTATGTATCTTCGTAGTTTTAAGTGTCTAATGTAAAGTTTACTCAGACGAATATGTCTTGTTTATTTAGTCGTAACTAAAGTCATATCTCTGTTTAAAAAGTAATTTGCGTACGTCTACACTTAATTATCATTTTTCCAATAAAAATATATGTTTATGTGTCAGAGTAAGCTAGTTCCCACTGAACAAGCTTTTCAATCATTCTTTTTTATTTACAATGTAAAAGTCAAAATTGTCATTCAGTTTGCGATCTCAGTGGTTTCATACAATACAAAGTAGAGATCAAGTTACTTCAAGTTTAAATTTAATACACGTGATTAAACACAAAGTGAGTAGCGTTAAATTACATATCACCTTGGAATTAACAGTGTTCATAATACTGTTATTTTTAATCAATGATATGTAAAGCTTTTTGTGTATTTATTATACCATTCTAGTATAGTCAAATACTATTAAAAGTAAATTGTAAATTACTTTTCAAACATAAAACTATATATTTTTTATATTTTTATAGTCATGATTGTCAGTCTGTTATACATTTTTATACATGCCACGCATAGAAGACAAAAAGTGGTATATAAAGAATTGGAGAATAATAAAATATAAAATGAAAGAAATAGATAATAAAAGCTTATAGAGCTATTTAATTTAGACTTTTTGCAAATTTCATGGTACATATTTATATATTTACCTATCCACTATAGTTGCCGGAAAGCACTTAGCTATTCAAAGATAAACAAAATCACACTACACAATACCAATTTTCACTTTTGTGATTATTTAAAAATGTATGAATGGCAGTAAAAGATTTAATATTTTCATCTATAATTTTTTTTTTAGAAAAAAAATATGTTTCATTTTTAGATAATCCTGAAAATTTTACATTTCAATCTTAGTTTGTACTAACAAAATAACCCCTAAAATCTCTTCCATATAAAAAAACTAAAATTACCAACGTCCATCTCTTCTAACTTGTACCACACAACAATCGCAATAACCGCATGCCTTGATCACTCGATCCCGAACATTTAGGTAAATGAGAAACGCTGATAGAAAACGTGCCTGTCGCTGATGTCTGACTTCGTATAATTGTACTCTAAACGATTGCTATTGATTTCTTATCCCATTCATATGTTGATTTTGTATGGTTTTTGTTATTGTAATTGATTGTAATGATAAATATAAGTATAAGGTAATGAAAAGTAGAAATGATTCCTGACGTGGCGCAGAGGCACAAGCGTGCGACTGTAAATGCGACAGGTTGTGTGTGGGTTCGATTTCCACTCCAGGAAATGGAATTTTTCATTTCCTGGGTTTAGTATTAATGCAAAGCGCGACATTGAGTTCAACTTCCGCAACTCAGCACGCAATGCCTCAATTCGGCGGAAAGTGGGGAACGGAGTGTCTTAACACTATGTTCCCTCTGCTTACCCTGCTATATGCGGGATACAGCGTAAAGTTATGTATGTTTGTATATATGTATAATAAGAAATACAGAGGGAGTTTTATTCTTCACGTTTCATTCCTAAAGGCGTAGCTAAAGAGAACGGAGAGTTTGCGTGCTTCTTTTGGCTCATTCATAGTGCTTTTTGCTTTTTGTTACTTATATTTTAAAATGTTATTATTTGCTCTTACTTTGAAACTTGTAAAAATTAACCAGCCTACACACAATATTGGCACCTTTTTTTAAATAAAATTCAGTTGTTCATCATTTGTCGATTTCGACAACATTATTGCTTTCTACTTCGAATACAATTAAATTAAAAATTATCCTATATCTTTAAAACTCAAAGTATAGTTCTCTATCTCTACCATAATGCAAAAATTTAAACACGCAAAGGTAACGATAACATACAATATAACAGAAAAACATCTTCACGTCAGTCTAACCCGCGCCTGTATTTAATATGCGGGGGAGGTTCCAACAATAAGCTTAAAGATAATTCACACGCAATGATTATCGATTGGTATATATATTTATATTAAACCGATTTTTGAAAAAGAGGTTATCAATTGGAGTGTTTTTTTGTGTGTGTTATAATTTTCTTTTGGGTCAAGTAGTTTTGATGATTTTTGCTTTATATGATAGGCTTATGATGTGGTGAACATCTGAGGTATAGTTTTTGAGTTATTCCTAATAATTTTATTTTTTCAGTACGTCTTTTTTAAATCTTCATTATTTCGAGATGTATAATGTTATAATATCGTGTATACTCCATTTCTTAAGAAAATAAAATAAACAAAGTTCTTTAAAAAATGTAAAATATTTATTTTTGTTACAAAATAAATGTATGCCGCGATTTCATTTACGTGGACTATAAAACTTAAAATTCCGTCTTTTTCTGTTTTAAAAGGATTAAGAAATCCTCTCTTAGTGCTCCCCTGTACTCCTCAAGGAATCTACATGTCAAATTTCTCCATCCTATGGCCAGTAATTTCACCAGCACATTGTCTAGTACTCAATAGCGCAAGCATTTTACATATAGGTAGATTTGCTAAATTTTGCAGAAATTTTTGGTTGGTAGAACTCTAATCGTTTCCATGTACATTGTCGCGGTCTCCACGGCCCATAGCTCTGCATCGCGCTATATAGCGTACGTAACTCAACTGGCTAGGTTACAGCTACGTTTTAAAAATGTAATGTTTTCGTAGTACCAAAAAAAATAACTTTAGTGAAATTTTCAAAAATAAGAAATATATCTTATAATTTAGGTACATTATTTTAATACTTACTAGCTGTATCCTGCATTTTCGTTTGTTTGCACAGTGAAACGTAAAAATTCTTTTTTCCCATTTTCGTAAGAATTTAGAGAAGTTCTCTCTTAGTTCTTCTTTCCACTCATCAAGGAGTCTGTGTGTGTTTTGGATGTACGTTGTCATTCAGTCAATCGGTAAAAAATACTTATTTTTCTTTTGTAATGGTTATTATTTTACTAGATCCCTACAGATAATATTTTTTTCTGTAAAGATGCCCAGTATTCTTTTGAATAGACTTTTTAAAGTCTTATCAATAGACTTCTATTTCTATCTTTCATAATTTAGTTGATATACAATTTTTAAATACATTTTTTAGTTGATTATTTATTTTTTATTTTTTTTCTTTTTTAACTTCACGCTATATCCCGCATATAGCGGAGTAGGCAGAGGGAACCAGAGAACCTAGTGTTAAGACACTCCATGCTCTTTCAACATCCGTTCCCCACTTTCCGCAAAATTGAGGCATTGCGTTTTGAGTGACGGAACTCAACGCCGCGCTTTGCCTTGTTACCAAGCCCAAGATATGAAAATACTAAATTTTACATTTCCTGGAGTGGAAATCTAACCCTCAACCTGTCGCGGTTATAGTCGCACGCTTGTGCCTCTGCGCCACGACATTCGTTATTATACATTTTTATATATGTAATAGAAAGAAATTAAAATAAAATTTTCTCAAAAACGCAAAAACCGAAATCGGCATTATTTGTGTAAAAGCTGACAGAGTTCAGAACTATAAGTAATTAAAATAAAAGGAGTTATTCCAGAACAAAGTTGGGCAGACCATGTTAAAAATTTGTTCCCTAATTTTAGTTTCTCTCTAGGCTTATATTTCAACTCATAGTAGTAAAAACTGAATATATTTCTATGAAGGTTATCTAAAGATAAATGAAAAGCAGATTTACGCTTAATTTGCAAAGCATGGTTTATCCATATCCTACTCTTACCTATTCTTTACCTAGAATGTGGTGGTTCCTATGGCGAACCGTGACCACTTCATTGTCTCCTCCGCCTTCCATCTGAACCTTCTAGGCATTACGCATTTACAATACTAGAGGAGTTATAGATATCTATGGGCGAAGGTAACAAGGTAACCACATACCATCAAGTGGTCCTTTTTCTGCCTCGTTTGCTGCCTTTGATTAATAAAAAAATATGATAGTCAGAAAAAACCTAGTGTTAAGACACTCCGCTCTTCAATTTCCGCTCCTTGCCGAATTAGTAAGCGGTGATACTCAACGCCACCCTTTCCTTCGCCAACACGAAGAAATTTTTATTTCTTCGTGTTATAAATTAGCATTTAGTAAAATAAAATTACTTATTATAATAATATATAAAATTTAAAGAATTTTCCAAATATATAGCGGTGTAAGCGCTTCAATATTTCACATGCAGTGTCTCGATCCCGGGGGACGGAGCTCATTCTGCATTGCGTCTCCCATAAACTAACTGGCTTACCCCGTTTTAAACTATTCTAAAACTACATTTTCTTGGATATTTCTGAAATATATTGCCGTTCTGAATTATAGGACATCGAGGCGCAGTGGGAAAGAGGCTGATTGTAAACGCGTATAGTTGTAGGTTTGATTCCTACTCGGGTAGTGGTCATTTTAAAATTATCTTCATTTACCTTACTCTACAAAAAGGACAATAATAGTGCTTAATATCTAGTATATTGCTGTGTGAAGGACAATAATAGTGCTTAATATTAGTATAATAATGTATACAATTATATATATATACTTATTTTTTTGGAATTTAGTATAATGCTAGTCAGCAAGAACCCCTCTTCGGGTGAAGGCCTCCTCCAAAAGTGACCATGTTTTCCTGTCCTGGGCGACCTGAATCCTTTGTGGGCCAGGTACTTTGACTATCTCATCCTGCCATCTCGTGTAATGTCTACCGACGAGCCTCTTTCCTCTCGATCCCTTCCATTCTATCTAAGCATTACATTATTACAAATCACCTTTTCTGCACTTCTTCTCCATATAAGCTTAACTGTGCCAAATTTCATACTCTTCCGTCCTCACAATTGTCGTAAAAAGGGATTCAAAGTTTTTTCAGGTGAAACATAAGTATATATGTGCCAAGGCTAACAGTTTTAGTCTTTATCATCATAAATGGGTGGAACTTTATGGGAATCAACCACGCGTGTGCTCTGATACGAGAATAGGTTAACGGTTCGCCTAATATATGTGTTGTTATACTGGCCGTTACCCGCGGCTTCGCTCGCTTGGTCAATGTGATTTCGCAATATAATTATTATTTTTTCAATTCGGCGGAAAGTGGCGAACCAGACTGTTAAAAGAGAACGGAGTGTCTTAACACTACTTTCTCCCTGACTACCCTGCTAAGCGGGATAAAACTTGAAACGTCACCATATTTTCAAACTGCATTAAAACCAGTCAGAGGCCATCATAGCGCAGTGGGATTGCGCATGTACACGTGATTAATTATGAGTTCGATTCCACACAATGTCACAAATTCGAGCGAAGAGCGGCGTACGGAGTGTTTTAACACTAGGTTCTCTCTCATTACCATTCTCAAGACTGATATGCGCAGGAAGGCTTCTATACTAATAAGCTTCACGTAGTATCCCGCATATAACATGGTAGGCAGAGGGAACCACAAAACCTAATGTTAAGACACTCCGTTCTCTTTCAATATTTCCGTTCCCCATTTCCCGCCTTCTATAGCTATAGCATAATATAAATTGCATTAAAACCGATGCATCCAAAGTTTATTATCCATTCGGGCGCTGTCGTTTTTGTCGATTTCGTTTCAAGCCGACAGTCGCGACGTGTTTTTTGTCCGCTTGATTGATGACCCTGTACCCTTGAGGCCTGTTGCCAAAATAACATTTTAAATACCTGCTTTTTTATTAAATTCACGCATGCTTTAGAATTTTTTCTTATCACATAATACTTGATTTTGGTGATCGAAGGGAATTTAGTAGTTGGTTAATACGTTCCCTTCTTTGACATATTTAAAGATATTTTGTTAAATATAAATAAATTCCATCAAAAACATAAATAAGAAAATGAAAGAGAAGTTATATGAGTTGTTGTCAACTTCGCCGACAAAGTAAGTGAAACATCAAGTTAAAACAAATTATTTTATATTTTCTATAACAATATTAAGAGACCATCGTAAACATAATCGGTAATGGGTTCGATACTCAACCGGGGGAATGACAATATTTAAATTATTCCCCCGTTCTATTAAGACAAACAGCGGCGTTGAACTCCGCCAATCAATACACGCACTCGATGTCGTGATTTCGGACTATAAATGGAGAACAGAATCTCTTTCTACTCTGCTATGCGAGAAGTAACGTGAAAGTGAAAAACAAGTTAAATTCTAAACTATTTCCAAAAGCACACGTGACGTGAAACTATTTAATGGCAGGTTAAAGAAATACAGAATAAACTGAAATACTAAGATTTGTTCACCGGATGTTATTATAAATGAATTCTGTCACGCGAGCGCTGCATCCATTTAGCGATGTTTAAATGTATTTAGAGGTTACTTTAGTTATCAAAAAGCTTTATCGCGCATAGCAGGGTAGTTAAGTGTCTTGACACTATGTTCGCCACTTTCTCCCTCAATTCGATACATTGTGTATTAATTGACGTAACTAAATACCGCGCTTTAGTTTGTTAGAACGGAGAAATGAAAATAGCTTAAATTATTCCCCGAATGGAAATAGAATCTACAACCAATCGCGATAGATTCAGAGGCTATTCCACTGCGACACGACGACTTTTAATTAGGGTAATGACGTGATAGATGTATTTTTTTTAACTCTACGCTGTATCCTGCATATAGCAGGGTAGGCAGAGGGAACCTGAGAACCTAGTGTTAACACACTCACTTTCCGCCGCCACTTTCCGCCGAATTGAGGCATTGCGTGCTGAGTGGCGAAACTCAACGCCGCACTTTGCCTTGTTACCAAACCCAGGATACGAAAAGACTAACATTTCCTGGAGTGGGAATCGAACCCACAACCTGTCGCGTTTACAGTCGCTCGCTTGTGTCTCTGCGACACGACAGGCATATGTATAAAATAATAATCCAATTAAATTTGTTCCTAAAGTTCTATATGGCTCCTATTAATGAGTATATTACATTACTGTAAAATATGATGTCATCTTAGTAATGGAAGCGTTTGACTGTTTTCACTGTATTTATCTCGCATGGTAGTCGGAGAGAACCTAGGAAGCTAGTGTCAATATCTCCGTTCGCTGCTTTCTGTCCGAATTCTAGAAATTCATGTTCAGCGAAGCGAAGAGATAAAAAGAATTTAAAAATAAACATACCCTCAAATGTGACTCGAACTCAGAACCTTTCGCCTTTACACTCAGACATTATCCCAATACACCACGATAGCCATTTATAATATTAGATTAGCATCAATATTAAACAAATTAAATATAAGCTAACAAAATACCCCTTAGCTCTTATTTCCCATGCTTAAAGTTCATTTTTCAATAATATTTTATGAACAAACAGTAAAATATATTCATATTGTTTATACAGGTCGTCGGTTCACATTCCATTGTAAGAATGCAAGGCTTGATTTATAGCGCGGATACTTTCGGAAGCGGACGTGGTAGGATTGAGCAATACATAAAATATTTGAGTGACATATTTTGTGTGTACATAAGTTAGTAGTTATTCGGAATTTAGTTGTTTCCTAAGAAATGTATTAAAATATTTGTTTTGTTTAGTTTGGTAAGAGGAAATAAATTAGAACACTGTTAGGGTGACGTTTTTACTTGAACTAATGTCCCCGTAAATGCGTTAATAACGCATAGTAAGCATAAGCGTAGTGACGTATATGTCACTTTGTATAAACATGAGTGTCGAACCATGGTAGTTTGTGTAACATTTATTTTATTAATTTAATATACTTTTTACGCATTATTTAAAAAAATATATATAATTCAGTTGCCTTATCCAAAATAATTAAAATTATTCTCCTGAGTAGGAATCGAACCGATACTAACAACACTGTGCCACTGCGCTAAAACGGTCACAAACTCAAATAGATATCTATCACAAATATTACTAAAGTATTAAGGAAAGCTCGCATTCCAAAACGTTTTCAGTTTACGACGGGAAGCGTGATACACTACAATGTTTACTTTAAATATAACTCTTTCAAAACACAATATAAAATCGTTCTTATTTAGTTGAAAATAAGATTCAATTTCAATTGATTATTAAATTACGTTATTAGAAACATTAAAGCAATCATTATGAATAGATTATTGTGCACTGAAATAGGCTTTCGTTTATTGAATTTTTAACCGATTTCGAAATAAGGAGGTTCTTAATGTTTTTTTTATACCTGTCGTGGCGCAGAAGCACAAGTGTGTGACTGTAAATGCGACAGGTTGTGGGTTCGATTCCCACTCCAGGAAATGTAAGAGTTTTGTATTTTCATTCCCTTATTTCTTATATTACAGAGCAAAGAGCTAAGCGGCACATGTACGCGTGTTCCGGACACTCTCCCTGGACTGACACATCACTATCCACACTGCTTGGACAGGTGAGCATTATTAGTTTTAAAATATGCATTTGGGAATAAGAACTACTCAGACAACCTTTAAAAGCCATATTTAAGCTCAACGCCGCGCTTTGCCTTATTACCAAGCCCAAGAAAATGAAAATACTAAATTTTACATTTCCTGGAGTGGGAATCGAACCCACAACCTGACGCGTTTACAGTCGCACGCTTGTGCCTCTGCGCCACGACAGGCGTTAAAACTCACTCAACACGCAATGCCTCAATTTGGCGGAAAGTGGGGAACGGAAATGTTGAAAGAGAATGGAGTGTCTTAACACTAGGTTCTCTGGTTTCCTCTGCCTACCCCGCTATATGCGGGATACAGCGTAAAGTTAAAAAAAAGACATATTTAAACCATATATAAACAATTACATTTTTATTGACCATATTTAAACAATTACAAAAAATCTACTTTAAGGAACAAAAACCTGTCCTTTAATAAATTTCACTATAAACATTTCTCCTATATGTAATATTGATTGACATCAGATCAAAGGCATGTAAAATGTTAGGTTTACGTAGAACCTGTCTACATATTGTTTCAATTCTTAATAATCCATTAGTAACATAATTATCATGACATTACAGATCACCACCACAATGCGATATAATGGGTGGTACAAACGAAGCGAGCGAGCCCAGCGAAGCCAGCGAGGCCAGTCCGACTTCCTCAGAAGACTGGAACTCTCCCACCGAATTGAGTTGCTACCGGAGACTTGGGGAGAGACTGGAGAAAATGGAAAGACCGCCTTTAATGAAGCGGCTGGCGTTGGGTCTGAGTGGAGCCTTGTTGCAGCCATCTGATGATGATGCTACTCCTCTTGTTACTGATACTCCTACTACGTAAGTTTTTTTTCTGTTATATTCTGTACCCAATCGGGTAGATAAAAATTATAACCTAAGAAGTCGGTTCTTTGTTTTACGTACTAGAGGTAATAAAAACATACAAAAAAACTCAATCATTTTAACAATAATATAATTTCTTATAGTTTAAATAAGGCAAGAAGATAGTTTAGTGTAATATAACTCCATCGTATACTTACATTGAGTTATGTAGATTGATTCAGTTCTCAATCGGAGGAATGAATAAAGTATGAATATTATTTCTATTTTCTCGCTCTGGTAATAAAGCGCTGAGGTAGAGGTAGGTTGCTCTGCGTAAACAAAATAAAAAGAGTCTATCCAAATCAAAATCTTTTTATTACACTGAGTTCTTTCTCTCTTTCTCTCTTCATGACTTAAAATCGTGGCCATGTTAGCCCGGGTGTTCAGAACGGACGAAATGTTTCCAGCGGATCCTATCGGTTTATAGCAACTTTATCTCTAAGAGTGCACTCGCAATGCCTCAATTCGGCGGAAAGTGGGGAACGGAATTGTTGAAAGAGAATGGAGTGTCTTGACACTAGGTTCTCTGGTTCCTTCTAGGCAGAAGGGTACCCTAGGGCACCCTGTTATATGCGGGTTACAGCGTGAAGTTAAAAAAAATCTCTAAGAGTATCTTAATATTAAGAACATATTATAAACATTGCAGGCCAACAAACGTGCCGTTGTGTCTCAACGGCGGCTACATAAACGAGGCGTCGGAGGCAGAGGCGCGCACGCGAGACAGCAATCGCGCGCGCGACGCACTCTCCTGCGACGACGGGGACTTTAGAAAATGCAATAATATTATTAATGGGTAAGTAAAATATGTGAACTCAAAGAAATTTCAAAACAAACTTCAAACCAAATGCATTAAAGTTAAAAATAAAATTCTCTAAAATTTTGAGCATAGAGCAACAACAAGCTTAACTAAACTTGAATGGGAGTACGAGAAATATTAGCTATTATATAAAAAAAGAATTACCAAAATTGGTTCATCTGTAAAAAGTAAAGTATATGGTAACACAAAAGAAAATAGTCGAAATGAGAACCATTCTCCTCCTTTTTTGAATTTAGCTAAAAAAACAACTTATTTAAGATGGTGATGAGATTACTGACATTAAAGTAAAATACAATTATTATTTTTTTTTGATGCATCTACCGAAAAAATGATATTTTAGGAGTGATTGCATCAAAAAGGCAAAAATGCATATTGACATTATTGTTAGAGGAGGCCGATATATATTTGAAATTAAATATTCGTTCTAAAATTATTTATACATGATGCCCTAACTCCATTGACTTAAAAAAAGTTTTAGACTACGACCCGTCTAACAATAGTTAGAACTTTGGGACACATCAGGGACTTCCTGCATATTATAGAAAATATGGATATAATTAATATTCCCTTGCAGCGAGTTTTGGAATTATTTATTTCTTTACAATTGTTAATACATTTACACCTTTATTATTTGTAATGCCGGACATTTAAACGAATAAGAAAGTATACTTTCTACTCGTATGTAATCCTATTGATAATGAAAAATGAACATTACTGTATCGTAAAAGCATATCTTATCACTCGTTAAGTTATTATTACTATGATTTGAAATTGTTTTATTCAATTAAATTTAATTGAAATAACTTACATGTATGGAAACCATCTTCCAGAAGACCGAGCAACGGCAGCGCGGCGACGTCGTCCTCCTCCGGCGAGTCCTCTTGCGGCGCGTCGCGTAACTCCGGTAATAACAACCTGCGACCTCTCGAACCGGAACTGCGACACGCGCCGTGGTTCCAGCAGGGGATACCTAGAGAAGTAAGCATTAGTTCTTTTAAATAAAGTTTTTTAAAATATTGATGGCTTAATAATAACTATGTTTAGAAGCCATCGTGGCGCAGTAAAAGTCTGAGTAACAGTCTAACAGTTTGAATTTAAGTCTGCTTATTCTGCTGTAACTCACAACCAATCGCATTTGAAGTTACATGTTGTCCCACTGCGCTTGAATGGCTTCTAAGACTCTAAAGCTAATCGTGCCTTTAAATGTCTACAACCAATATGGCATATGGTGACTGGAGTGTTCTAACACTAACTGTACTCCTAAACGTCCTCATATTTGGCAAGAAGTTGATGCCAAAATATCTCATGTTCATCTGTGTTTCTAAATATCTTAGTTTTGTTTCTAAAAGCCACTTACTACCACTACATTACACTTAGGCAGAATGTCGAGATCAGAGTGTCATAACATTAATTCTACCCCTGACTTATCCGGTATATACTAACTAAGAGAGTGTCGTCACTAACTCGCCTACACACACGCCTACAGATCGCACTGGAGGTGCTGGGCGCGCAGTCCCCAGGCGCGTTCCTAGTGCGCGCGAGCACCACTCAGGCGGGCTGCCTCGCACTGTCGTTGCGCGTGCCGCGGGACTTCGCGCCGCTCGGTATCGCGCACTACCTCATACTGAGGACACCTAAGGGGTATAAGATTAAGGTACGTATTAGACACGAAGATAATTATAGCTAAATATATAAGGGACCAACTAACAAGGCCATTCCGTTGCCAAGGCAACTTGTATTTGACTTGTTAATGTATTGGTATTTGTATGAACTAATGCTTAGAATTTTAATACTACTTATTGCTTTAATTTTTGAAGAAAAATTTCTATTTTGAAACTCGACGTAACGATAAAGCGACACTAAAAAGTAACAAACATAGCATATAGAGAGTGAGATAATATAAAAGATCGATTTTACATTTACGTAGTATCGCTTCTATTATTTTTGATCTGCACATATTTTTATACTTTGGGAAATTGAAGACGTTCGGACGAATGTGACTCATTTTATAGATTTATGATAACTAGTGTCCTCGTTGACGCGTTAAAAACGCGTTGTCTTTATCAATGTATGTATATGTCATTTTATATAAACTGATATATGAACTATAAGCGTGTCAAGTTTCATGCTCCTCCGTCCGCGTAATTTTCGTAAAAAGGGGTACAAAGTTTTTACTTCACGTATAGATAATGTTGTTTGCTTCTTCTGAAGTTTAGATTCTAAACTGACGATATATTTATAATATTTGCAGGGTTTCACAAAAGAATTCACATCATTATCAGCACTAGTAACCCACCACAGTGTTATGCCGGAGCTCCTACCGGTACCACTCCGTCTGCCGCGCGCGCCGCCGCGACTTCGCAGCGACCTCGAGCAGCTAGAGAGACTCGCGCCGGCGCCGCCCGCGCCGCCCGCCAACCACGCGACCGCACACCGCCCGCAGCTGGATGTGTAGCGTGACGTGACGTGGCAGGTGTGACGTGACGTGTGGCGTGGCGTCATGTGGAAGTTGGACAGTTGGAGGTGTAAGGGGGTGAGGCATGCCATAACGTAGCATATATGACTTGACACTGGATATGACATAACGTGGCGTGACGTGGCGTGTATGTCTGACGTGATAAGAGGCGTCACGTGATGCGACGTGCCGTAACGTGATGTGTGGCAGTTGGAGATGACGTAACCCGACACCTCACGTGATGTGATGACGTGACGTGCGACACGTCGTGTGTAAGAATGGATTCGTAAATATTACAATTATTTATTTGATAAAAAAATCTCAATTCAATGATCAATATATGACTATATGAGAAAAAAATATGAAAGTTTTCCCATACAAAATACTTTTTTTTTTTTTTTTTTTTTTGTTTTTTTTTTTTTTTTTTTTTTTGGTTAACGGATGGCAAACGAGCAGAAGGACCACCTGATGGTAAGTGATTACCTTCGCCCATGAACATCTACACCACCAGAGATGTTGTAGATGCGTTGCCAACATAGAGGATAGAGACGGAAGGGGAGGATAATGTAGTAGTCCGCTATCGGAACCACCACATTTTTGGGAAAGAATGGGTGGGAAAGGGGAAAACCTGGCTTACATGCCATCGAACCGGAACACATCATAAGATATTTGGCGGTTCGTCTTTGACATGATAGTGGTCGCGAGCCAGACGGAGGACGAACCTCCTACCACCAAAAAAATACTTAATACTTTCGATAACGATACGAATACTTTGTCGCAAGTTTTCGTGCTTGCCCTATAGGTCCTCGATTTGACTGTATTTTTTAATGTGTACTACCGCATAACTTTTTACTGGATGAATCATTTTTGATGATTCTTTTTTTTTATATAATAGCTAGTGCTTCTAATGTGGTCCCATTTGAATTCAGTTAACATCTGAGCAGCAGTTTTTGAGTTATCCGTAATAATGTCACTTTCTACATTTTATGTGAAGTCGGTTTCCTTAATTATAATATAATGACAGAGAACAAAAAATAATCAATATCATTTTATATAATTTTTGATTTTTTTTGATTGGAAGTCAAATATACTAAATATATTATATAAATAATTAATTTCCTCATCTCTCTCTTCTCATGAGATATAAAGAAATAATCAAACTACATCAACAAAATGTCAATATCATGCTGCTGCTTCGAACCCAAAATGATGAGTTCTTGAGAAATGTAAGTTAATATGTCGAATAAAACATGTTGTTATTTAACAACAAATTTTGAACCTCAGTTTCTAAATGGTTCAAAGTGGAAGTTCAAAAATTTTGTATGGAAAAAGTATTTTGATAATACTAAATGTGCGAAATACACTTTAAAATAATTTAAAATGGAATGACGTAAAGTGAAAATGAATTATTTAATATACATATATTGAATAATTGTAAATCAATTATTATTAACACGATAATCGTGGGTTCAAATCCCACACAGGGGAATATATCCATACCAGGCGTGAAATAGTTGATAAATTAAAAATGTTTAAAATTCACCTTTACTTTGTATGTAATTGTTTGAATTACTTTATTTTGTCGTTTATTGACCCTATAATTGAAACAAATCTTAATGCTTCCTATATTTAAAAATACAGCCATTGACGTCGATTTATCATACGCTTGGTACCCATATATTTGTATATTTATGTTATTATATATGTATGGGAGGTATTGAACAAAGCGCGGCGTTGAGTTACGCCACTCTAAGCCGAAAAAGATGAATAAAATGCAATGACATTAACTGAAAATGTAATATTTTGAATACAATTGTGAATCCATCATTACTATTAACACGGTATTCGTGGGTTCAAATCCCATTCAGGGGAATATATGTGTACCAGGTGGGTAATAAGTTGATAGAATGAACATGTAAAATTTTAGAGCAGGCACTTTTAATATTAAAATTTATCTGTAATTTCCGTTCTCATGTTATTTTGTTTTGTTTGTTTTCTTATAATTTAGTTATTTATTCACTCTATAAATAAAACGCCTGTCGTGTCACAGAGGCACAAACGTGCGACTGTAAACGTGACAGGTTGTCGTACCACCCACTCCAGGAAATGGAATTTTGCATTTCCTGGGTTTGATTACTAGGCCAAGCGCAGCGTTGAGTTCCGCCACCTCAGCACGCAATGCCTCAATTCGACGGAAAGTGGGAAACGGGAATGTCTTAACACTAGGTTCCCTCTGCCTATCCTGCTATATGCGGGATACAGCGTGAAGCTATGTATGTATGTATAAATAAAAACTTAATCCATATTAATATTTCAAAAATTATACATACCCGACTTATTAACCTATTCACGCTCGGTACGCATTTGTATATTTATGTAATGAACAGATCGCGGCGTTAAGTTACGCCACTATAAACCGAAAAAGATGAATAAAATGCAAAATATATAAAACAATAGCTTAGTCGTTGCGAAGTCACTAAATTATTGTACGTTAATATCTATTATTTAAGTTAGGTTTTTATAAATATAATATTGTGATAACAATGTATTTGTTAGGTCGTGTAATTATGTATAAATAATTAAATGAATAAATAAATAAATAAATAAATAAATAAATAAATGTAAAAAGTGTAGTTGTTTTAGGTATTGCTATTCATTTATTATTTCATTTATTACTTTCTAGTCGTAAAATTGGTTGAAATTTTGCTTATAATAACTGTAACTTATGATTTTAAATTGAAGTTAAAATTTATATAATTGTCAATGTCAATACAATTATATCTTTATGTGATGTATGGTGCATGAATATTATAATTCATTGTTGCGGGTCGAAATTATATTTGAATGAGGTTTACATCTTAAACCTCCTAGTGGCTTACATAGTGAATACAATAATAGATTTCATATATTTATATAGAAATATTTAATATTTTGATTAATCATAAATACATTTTTTGATTAACGCCTGTCATAGCGCAGAGGCACAAGCTTGCGACTGTAAACGCGACAGGTTGTGGGATCGATTCCCCCGATTCCAGGAAATGGAATTATTCATTTCCTGGGTTAGGTAACAAGGCAAAGCGCGGCGTTGAGTTCCGTCACTATCCACTATGCCTCAATTCGGCGGAAAGTAGGGAACGGTGTGTCTTAACACTAGGTTCCCTCTGCCTACTTTGCTATATGCGGAATACAGTGTGAAGCTATGTATGTATATTTGTATTACTTTCATCTTTGCACTTTGGTAAGTTAGAGCACGGCGTTGAGTTCCCCCACTTAATACATAATGTCATAATGTAGGCCGCGAAGCGGAAAATGGAGTGTCTCAACACTTAAGTTCTCGTTTCTAAGTAATCGTTAGTGCTTCAGATGTGGTACCATTTAAATTTAGTCAAGATCTGACGAGTAGTTTTTGAGTTATTCGTAATAATTTTGCTTAATTTACTATTTGCAAAAATAATTATTATTATTAAAAATTGTTTTAAACATATAAATAAATTAAATAAATAACTATTATTGTATTCACTATATTAAAACACTGCCTTAGAAATGTTTATATGGAGTTACATTAGAATTAGCCTGTTGATGTTTATTGATGATATATATTGAGATTCAGGCTTTATTTTAAATGTACTGAAATTATTATGAAAAAATCCAAAGAAAGAGAGGTCTATGAAAAATAAATGTTTCTTAGAAAATTAGTACAACTGTATTCTCTCTTTCAATTTCAAATTATTGATTACAATTTTTCGACAGTTAATAAGTTATTAAGCTTTTCTTGCCGTTTGGTATCCAAAATATTATTATTTAAAACTCAAAATACTTACAGAACTCAACTCTAAACTTTAAATTAATTAACTTTGAGTTGACAAAAGATTAATTTTATACTTAAATATACTTATCCTAATATACTTAGTATGTTACTGCTATGTCTATATCTATTGTAAATTGTTTGACAACTGTTGCGAGTCAGGTGTTATCAAGAAAAATCAATGAAATGTGTGAAATCATGATAGTGTAATCAAAATAAATCAAGTAAAATCAAATAATTATTGCAATAAATGAAAAAATGAAAATAATTATGATTATTTCCTAATAATCATGATTATTTTTATATGTAAGTGACAGTTGTCAAACAATATCGCTCGGGCATTGTTGAATGTGGAACACTAAAAGCTAAGTTTGTTTGTAACCGAAGTGAACTGTATACATTTGCCATTAATTTATTCATTAATAAATGAGATGATGATTACTATGTGTTTTTTTACCATTTCCCATTAATTGGTTAAAATATATGTTATAAACTGTTAGCAAGAGTTTGTAAATTCAATTTTTAAAAATGACAATAATATTTAGCATTTTAGTATGAAAAAATATTAAACATTTCTATTTCTCGTCTCTAACAAAATAAAACGCCGCCTTGAGTTCCGTCGCTCAGCATGCCTCAATTCGGCGAAAAATGAGGAACGGAGTGAAGACATAATACAGATATACCTTTACAAATACAGAGTGAAGAACACAGAGAGAAGTTAAAATAATAAAGTTGTTAAAGTTATTTCATTTCCTGGGTTTGTTAACAAGGCAAAGCGCGGCGTTGAGTTCCGCCAATCAGCACGCAATGCCACAATTCGGCGACGGAACGGTGTGTGTTAACACTAGGTTCCCTCTGCCTACCTATATGCGGGATACAGCGTGAAGCTATGTATGTATGTATGTTATTTAATAATATAGAGCGGTTGAAGTGGTTAGTGACTGATTGCTAAGCCACAGGGATCTAGGGATCTAGATTCAGTTAGTTTGCCAAAGCAAAAAGCTTTCTGTTGGATCAACAGCATTTCTTTTGTTATGGTAAAAACGGAAAAAAAACGTGTTTATAGCTGTTACACGCGCGCCTACACGCAAATGAAATCACTGTACACAGCTAGAAGTTATATAAAGATGTATCTTCGGCTACACATATTTTTATAACGGAGCCATCTATCGATCTTCGTGCTAACTAAGTTTGTCATTACGAATATACATATATACAGAGCTTTAATAAAAGCTCCTTTTAAAGTTACATTGAACAATTTCTCTGTTAAAACTATAGATGTCGCTGTGAATGAAAAGAAATTATTAATAATTTTTTTTATTATGTTTTATTTTATGTATGAAATATGATTTATTATATTCATAAATCACTTATTTTTTGGTTTTCGGAAAAATCAACTTTTGGAAAACTTTACATTACTTTGTGATCGCTGGTAAAATAAAAACAAGTCGAATCCGATTAAAATTGTTTCATTATTAGTATTATTTCATACATGTAAAAATTGCAAAAATCATACTAACGGAAATTTTTAATTTGAAAATTTACATTTGACCTATATGTGAAATCCAATCCACGAATAGAAGAGAAGAAACTCCTTAACAGGCCTTGGAGTCACCGTGTTTCTCGTCGTATTGCAGAGAGAGAGGAGTTATGAGAGTACCTGGGACTTACGACCCAACGTGTAGGTTTAAGGGCCCCTATAGTATGTAAAAAACGATCGCCTACTCTCTCCGTCCTCTCTCTACCTAACCAAATTTGAAAAGATTCTATTCTATTATGATGTCTATTATTTGCAAATTAAAAATTATCATAGTATTGACTGAGGCCTGTCGTGGCGCAGAAGCATAAGTGTGCGACTTTCACGTGACATATTGTGGGTTCGATTTCCACTCTAAGAAATGAAAATATTACATATTTATAATTAGTACTTTCAAGTATATATTTGGTAACAAGGCAAAGCGCGGCGTTGAGTTCCGCTACTCAGAACGTAATGGCTAGATTCGGGGGAAAGTGTGGAACGGAAATCTTAAGAGAACGGAATGACTTAACATTAGGTTCTAAGGTTCCTTCTGTCTAGCCTGCTATATGCGGGATACAGCGTGAAACTAAAAAAACGGTAATGTCAGTTCAACTGGAAGCTACCACCGGCTGGTAATGTTATAGTAATCAACATTTGTTCCTTCCTTATATTAAACGTTAAACTAAACCTCGTGAAGATTTAATCTCAAGAAGCGCATTTTCATGCTGAATTAAATATGGTTGGAATGTAAGTTTCTTTCAAAGAGAATATTCTGAGTGAGCAGTGCAGTGGTGATTGTAAAGGAATGAGTATTACCTTATTTAAATTATTAGCAACATTTACAAACATGATGTTTGCCAGTTTTGTTCCCATTCGGGTAAATAATCAAATAGGTTTAATAGGCAGAGGGAACGTAGTGTTAAGACACTCCGTTCCCCACTTTCCGCTGAATTGAGGCATTGCGTGCTGAGTGGCGGAACTCAACTCCGCGCTTTGTCTTGTTACCAAACCCAGAAAATGAAAAAAATCATTTCCACGAGTGGGCATCGGAACCACAGCCTGTCGCATTTACACTCACACGCTTGTGCCTCTTCGACGTGACAGGCGTTAATATTATTATACAGGGTGTGGGGACTCGCCTTACGTTAAATGAAAACACCGTTTTAAGTACTCCTTGTAAACACGATACGATTATAAAATAAGAGTTTTTACTAAAAATGAAAAAGTGTTTTTTTCGAACAAAATAAATAATAAAATATTCGTTACAAAATCAAACGCCATTTGTTACGTATGACGCAAGAGGACACTAACCTGTCAGAGCGGCAACGTCGCACGCCATCTCATTGAAGAAATCGAGTGTTGGGTGAGGGCGATAACGGGTGAACAGATGTTAACACTACGCACCACTGTCTTTAATTTTACACAAACTCACATTTATTAATCTAACTAATAACTAATTTAAATTTAAATTTCAAAAGTCACTGATAGTTCTCGTGGCGAAGTACGATGTTGACGTGGGGCTACGGTTTGATCTTCGCGTTCTCGTTCTACCGCCATTACAAATGTACGACCATAAAAATGGCATCTACAAGTAGAACCATACCTTTCCCGATATATCCGTATTGCGAGAGTTCTATTTTAATGATATTCTCCATAAATCAAAATCATATCAGTGTATTTCGCAGAAGTATACTTAACATGCGCCATTATTAAAAAACAAACAAACTAAATAAGGAAGAAACACTCGTCTAGTTTTGTGTGACGAAAATAAATTAAATATTAACATAAAACAACGACAATAATAAAAGAAATGAAATAATTTGAAAAAGTCACAGGACGAACGACGCGTAAGTATAACTACTTCTGTTACTAAGCGATGTACGCAGCGCGGGGCACGACTGACGACACTAACAACTAACCCAAAGTTCCAAATGTTGGCATTTCTCTTTCCGCTGAGTATAAATAAGCAAAACACAAACATTTATTACAATTTGATTACTAATTTTGATTAATGTCTATTAAGAAATTTTAAAATGTTTTATGACTTGATCTAAAAGTCTAAATTATATTTTTCATTCAAGAATTAATCTTTATTCAATGTAAAAAATATTTGTTATGACTATGCTATTCCTTTTTTCACGGTCAAGGTTATTGTTAATATGCTATTCCCTTCTAACATTATGCCATTTCATTCTGTCATGGTCAAGGTCAAAAAAAGGATAACATAGCTTAAGATTATCAGCTGTCTCAATTTTATTTGTAAATGTATTTATGGGTTTGCAATTCCATTTTTTATTTATAAGCGCAATTGAAAATTCGATGTATCTGTAAGAAAACCATTACATGAAAAGGAACATCAAGCTAAATCGACTTTAAATGGATATTCTTCTAGTCCATAACTTTTTTATAATTGCGGCTATAAATAATCAAGTAATTATTATAACAATTATTTATGCACTACTTATTCGATATTTTTAAAATAAAAATATGAATCGTCCATAAATAATTTATTTAAATATTGTAACTTAAAATGGTAGCATTCTACTCTGTGGTCCGTCGTCGTCGCCTTCCATCTTTCCCGCCAATTTCTTTTAAATTTAAATGTTGCTAATCGGTCAAATAAGTGCGTAATAAATTCCACAGACAATTAAAATCGATTTCCATATAATTGTGGAAATCGATTTTATAAAATATCATGTGAGAATAATTTCTTACATGATATTTTTTAATAAAAAATAATTTACCAAAATTTTAAAGCATAAGAAAGTAAATAAAATGAATATGAGTTCGTTTGTTGTAACCTCGTTCATTCGTTTTCTCGCTCTTTCACTTTAAGGTAAAAGTTATCATTAATATCTACCTGATTTTAATGGATTTTTTATTATAAAAGTATTAAATAAAAAAATCCTGTAATTATTTTTAATAGTAAATAATTACTTAAAATAATTAAAAAAGTAGATACTATTTAATAGAAATAACCTAGTATATCGATTCTTAAAAATCGATATACTAGGTAATCCTAGTATATTGATTTGTAATTATCTGTGTAAGTCAGTTGTCTTTTACATGTCAAGGTCAACATGCGACTGGGTTTTGCTTATTTACATTATTTTTGTTCAATTTCATAGTTTGTGTTAGTCAAAATTATTATTACTGTTAAAATTTCTGAAAGTTAACTTACTGATACGTGATGTGTATGAGTTATAATTATTGTCGAGTGAATTATGAAGTGGATATTACTTTATACTATTGTAGTGTTAAAAAGCAAAACACAGAATCTGAAACTTAGTTTATGGACTATTTATGTAAAGAATATTAATAGAGCAGAATATTTATGTTAAAAACTGTAAGTAAAACGTGTTTCTAACGATGAGAATCTAAAACGAATGAATTCAATCTGTGATTACCATTATCGCTTATAATTTTTAAGTAAGTTTTAAGAGCTGTGGTAACGTTAGTTGTTTTTTTTAAATAATTTAATAGGAACTGAGATAATATGACTGTCTAAAACCCCATCTAAATCCTCTTCAGAGTAATGTGATTATTTTATTATAAACAAAAGACACGTGCGTGAAAGAGAAAGAGATATCTGTCAAGAATATTTTTTATGAATGAAAAATGGAAGATCGGCAACGTATAATAGTATTTTAGTACTACTAGATAATACGTCATCGGTGCGTAATACAGAACGGTTAAAAATCGGGAATCGAAAATAATAGTCCTGCACCTAAACCGTAGACATGCCTTGATTGATATTAATTAATAAGTTAAGTGTATGGTTTTGTAGTATTGTACTCTACATGTGGTGGACCTAAATGTAAGATGAACATTCACACCCTGTATATATTTTTATTTCTCCATTCTAGTAAAATAAAATGCGGCGCTAAGTTCCACCTATCCACACTCAATATCTAATTTTCTGGTGGTAGCCATATTTGGCACAAAAAGCAAAAAAGCAATAAAGGAAAAGGTTATTACACTAAAATTAAATTAAGATCTATTTCGTCCCCATGCATTTACTTATGTATGCAAATGCCTTTCGGCGAGTGGTCGTTTGGTGACGTCATTAGACACCGGAAGTACATTCACGACGTCTAGCGGCCATGTTAATATTTGATAACATCGTCTTATCAGAGAGACTCTGAATATTGCTATGGAGAATTGAATTTTGTTGAAAATTACTGAAAATTTTATTTTATTGGCTTTTTATGATATTTGGTTAGGTTAGAGGGAGTAGCTCTGAGAGTGGAGGCGAGTTTATATACATTTTAAAGGGGGCCCTTAGACGTACACTTGGATCGTAAGCCCTAGACACTGCCTCGAGTTCATCTCCTTGCAATGCGATGGACCCTGTCCTCATATATGAAAATCTAATAAACGCCATTGTAGCGCAATAGTTCAATGTCTGACTGACGCGGTGGGTTGTGGATTCGATTCCCTCATGTAGAAATATTTAAATTATTTAATTTATTATTATTTCTACACTCTGGGAAGACACAACATATCGTTAAATTCCTCAAATTAATACATAATGTCTTGAACCCCGGACGAAAGATGAGAACGGACTATCCTGGTACTGAACTCTCTGCCCACACTGCTATATGAAAAAAAAAGCTATTAAAAAATTACAAAATCCTTTAAATATATTCAAATTCAATTACAATCAAGATTCTAAGAACTTAAAAAATATTATCAACTAAAAAACAGAACAAAACGAGAAACAAGGAAAGGATAGTAATAGTAATTTTCATCTGGATACCGAGTGCGATACAATTACTGTGCAGACTTCACCTCGTGCTTCGTAGAATTAGATTGTTTTCAGGCGATATTACAAATTCAAACGATATTACGAGCTCTCGGGAATAATCAAATTTCAACCCAACTACTTCGTGCGTAAGATTCTATTAAACTTGTTACCAAGAATCGCGGATATCTTAACATTAAAATTGCTTGTCCCTTTACTAAATTTATTATCAAAGAACGTTTAATCTATTATGAAAACAGGTTCACGCTTAATCTCACCAAGGTGGTCAGAGAGACAAAGACGAGGTGTCAAGACACTCCGCAGTGTTCCACCCGAAGTTGAGACATTGAGTGTGTGAGTGGCGGAACTCAACGCCGCCCTTTATCTTACTAGAGCAGAGAAATGAAAATAATAAATATTTTTATCAAACGTATAAAAAATTCTAAACCGCGCCTGTCGAAATTGCTTCTAATGCGAAATGATAATAAAAAAAAACAAGTTGTAACAAGCGTATAAGAATTTCAACACAACTGGATAAAAACACATTGCTTAGCGGTCAGAGTGCTTGGCCGGTTTCCAGAAAGCGCGGGTTTGATTCCCACTGCGTTCAAATTTATATAGAAAAAGTTTTCTAGTAATATTTTACGTCCTTAATAATTAACATTTTAAAATGTAAAAATGATAAATATATCCATAAGGATAGTTATAGTTGTATCGAAACCACAACTAATTGCGTTTAAAGTAAGATGCTGTCTCACTGGTCCATAGCCGCATTTAGAGTAGCCGAATAACATATGTTGTGCTAAGACCTAAGTAAAATGATGAACAGCAAGTGTTTCCTTTACTAACATACTCCTATGAGAGCTGAGTTAATGCCATATGTCGTTGGGACATACATTAAGGCAGTTCTGTCATTTTGAAGCTAATTTTAGAGAATAATGTTATTATATAGAGTGTTCTAGAATATGTAATTTGGAGGCCATCATAGCTCTTTGTGGCTGTGTATGAATGTAAATGCGATTGGTACGGGATTTGATTGCCATTGGGCCATGATTGAATTTAATTTGTTCCCAGTTTTCTACTAAAATAAAGCGTGGTGATGAATTTGCCACTTAACTCTCAATGGTTCTATTTTAAGCGGAAAATAGAGAACGGAGTGTTTTAAAACTAGGTACCTCTGACTACCCCGTTATACGGTAAAAAGACGGTAAAATGGGAAAGCTGCAAATAAACTATTTAGGTAGAAAATGTTATTAGTAAGTTAAGTGCAACAAACAGGATTTTACCAATGACTAAGCAGTTGGGAGGGCGCCAACCTCCAATATGCCTCACTCGCTATTTGCTAGATTACGTTACTTGATTGACTTCATTTGATTTACGAGTTTCGGGATCTAAACAGCTTCCTTGTATACTGACTAGTTGTATTCCGTGACTTCGACACATGGACTGGAAAATCTTGTTTTTTGTAACAGGAATTTCGAGAAATTCTCTACTGTCATGAACCCCTTCATGTATACCTTCTGGAAGGTCTTGATGCTTTTTACTTGGCTTTCTAAAGTCAACCGAGGTCTATCCACCCTCTCTCCCTCTCTAGCCGCTCACCTTTGCTTCATATACCTTATTTACCATTCTTTCACCACTCATCCTCGCAACGTTCCCAAACCACTTAAGCACATTTTTCTTTACTCCTACTTCTTCTTTATTAATCGATTTCAAAAACAGGAGGAGGTTATCAAATTGACTATATATACGTACATAACTTTTTATTGGGTAAACCAATTTTGATGATATTTTTATGTGATAGCTAATAGCTTCTGATCTCTCTCTCTCTCTCATTCTGATCTCTCTCTCATTCTGGTCCCTCTTTAAAATTAATTCAATTAACATGTGACGACTACTTTTCGAGTTATTTGTAATAATCGAACTAATTTAAGGTTTTCTTCTTTAGTTAAATTTTTATTTATTCTTTTTTTAATAATAAAGTTACATAAAAAACGATCTCCTTTTCCATTGACTATTAAAAACAATGCTAACTTCTATTGACATAACATAAATTATTTCCCAGCTAAATATTCCCAATAGGAATCTATCGCTGAATCGAAATCTAACAAAACCGAAAGCAATTATCCCTTATTCTTAAGACTCCTTTGTGCTTCAAATTCAATTATAAAACATATTTCATAATAGCCTTTTAATATGAGCAGGTGATGTTAACGACTCGCGTCTAATTACTGTGTAATAGAATTTATTGGAAACTGAGGGAAGGAATTTTAAGTTGAGTTGAGTAGTTAAAGTTGAAATATATAGCTTTCTTATAGTGTGAAAGTGTGTATTTTTTATTGGATATTAATTATATTTTTCAAAATATTTAAAAAAAATATTATATGTTAATAAAAATGAATATTATGTTTAAAGTTTCAGTGGGACAATGTCTGATTGTGTCATTGGTTGTGGGTTCGATTCTCCCTCAGAGGAAATTTGTTGTGTTTCAGCTTTGAATTCCGCCACTAAACATGATATATCTTCAAAATGGCTGAAAAGTAGTCAACAGAGTGTCTTAGCACAAGATTCTCTCTGCGTACCCTGCTCTGCGGAAGAAAGCGTGAAGCTGAAAAAATATTTACGGATAGGCACAGAGAACTTATTATCAAGTCACTCCAAACTTACGACCCAAATTGGAGACATTGTTTTTTTTTCTTTAGCCAAAGGGAACCTGAGAATCTGGTGTTAAGACACTCCGTTCTCTTTTAACAATTCACTTTCCGCTGGATTGAGGCGTTGTGAGCTGAGTGGCGGAACTCAACGCCGCGCTTTGCCTTGTTACCAGACCCAGGAAATGGAAATACTAAATATTATTTAATATTTTTATTTCTTGGAATGGGAATCAAACCCACAACCTGCCTTGTTTACAGCCGCATGCATGTACCTCGGCACCACGACAGGCGTCTTGTGGCGAAATTGTTGAATGGTGTAACTCAACGCCGCGCTTTGTCTTACCAGAGCGAGGAAGTAAGAAAGCGTTGAGAACGAACCTATACCCATCACATCTCACTCAAATGCTATCCCACTTCGATACCACGAATTTCTGCCTTAATTTTTTTTATACAAAATACAACATCATAAACAAAATTCCCCATTCCCTTGAGACTTAAGGTTTATTTTAATTCGTAGTAAGTCCCGAACACCTCGATAATGACTTTCCGATCGTTAGCCCACTTTGCAGTTTTAACAATCTCCTACTGCGATGTTAAATCTTATTGTTATGAACAATAGCCTTTAATTGCTAGTACCAAAGGAAATTTATATTTTGCTTTCCAAATGTTTAGCTGTATTTATTTATACTAATATTTAATTTACTAGCTATTGATGAAAACAAAAGGAAAAAGCATCTTTAAGCTTTATTTAATCTGTAGTCAGAGACGAAATAGTTTCAGGACACTCCGTTCACGTCTATCCGACGGAATTCGAGACGTATACGCATACATCATATTTTTATAAATCAATCATTCATCATCATCAATTTTGTAAATTGTAAATTTTATGTTATTTTACATGAGCTATATTACTGGAAAGTTTCATTTAAATCCGTTCAGTAATTTTTGGTGTGAGGAGAGTAACAAACACTAATTATTACTAGGTCTTCTACTTGATTTAGTCTGATATATAAAGAAAAAGGAGATAAAATACTAGGGAACGGAAATGATGAAATAGAAAAATTTTGAAAGAGAATGGACTGCCTCAACACTAGGTTCCCTGATTCCCTTTACCTACCCTGTTATATGCGGGATACAGCGTGGAGTTAAAAAAGTGAATATTGCAATTCTTAATATTAGTTAAAGTTGATAATGAAGTGTCTTTACACTGGGTTCAGGCACAAGCATACAACTTCAAGCGCTACTGTTTGTGGGTTCGATTCCCACTCTAGGGAATTGAAGTATAAAATGATAATGTCTACCTGATCACGGATTACTATAAAGTGTTTGAAACGTCGGGTTTCCAAAAATCTATTTTTGAATACTAAAATATACGCGATTAATCCGGTTAAAATAGTTCCATTTAATATGAAATATAAAATATTTGTAACATTTAATATTTTCAATTCCTCGCTCTGATTATAAGATTAGTATATATATAGTTATATTCCGCCCCTCAGCATGCAATGTCTCGATTCGAGAACGGAGTGTCTTAACACTAAGTTCTTTGGTCTATATGTGGGATACAGCGAGAACCTAAAAAATCATTCCTCTGAGAGAGGCTACAACCAATAGTATCTATAGTCAGTCGCTGTCGCATAATATCTAAAACTATTTCATATATTAGCAGAATTGAAAAATTGTAAAATAAATATTCTTTGAACTTTAACATAAAAATGCATCGATTTAACGTTTTCAAATATATATCACGGATTCCGTGAATTTATCTTACGCTTGGAAATATCTTGTGATTTCTTATTTTATACAAAATTTCAAAAACTCTAGTTTTATATGTATTTGAGTATTCAATGTAACTTTTCTAAGATCTATACCGGAAATAGCATAATTTTTAGTTTTTTTCAATATATCAAGTCAGGGAGAGTTTAGTGCTACGATACTCTGTTTCTCCTTTTCACCCAATTTTGATTGAAACTAAAAGAAGACTTTATAGTAATTTCCGCCTATATTTAAGTTATATTTCTCTAAATATAATACTATAGGCTTTTAACATTATATTTTTACTTAAAACTTAAAATAATTGTTATTTCACTTAACTTATTGCTAAGTAAAATATTATTATAGGGAACTGAATTTCTAATATATAAAAACCTAGTCTAGTCTACTAACAAGTGAAATTTCAGTAAACAATTTTTTTTTTCAGCTTCATGCTTTACAGCGCATATCAATGTAGAATGTAAGCCAGACGAACCTATTATCAAGTCCGTTCTCCATTTTTTACTTGAATTCGACACATTGGGTGCTAAGGATCGAAAAATAGTAAATTAAATATGACCATTCCCTGAGTGGGAATCAAATCCACTACCAATCGTATTTACAATCAAACACAGTTCCACTGCGCCACCATGGCCTCAAAATTTCATTTTATTCTCGATCACTCTATATAATAACATTATTCTCTAAAATTGGCTTCAAAATAACTGTACTGTATTAACTGTACTGTACGTCCCAGCACCATATGGCATTAACTCTGCCCTCATAGGAATATGTTAGTAAAGGAAACACTTGCTGTTCATTATTTCACTTAGGTCTTAGCACAACATATGTTATTCGGTTACTCTAAAGAGGCTATGGAGCAATGGGATAACATCTTACTTCAAACGCGATTAGTTGTAGGTTCAATTCCAACTCTGGAGTATGATTATATTTTTAATTATTTTGTAATTGTTTACTACTTTTTCATACAACGACGACTAAAAAGATCAACCTCAAACTTTACAGGAATATAGCGTATACATCATTTTTTTTTCAACTTCACGCTGTATCCTGCATGTAGCGGGGTAGGCAGAGGGAACCAGAGAACCTAGTGTTAAGACACTCCATTCTGTTTCAACAATTCCGTTCCCCACTTTCCGCCGAATTGAGGCACAATATATAATAATATATAAAATAATATATAATATTACAAAAACACCCTAATATATCGGAACACTTAACAAGCAATGTCTCGATTTCAGGTGGAAAGTGGAAAACAGAATGTCTTGACACTAGGTTTTCTCTCTTTACCGTGTTATAAAGCGTAAAAGTTTTACATGATATATTTTTTTTAACTTTCCGCTATATCCTGAAAACATAGAGCTAAGACATTTCATTCAATTAAGACTTTCCTTCCCTATTTTCTGCTGAATTAAGGCACAGCGTAGCGGTGGCGGAACTTAACGCCGCGCTTTGCATTATTACCAGAGTGAGGAAATGATATTTCCATTTTCTAGAGTGAGAATCAAACGCACGCTTGTGCCTCTACGCCACGATTGGCTTTTACACACCCGTACATATAACATTTTGTAAAATATTCCATTGTTAATAATTAAAACAATGTTTTTCATGTTTTTCGCGTTGGCGTCTACAAGTAGGTATACCATTGTGTTCGTAATAAAACTAAGTCAAGGGTGTGTCGGCTGGAACTAACAGCCAAAACGACTTTGGCATGGATGTAGACTTCGAAAATATTTCATTCTTTACAGGCCAAATGAGAAATTTTTGATTAAAATTATTTTATTTTTAAAGCTAGTTTAAACCCTGGTTTTGTGTGGTTATAAATGTCGTTTCTATGATATTAATATATTCGTAGAATTTAGTCTTCAAAAGCAATAAAATAATAACTCAAAAGAATGATAGCTTTACGCCTTTTCCCGCTTTTTATATGGGAAGATATCAGGAGCAAAACGTTCACATACACGATTCCCAATGGGATAGGGATACTAAAAAACGAGGTCAAAAAAAACTTGTCAGTGAAATCACAAATAAAACTGAACATTGTATACCGTCATCCATATATACCGGCTTACCTCTATATACCGGCTTCCCCAAATATACCGGCTTCCCTAAATATACCGGCTTACCTTTTTAAAATTTGAAAATTTTTACCCATCGCCACTGGAAGCTATTATAATAGTCAAAAGGAATCGTGTGTCAAGGCACTCTTTTCTCCTCTTTCTGTCTGAATTCAAGACATTATGTGCTAAGTAACAGAGCGGCGTTGACTTCCGCCACTAATCATAATATCTCTAATTCTGGAAAAACATACCAAAACAACAAACAAGCATTACCCTAAGACCTAAAGACTTATTATAAATATCAAGAAACGCCATTCAGAGCTTTCCCAACTTTTGACAGTTCATCCTTTAAATTACTTTGAAAGTGTACTCATACTCGTACATGTACTAAACATATTATGAGGGATTTCGAATAAAGTTCGTAAGATATCATAGCATTTGCAAGAAAGTTAGTAAGGCTGATTTCAATTTAATGGTTTTAATTGTTGAAGAATTATTTGTTATGTTATAGATTTAGTTAAGTACTAGTTGTTACTGCGGCTTTGCTCGCGTAGTCAATTGTAGTCTATACATATACTATAGTGTTTTTTTTTTTTTTTTTTTTATGGATAACGGATGGCAAACGAGCAGAAGGACCACCTGATGGTAAGTGGATACCTTCGCCCATGAACATCTACAACGCCAGAGATGTTGTAGATGCGTTGCCAACCTAGAGGATACAGATGGAAGAGGAGGACAATGTAGTATTCCGTTCTCGGAACCACCACATTTTGGGGAAAGGATGGGTGGGAATGGGAAAACCTGGCTTACATGCCATCGAACCGGAACACATCATAAGATATTTGGCGGTTCGTCTTTGACATGATAGTGGTCGCGAGCCAGACGGAGGACGAACCTCCTACCACCAAAAGTGTATAGTGCGTATATGCGTTATTTTCCAACTTTTCCAGTTAAGTAATATTTGAAGGCTTCGAAGTAGTCTATTTACTTCAAATTTTCATTTTTTTTACAAAAAATCATATCTGTCGAAATATATACATATATTTTTTTGATAAAAATATTCTATGTTCTTTTTAATACGTCTAAACAATCAATGTTTCATTTGAGTAGTTTGGGTGTGAAAGTATAACAACCTTTACATTCATATTTATAACATTAGTAGAGATTGCATGTAGAGGTTAGTAGGTAAATTTGTAAAATTTTATTGATTGCTTTCTTTTAGCCATCATGACATGGAGGACAATGTCAGTCTGAAAAAATGATTAATTGTGTGTTTGTTTCCCACTGGAGGAACTATGAAAGTACAGCGTTAAATTCCACCACTCAAAACGCAACGCTTTTTGTTCGATGTTCAGCCTAGGTTCGCTTTGACTTTGGCGTATTCCTGCGGCCTCGGATAGTGGCGGTCGAGAAAGAGTATCGTGAAGTTTTAGTGGGTACTCAGCTGACCTACCATCTGCCAGCATATCAGCAATCAGGCCAACCCGTAAAAAGGTTACCACACGTACAAAAAAAAGGTACACTCTGACAATCTTACTATTCAAGGGTACTTTTTTTACTATAAACTTAACACAAAAAACTAGCCACAAAAAGAGAAAGCTGTATTTAACATGTGAATACACAATTTGTCGATGCATCGTAAATATAGTGCATACATTACCCCGTCGATTTTCACGAGCACTCTTCAGTTGTGAATTTCCCACTTTTCCCTTTAGAATAGAAAAGATGGAATTGGTATATACTTATGAGCAATCTTCTATCTGTATATTTATATATAAAAAGCTTGCGTTACTGAGTGACTCACAGACAATGTACAAGTGAAACTACTGCATATACAAAACTGAAGTTGGTCTCTTTGAAAAGTAGTGATTTCTGGAAATTTCTACGAAAACGAAAAAAAAACCGATATTTAAGATTTTATAGTCAACACAAAGGAAATCATAGGATACGGCTAGTGTTTATTATAAAGAAAATAAAATATAAAGGCACCAAAGTAGAGTGGTGTATGATTCTAAATGTGATGGTTATAGGTTCAATCTACAATTCTAGGAACTAATTACATTTAATTAGCAAGGTATTTTATTTACCATTTATTAGCAAGTCTTGAATTGCAGCGTTAAGTTCCCGCCCCCCAATACACGCAACACTGTATACACGCGACAAAGTATGAAAAGAGAGATTTAAGACCAATTTCAACTACTTTATTTACAAAAAAAATATTTTAACCATAAAGAAACAGTCATATAAACGCTAAACCAGTTCTAAAAATCTAACTCCTTGTACTGAAGTGAAGAGAGGAAGTAGGTCGGACGTCACTTCCCATCCCGCAAAGACAAAAGGTAACACAATCACTTGACGCTCGACTTGCTCCACAAAAGACTTATAAATGTTTGATTTAAATGAGAGATTTTATTTTAAAACAAATATTGAAAAAATCTCTGACAGTTAAAAAGCAAGTGGTTACATTTTGGGTTCGATTCTTACTTCCACTGGAGGGATATTATTAATATTTAAGTTATTTTCGTTCCTCCGCTCTGGCATCTCTGACGTTTGGCTTAAAACGCGACATTGAGTGCGCCTTTAAAACGTAATGTCTCGATTCTTCGAGTGTCATGACACAATTACTGGTAAAGACGGAGAATGGATTCATTGTATTAAAAAATGATAGTTTACCCAGAATTATCATTAAGACATGTCAGTTAAATTTATAACTATCTTATCTACCTACCTACCTTCTCTACCTTCCAGCTTTATCTCTAGCCGGGTAGTCAGAGAGAACGGAGCGCCAAACGCTACGGTCCCTGCATACTCTGTCGCCTCGTCTATAGTACCTCTTCACGCATGCCCTCCAGGAATAACTCCTCATGCTTTTGTGATCTTCCACTCCAGTATCAAATGATCACTGTGTGTTCTCGAAGTTCAACCAGGGTTGAGCCCCTACCTACCTCTCTTGCCGCTCATCTTTGCTTTATACATCCTTCTCACCATTCTTACATCACTCATCCTCTCGACGTGCCCAAACCACCTGAGCACGTTTTTCTTCATTCTTATTATAACATCCTCGCTTATACCTGTCTTTTTAAGTATCTTTTCATTGCGGGTTCGGTTAGCCAAACTGGAAACTCACTTATTCTCGAGATCGCATCTCTACATCCTTCATCTTTCTTTGATTCTTTTACCTTTGACCTTACCACGTTTTTTACTGCCGTATAACAATGTTAGTAACAGCACTGCATTGTGTACAGCCATATGTGCAGCGCTATCGTAATTTAAGGAATTGAATATTTGAAAAAAATATACATCAGCCTAAATATAACAATAGTATGAAATAGTGATTGGCAGCTTCGCTTTCTCGCATACCAGGATTAAGAGAACACTCAGTGTCAGGTGTATTCCGCTTTTAAGTCCCAGAACGACGAGATTTCGGGGTACACTTGAAGAACGGCGGAACTCAACGCCGTGCGTTTCTAACAAAGCAGAGAGATGAACACTTAATTTTAAAAACCTTTTCTTCAAGTGCGAGATTCAGACCCACAATTGACCACCACGCTTACAATCAGACGACGTTACACTTCGCCAAAATAATACATTAATAGCTATCCCGCATATAGCAAGAGTAAGGCAGAGAGAACATGGTGTTAAGACATTCCGATTACACTTTCCGCCGAATTGAGGCTTTGCGTGCTGATGTGGAACTCAACACCGTGCTTTGCATTGTTCCCAAATCTAGGGAAATGAAAATTTCTCTTCCTGGGTGGGAATCAAATCCTCCTCCTCCTCCCTCCACCTCTCTCTCTCACCTCTCTCTCTCACTCTCTCTCTGCACCCTCCTCTCTCTCTCTCTCTCTCTCTCTCTCTCTCTACTCTCTCTACTACACTCTCTCTCCACACTCCCTGCCACTCCTCTCTCTCTCTCTCTGGTCACTCCTCTCTACTCTCCTCTCTACTCTCTCTCTCTCTACCTCACTCTCTCCTCTCACTCTGTCCTCTCTTTCTTTACTCCCCTCTCTCTCTCTCTCATATATCTCTCTATCTCTCCTCTCCTCTCTCTCTCTCTCTCTCTCTCTCTCTCTAGCACCTCTCTCTCTCTCTCTCTCTCTCTCTCTCTACCTCTACCTCGGCACGCTATTGGGACCTTCTTGACTCTGCGCCGTGGGCTGAAGCGGCATATTAATAATTTGATAATAAATAATAAAACAATTGTTATAATAACTCGTATCCTCATATAAAAAATATACAATTAAATAATAAAGTCATACATTAAGAAAATAATTCTAGTACATTTAATATAAAAAACACAACTAAGTATAATTGGCTTGATTCTTTAAAAGCATCTGCGGTCCTCCGTCGCATTAAACGCTAATTTTATTAAGAGCAACAACATGTTGCTAAAGAGAACATTTCTTTAATTAAAAAAAAGAAAGGACTATTCCTGTATTGTATTAATATTATCATAATTTAATTTACATAGAAAATTGTTTGTTGTAACAAAAAAGTAATTTGAATTTACATATAATGAAATATAAAAAAGTTGTTTGTTACGAATAACTCAAAAACTACTCATTAGTACTTAATTAAAAGTTAAAAATTATGCTCTAACATGCATAAAAAAATAAACTCCAATTAATAACCATTTGCTTTTTTAAAAAATTTTATTAGCAAGTCTTAGTGCAGCGTTAAGTTCCGCCCCCAATACGCAACACCTTGAAATTACACTTTCTGTGTAATTGAAACGAAGTTTATGAACACTAAGTTTTATTTGACGAGATAAAGTTTGAAAAGAGAGATTTAAGACCAATTTCAACTATATTTACAAAAAAATATTTTAACCATAAAGAAACAGTCATATAAACGCTAAACCAGTTCTAAAATAATCTAACTCCTTGTACTGAAGTGAGAGGAAGTAGGTCGGACGTCGCTTCCCATCGCAAAGACAAAGGTAACACAATCATGACGCTCGACTTGCTCACAAAAAGACATAAATGTTTGATTTAAATGATTTATTTTTAAAACAAATATTGAAAAAATCTCTGACGGTTAAAGCAAGTGGTTGTGGGTTCGATTCTTACTTCCACTGGAGGAATGATTATATTTAAGTTATTTTCTTTCCTCCGCTCTGGCATCTCTGACGTTTGACAAAACGCGACATTGA
>JAKGSA010000842.1:201087-225353 GCA_033558755.1 Philaethria dido | reverse complement strand
CCACCATACTAGTATCGCATAAGCAACGCAAGACAGCTTCAGACTCGATACAACCAACTAACACCGCCATAGCAATTCAACTAAGCCTAGGACATCGGCCTCAGTGACGCTAAGTAACATTGAGTTGCTCCACTGACAGCGGTTATCAGTAAACAATAAAGTTCACCGAACCCCGTCGGTCACGTGTCGCAAGTTATATCAATATCCTCCGCCATACAAGTATCGCTAATGCGACGCAAGACGGCTTTGAACACAGTACAACCACCCAACATCACCATAGCAGTTCACTTAAACCAGACGTTTCAGTCTCAGTGACGCTAAGCAACGTTAGTTTATCTCTCTTAAGCTCGATCACTTAGATCCACTATATGTATCGCCCCAGTACATATATATGTCTTATTAGACTTTTATTCGTATAAGAATTATGCCAATTTCCTCTTAAATGCCATATATCATATTTATATTTCATATGCGGTTCGAGTCTTACAGCGCTTTATATTTGTTCGTATATCAGTATATAGGAAGGTTGACTCGACACCGCTGCATCACCACATGCTGCCTCCCTATATATGCCAGGCAACTGTTATGACATTCGGGAGGGGGTAACCTAAAATTCTTACTACATTTTGTATGGCATTACATGAACACCACCCGCATTTCGGACGTGACGCACACAATGTGACATTTCCATACAAAGTGACATGTTCGTTCACTTTTGTATATTGAAATTGATTACGTGTTATTATTATGTATACATATAATTCATGTACTTATTTTCTAAATTTAATATTATATTTTATTTGCATTTAGAATTTTATTTATAATTCATATTTTATATTTTAATTTATGTTTCGATAAGTACTATAGTACATATCGTTACAGTCCCCTCACAGGGAAAAAGCTACACCCAGTGAGAAAGCTGGCGACCCACTTATAGTGTAATTTGGTGAAAATATATCTAGTACATACTCTTTTATGTTTTCCTTCCAAACCCTTACATGGTGACCGAGTTCCTATATACGAATAATACACGAATATATTTATTTTACTTTTCTATAAAAATATGAGAAGTTTCGTCGTTCTAAGTTTTCTTTATTCATCCAAATTTGTATTGTTATGGTTTTTTCTATTTTTGTTACTTTTGAGATTGTATTTGAATAACATTTGTCAACCCTACCCCTGTTGAAAACTATGAAAATATATATTTTATTACTTTTTTCATGTTACTGAAATAGTTTTTTACCTGAATGTCTCTTTTTATTCTAGATTTCATCATACATTAAATAAAAAATAATCCAAAAATATATATATCTTCATTCACGGAAAATCATTTAGGTATACATTATTGTATTTATTTATATTGTTAAAGAAATATTTTTATAGCTTGTGAATCTCTTGTAAGAAACAGAGACAGAATTTAGTGTTGGTACTCTCTACTACTCGTTCTCTATTTTTTATAGATCTGACTTCGAAATTACGAGCTCATTTATGAAACGGGGGAAAATAATATATTTTTCAGTTTCACGTTGTGTCCCGCACATAGCAGGGTGGGCAGAGAGAACCTGAGAACCTAGTATTAAGACACTTCGTTCTCTTAATATTCAACTTTCCCACTTTCCGCCAAATTAAGGGATTGCTGATCCTGATGATGATGAGTGGAAATCAAACCTACAAACCTCGCGTTTACAAGCACACGCTTGTGCCTCTCCGCCACGACTTGCCTCAAATAATAAATAACTTAATAATAATATTTCCTTCAAGATATCAAAAACAACATTCGAGCCATTTCCCGATAATAGCTAATCAAAATTTGTGAATATTTAATATAAAAATAATTACAATATTGAACTTAACATCAAAGAGTCTTAAAATAAAGTTACAAAGAGTTATTACGTTCTAATTAATATTTGAACGCCTATCGGACTGGAAATTTGCTTTTATTTACTAACCGACTCCATAAAAAGAGGATGGAACAAACGTGCGACTTTAAATGCGACAGGTTGTGGGTTCGATTCCCACTCCAGGAAATGTAAAAGTGTAGTGTTTTCATTTCCTAGGTTTCGTAACAAGGCAAAGCGCGGCGTTGAGTTACACCACTCAGCACGCAATGCCTCGATTCTGCGGAAAGTGGGGAACGGAGTGTCCTAACACTAGGTTCTGAGTTAGCTAGTTTTCACTGCCTACCCTTGCTATATGTGAGAACCTAGTGTTAAGAGACTCCGTTCTCTTTCAACAATTCCTTTCTACACTTTTCACCAATTGGAACATTGCGAGAAATGAAAATATTAAATATTATTATTTTAAATTTTCATTTCCTGGAGTGGGAATCGAACCCATAGCCTGTCGCGTTTGCAATCACACGCTTGTACCTCTGTGCCACGATAGGTGACAAGTCACAAGGAACAGAACCGATATTTATATATAATGGAAATAAAATAACAACTTTTTAATGCATTGCATGAGAAAAAATATTGTATTTATTTTAGAAAATTAAATTGTAACAAGATAACATGTTTATTTGCTTAAAAACTTACATTTTGTTGTAACTTTCATGATCATTCATCTTATATAAGTTAAAACCACATCGAAAAAGCTACCCATATTTTTCCTCCCCATAGCACATTCCCATAGTTTGGTTATGACAAAATAACTCTGAAAGTTTGTAACAGGCGGTACGTTTTGACGATGTTGCGGTAACTCCAAAGAAGTTTAACTCAGGAATCTGCATCATGCGTTATGAGATAATGTTTTGCATGTGTTACCATTTCTCGACCAGTGGCAAGTTGTGGATTCGATTCCCATTCCAAGAAATGAAAATATTAAATAATATTTGGTATTTCCATTTCCTCGCCTTGGTAAATAGGGAAAGTGCGGGGTTGAGGTTGAGTTGACGCAATGCCTTAATTCGGTGGAGAGTAGAAGAAGTAGGGAGTGAAAATGTTAAAAGAGAAAGGAGTGTCTTAACACTAGGTTCTCTGGTTCCATCTGCCTACCCTGCTTGATACAGTGCGTGCGTGATACAGTGTGAAGCTAAAAAAAGAAAAAATATATTTGTAGGGTTTATTTCATGTATACGTAGGCTTGAATATGTTAATAGGTAGAAAGTGTATGATTTTTAGGGCAGGCATTTTTAAGTTTGTTTCTTTTTGACCGACTTCCAAAAAGGAGGTTATCGATTTGACTGTAAAATACAGTTATATGTGTGTTATCGAATAACTTTTTACTGGGTGAACCAATTTTGATGATTCTTTTAGGATATAATAGCTAGTGTTTCTGATATGGTCCCATTTGAATTTAGTTAATATCTGACGAGGAGTTTTTAAGTTATTTGTAATAATGTTGCTTTTTAGTGCATTTTATACTAACGATATTGGAAATAAAAAGATATCTATTATATGTTTAAAGTAAACAAGTAGTAATAAAATCTAATACAATAACTGTGTACGGGAAGTAGAGCGGTATTGTTACCTCACTGTAAATATTTATTTAATAGTATTTGTTCTTATAGATTTATATAGAAAGCTACTTTTATCTAAGTAAAAATAAGTATTATTTTATTCGTATAGTATTTTTAAAGAATAACAAAGTGGATAGAGAGGATCTAGTGTCAAGACACTACGTTCTTCACTTCTCTGCTTGAATTTGAGACATTTCTGTTCAGGATGAGTACTTAACACCACGCTTTGTTTTAACAGAGCGAGGACATTTAAAATAATTGAATTTTCCATTCAGGTTAAACGCTATATTTCTTCTGATAGGTTGTCGATTGGATTCCCACTCCAGGAAACGTAAAGTTTAGTATTTTCATTTCCTGGATTTAGTAACAAGGCAAAGCGCGACGTTGAGTTCCGCCACTCAGCACGCAATGCCTCAATTCGATGGAAAGTGGGGAATGGAATTGTTGTAAGAGGATGGAGTGTCTTTTCCCTCCGCCTACCCTGTTATATACGGGGTACAACGTGAAGATATAAAACAAATGGTAAACAGTTCACGATATTGAGTTTCAACAATCAACACGCTATTAGGTGTAAAGTCGAGAACGGAGTGCCACAACACTAGGTTCTCTATGTCCACATGTTTATTGTTATTTCAAAATATATAACATAAAGATAATCAGTAATCTTAACCAGACTTTTTGTACAATTATATAATAATTATATATCATAATAATTATATACCAGAATTTAGATTTTCGAAAAAGAAGAAAAACAATCCGTTTTATACATTCTACCTGAATTTGAGACGTTCTATGTTAAATGAAGGAATTCAACGCTGCGCTGTATCTCACCAAAGCAAATGAAGCAAAAATAATTTTATATAATCATTTCCCCGAGTGAGAATCGAACCCACAACCCCGAGTTTCCAGTCCGAAGCTGTCCCACTGTGCCATTGAGGTGTTTATTATTCACGATGACCGTCCGATGACGCCTTACAATGTAAAACCTTTTAAAATTTAATTTAATTTTCGCAAAGAATGTTTCAATATTCAGATTCTGATAGTCATGGTGCTCTTAATTGGTACGTCAGTTTTACACAAAAACGGGTGGTTATAATAAATGGATGATCTTGCGTAAACTTTAGTACTATAGATGAATATTCAACTATACTATACTACGGTGTTTGTAGATTTGATGTTTTTTTGGTAGCAGGGTAGGTAGATAGGGGTGAAAATTTTAGTTAGGCAAACCGGTAAATTAAGGAAAGCCAACGCATATTGAGAGAAGCCGATATACATATTTAGGGAAGCCGCTATATGTCTCATATTTGTACTTTTAAAAGTTAAACAAGCCGGTGGGAATCGAGTTGTGTGGACGCCTCGCCACTGGTAGTACACAAGTAGTAAGAGAGATATTAAGATACCGTTCTCTGTTCTATGATTGAATTATTAGATCTTGTAGGGGGAAAATATCTGCATTTGTAATATAAATTAAGCTTGGCGGGCCGCAGGTTACAATAGATAATTATCAATTGACAAAAACAAACACCTTATGAGTTCGGAAATAGTGATTAGTGATAACGCATTGCGTAGCAACGTACATATCGCTTTATGCATGCATGTCAAACCATGGTAGTGTGTGTAACATTTATTTTATTAAAAAATGGTACCATTATACACTCCTTCACTATATAAACTATAAGTGTGCCAATTTCCATGCTCTTCCGTCCGTGTAATTCAACAAAGTTTTCGGTTCACGTATTTATATATAGATATAATTCCGATTCCAATATATTTTGAAACAAAACGAAACGCATACAAAATGCGGTAATAAATTATTAATAATGTTATTCATGTTATTTATATTTATGATACACTAGCGTTTGTACGTGACTTTGCTTATATTGAATTCTTGGTAATAGCACTTTAGGAAGCGCTTTAAAATTCAATGTGAATATTTGTATTTTAATATTAAACGAAAGTGGGGAACGGAAATGTTGAAAGAGAACGGAGTGTCTTAACACTAGGTTCTCTGGTTCTCTCTGCATGTTCCGCCAGTCAACACTCAATGTTATGAATTTAGGCAGTAGGTGGCTAATAGAATGTTTGGATACTAAGTTCTTTCTGTCTAGCTTAAAAAAAAAAACTTCCACACCGGAAGTTCCGTACAATCAAATCTTTAATATTTATATAATTAGCTTCACGCTGTAGTCTCTTCTCTTCTCTTCTGTAGGCAGAAGGAACCAAAGAATCTAGTGTTAAGACACTATTCTCTTGAGATTCATTCCCTACTTTTTCGCGGAACTATTGGCGGAACTCAGCGCCGCACTCTGTCTTGTTTTCAGAACGAGGAAATGATAATAAATAATATTAAGTATTATAAATATTTTGAGTGTTGCCGCATAACTTTTAATAGGTGGAACCAATTTTGATCATTTTCTTTTTTACGACAACTAGCTCTTCGGATATGGTTAAATTAAAATCTAGTTTAGTCTTTAAAAGTAGTTTATGAGCTATTCGTAATAATTTTACTATTCAGTGTGTTTCCTTTTTTGTGAAAAAAAAAATATTTTAATACGTAACAATGTTTAGAGCAATTAATTATATATTTTAGTTCCCGTATAATCCCCGGCGGACAGTTTGACGGCGGTATTGGGAGAGCGAGTAAATTACCGTTCACGTCGCTACCTCTTAGTTACGGGCTGGTGGAAATGGCTTAGGTTTTAACCGATTTAAAAAAAGGAGGAAATGTATTATTTTTTATTGAGTGAATCAATTTTAATATCTTTAACAGGCCTGTCGTGGCGCAGAGGCACAAGCGTGCGACTGTAAGCGCAAGAGGTTGTGAGTTCGATTCCTACTCCAGGAAATGAAAATATTACATAATATTTAGTATTTTTATTTCCTCACTTTTATAATAAGGTAAAGCGCGGCGTTGAGTTCTGCCACTCAGCACGCAATGCCTCAATTTCGTCGTAAAGTGGGGAACGGAAACGTTAAAAGACCACGGAGTATCTTAACACTAGGTTCTCAGGTTCCTTCTGCTTACCCTGCTACGAGCAGAATACAGCGTGAAGTTAAAGAAGGAAGAAGAATTAATTTTGATGTTTTTGCTTTATGATAACTGATGCTTCTGTGTTCGTATTTAACTTTAATTAAGATCTGGCGAATAGATTTTGAGTTATTCGTAATGTGCTCTTTATTTAAACTCGGTTTCCTTTTTTTGTTCAAATCTTAATTTTAAATTATTATTCAATATTATAAATAAAAATGTCATTTGAAAGTTAAAGTTAATTAATTTTATACAAAGTAAGAAGTTACAGAGAGAGGACCGCGAACAGTGGAGAGGAACGCAAATGCGCCCTTGAAGCTACACTTGGGTCGTAAGTCGGTACTCTCCAAACTCCTCTCTCTGCAACGCATTGGGCACCCGCACGGTGAATACATTGTGCGCTAAAGAGTTTCTTCTCTTGCCTCAAAAATATTTTTTTCAAAGAGCAAATTAATTTCCGTTCCCCTCTTTCCACCGTATTGAGGCATTGCGTGCGTTGCGGAACTCAACGCCACTTATTGCATTATTACCAGAGCGAGGAAATGAAAATTTTAAATTATAATTATTAAAAATATGTAATTATTGTAATGGGAAACGAAAACGTTAATAGAACGGAGTGTCTTAACACTAGGTTTTCAGGTTCCTTCTGCATGCCTTGCTATTTGCGGGATACAGCGTGAAGTTATAAAAAAGTAAATACATTTCTTTCACCTTCCATCAAACGTAAAAGGGTATTAAAGGGCGACAGTAATAATATTTTTAAGTAATATTCACATCTTAGCTCCCACTTTACACTGAGTAAGTCACGAAGTTAACATTAAGAAGGCTAATTTACATTTGTCACTTATTAAGAAAATTATAATTTTCCTCTCGGTTACAGTTAGAAAGCTTTTTGGTATTTAGTTAGGTTCTTACTATAATACATTTTACGTTTTATTATAATTTGTAAAGTTTTTATAATTCTGTTTTAGCCTTGAATGGAACTGAATGGAATAGAGTAAGCCGGTATATTTAGGGAAACCAATACATAGAGGTAAGCCGGTATTTTTAGGGAAGCCTGTACATGGAGGCAAGCCGGTATATAGGTCTGACTTAGATGACGGTTTAGGATGTTAGTTGTTGACCTTGTTATTTTGCAATCTAATTTCTAATGTTTTTTGATCTCGTTTTTTTAGTATCCCTAATCGGTTAATAAATCCGCTATTAATTTATTGTAATTTACAAAAGGTAAGCCGATGGGAATCACGTTATATGCTTGGCCAGGTTAGTAACTCGATTTGGATATACATTTTCTTCCCATATTCCGCATAGCAGGATTATCAGTGAGAATTTTATAGATAACGGATGACAATCGAGCAAAAGCACCTGATGGTAAATGGTTACCTTCGCCCATGGACATCTACAACACCAGAAGTATTGTGAATGCATTTCCAACCTAGAGGATACAGATGGAAGGGGAGGACAATGTAGTAGTCCACTATCGGAACCACGATGGAAAGGATAAATGAGAAAGGGGAAAAACTTGCTTACATGCCATCGAACCAGAACACATCATTAGATATTTGGCGGTTCCTCTGTGACATGATAGTGGTAGCGAGCCAGTCGGGGGACGAACCTCCAACCACCAAACTACTGGGATACCTGCCTCTTACAGGACGATACGTAGCGACGGAGGGGAATTGTATTCTTACTCCGCCCCCTCACAGGGATCTAGTATCAAGACATTCCGTTCTCCATTTTCCATCCGAAATTATGCCATTGTGTGCTAAATGGCGGAACTCAACACCACAATCTATCAATATACATAAATTAAATTATCTTATCAACATTTACAGAGAAGTTTAGTTAAACTCGATCTAGCCAATTTAAGCTCACGTTTCGAAACGTTTTAATTTGTCTTTAATCACTTCCTCACCTTCGCTTTCTTACGTACATATAAAGTTATACCAAAAAGTTTGTTAGAACAATGTACTCTTTAATGAAAACCGTTTAAGTCAAATGAGATATAATTATGAATGTATTTAAGTATAGTATTTAAGTATAGTAGTATTTATTTAAGGGGAACGGAGTGTCTTAACACTGGGTTCCCTCTGCCTACCTTGCTATATGCGGGATACAGTGTGAAGCTATGTACGTATGTATGTATAAAAATATTTTTACTGTATTTATTATCAAAGAGACAGGTAAAGTCAAAGTATTATTGTTTTCAAAATCAGAAGTTTATTGCTTTATTTTTTTAAACGTCAAATAATTTACCACCGGTTCACTAAATCTAATGCCTCAGACCTGAGAAGAACCGGCGCAAGAAACTCAGCGGGACTTTTTTGCTTACAATTATTTATTAGTGACAATGATACTTTCGAAATAGAGAGCGAGCATTTCATTCCCAAGGCATGTTATCATTTAATAAATCACTAATTAGGTAATAACCTTTAACACACAAACGTCTTTTTACAATTTTTTATAATTTGTAAAATGGAAAATTCTTTAACTTTTTCTGGAATCCTATTGTAAAAGCATATACATTTTCTCAAAAAATAATTACGGACTCTACACAATCGAGTTACAGAAGGTAGAGAAGTTCAGTCGACTTTTGACTAGAGATTACTGTAGTAACAATAACACTAGCAAAATTCCTAAGTATGTGATTAACACTTTTAACTATCAAAAATATTAAATAAATAGCATTCTCTGTTGCCGAACAATTGTTCTTAGAAGTAACATACGCGAATAGTATTGTATCTCATCGCTTTTCCCCTGTGAGGGGACGGGGTTAGAATACAATTTCCCTCCGCCGCTGGGTAGCGTTCCGTAAGAGGACCACTATCATGTCAAAGACGAACCGTCAAATATCTTATGATGTATTCCGGTTTGATGGCATGTAAGTCAGGTTTTCCCCTTTCCCACCCATCCTTTTCCCAAAATGCGGTGGTTCCGATAGCGGACTACTACATTGTCCTTCCCGATACAATGCCTATGGTGTTGTAGATGTCTATGGGTGAAGGTAACCACTTACCATCAGGTAGTTCTTCTGCTCGTTTGCCATCCGTTATCCATAAAAAAATAATCTCATAGTATTATATATTAAAGTCTTATTTTTATTATTTGAATGGACTAAGTTAATAATATATTTTACGCATGGTTTAGGGGTCAGAGCGCTTAAACGGTTTCTAAGAGGAGCGCAGGTTCGAGTCCCGATACGTTCTAACACTTCAAACTATCAAAAATAACCAAGCGAATCGACTATCAAAATATTTGCGATTAAAATAGTTATAATGCGCAAAACTTATTATAAGATACTTGAATAAATTATAAATAAATAAAAATAATAGTTTTTCCTTTCTATTGTCCCTTTATTTTGTTGCATAAGTAGGTAGAACCTAGTGTCGAGACACTCTGTTACTACCCGTTGGGTATATTGTTAACCAAACGGGATATTTTGTCTCACCATGACATATTATACGAACTACACTTTCTGCCAAACAATGACATGACAATCCTTGTAACGGCGGAACTCAACGCCGCGTCTTACACTAAACAATTCCCTTTCAACGCGTAAAGTCACTACTAATACATCAATAATCGTCTAAACTACTAACAATATCGATATCAGATAAAGGAGGTCACGAAGTTAAGGTCGGAGCTTGAGGCGTTACACAAAACGTTAATTAAGTTATTGGAACTCGGATAATGGAATATCGATTATGTGCTTAAGTGTACTTTAATGAAATCGATTTAAATTTACATGAGACATGCCAGACATCCAGAATGTCAACACTTTACAACAGTGGCGAAGCGTCCACACAACACGGTTCCCACCGGCTTGCCTAACTAGCTTGAGTTTTCAATAAAACAAGGTAAAGAAAGGTGGAGATCTAAAATAAGGTCATTAGGAAAATATTGGGTATAAAATTGCAAAAAAACTCTGACATCTTAAACACCCTAAAAAAAAGATCATCACCAAAATTCGATTCTGAACTTACTTACTCACATCCTATATCGGCTTCCCGGTTATACATCGGTTTCTCTAAATTTACTGGCTTGCCTAACTAAATTTTTTACTTCTCGCCACTGGTGCTTAAATGTACTTTAATGAAATTTATTTAAATTGATTACATGTTTTGACAATACTTCACAACTATACTAGTTAGCAAGTGACCAACATTTTCTAGAAGATGTTCTGGCAGCATAGCATCCAAAAACTGATTTTTGGAATTGAAATGAAGAAAAATATTTTTTATTAAAATTTAGTTATTAAAGAGAACGCCTGTCGTGGCGCAGAGGCAGAAGCATGCGACTATAAACGTGACAGGTTGTGGGTTCGATTCCCACTCCAGGAAATGAAAATATTATGCATTTATAATAATTTATTTAGTATTTGCTGTAGTAAAAAAGTAAAGCGCAGCGTTGAGTTTCGTCACTTAACAGGCAATGCCTGATAGGTCGATTTAAATTTAGTTAAGATATGATGATGAATAGTTTTTTAGTTACTCGTAATAATGCTACTTTTGAGTGTATTATTATATAAGGTCGGTTTTCCCTTTTTGTTGAAATCCCAATTATTTAGATCTTCAATTAAATATAAATAAACTCTAACGCTATTGACTCAAGCTGAAACTGTCTAACTGACAGATAGCGTACAGCCAAAACTACTAGCCATTAAAAGCTGAAATTTGCCATGTACACTCCCTGGGGAGTGTAGGGGAGCACTCAGAGAGGATTTCCGGAAATTCTTATGAAAACTGGAAATAATAGGATTTTAAATTTTATAGTCAATTCAAACGATGTCGCTAATAGTTCACGAATAAATTCGAATAACCTATTTTTTTAATGACCATTGCGAATGAAGAGTGGATTGTGCTTCTAACTGAACGAATATCGAAAAATGTATTCATAGATACATACATGGGCGTTAGCGTCCTTTAAAATATTAGTCAATTTTATAAAAAATAAATTTCTAACTTTTTCAAATAATAAAAAAAATAGGGCAATGTAACCGCAAGAGATTCTGGGTTCAATTCCTATTAAATGAATGATCTTATTTAGATTATCTTCTATTATTTATTATTTCGCCTGTCGTGACGCAGAGGCACACGCGTGCGACTGTAAAAGCGACAGGTTGTGGGTTCGATTCCCATGCCAGGTCATTGATTTTTTCCTGGGTTTGGTAATAAGGCAAAGCGCGGCGTTAAGTTCAGCCACTCAGCACTCATTGGGTCAATTCGGCGGAAAGTGGGGAATGTAGTGTCTTAACACTAGGTTCCTTCTGCCTACTCTGCTATATGCGGGATACAGCGTGAAGCTATGTATGTATGTCTAAGTTATTTTCATCCCCTCTTCTTGGTATCAAAGCGCGGCGTTGAGTTCCATCACGCTTTTATCAATACCATGAATACATACGGAAAATAGAGAACGGAGAGTCTTAACACTAAGTCCTTCTAACCTACCCTATAAATAGAAGAGCTGAAAGAAAATCAATGGAAATAAACTGTAATTTCACAGTAATTTTAATTTACACCTTTAACCGGTTTCCTGTTTCAAATACGAAGTAAGGCGCTAACTTCTGAACAGTGAAGTCCCGCGAGAGATGTTACGCGCCATTAACTAAATAAACTTTTATAACGTGATAAATAGATTTTTTTTTAAATATTAAATATAAGTAATATTTCTTTCTTTATGTAAGTGGGGAACGGAGTGTCTTAACACTAGGTTCTCTCTGTCTACCCTGCTATATTCGGGATACAGCGTGAAGCTTTGTATGTATTTCTTTCTTTTTGTAGCTTCACGCTGTATCCCGAACACAGGGTAGGCAGAGGGTACCAGAGAACCTAGTGTTAAGACACTCCATTTTTTTTTTTAAATTATATCTTCCCCATTTTTCGCAAATTGAGGCATTGCGTGGTGAGTACCAGAACACCAGAACGGCTCACCAGAGCGGAGAAATGATAGTATTTTAAATAAAATTATGTCCTCACGTTGTCCCTTCTCATCAGAACTGCCTTCCCCACTAGTAGCTTCCGGTAATGACAATACTGACATCTTGTAGTTAATTGACGATTCTAAAGTGCTTCTAAAGTCTTCTTGCAATAGCTTATTTGAATAAAGAATATTTTGATTTTGTTTCCGAGAATCGAATACACAACCTATCGTGATTACATTCAGACAATATCCCACTGCGCCATGACGGCTTCTTAAGATTATTTATTGCTAGGTGTATCCCCCGACTTTTCTCGCGTGGTCAATGTCAGTCCATAGTACATATAGAGCGTTTTTAATATCTCTAAGAATATGTGAACTTTGTTTCATGATAATCGATTGTGTAATTTTGGCGTGAAAGCATAACAAACAATATAATCATAATTATAATATTAGTAGGGATAGCAAGTAGCCTAAGTTACTCGTTATTACATCAGCTACCTGCCATAAAAGTCCCTTCACAATCGGTCTAGCCATTTAAGAGATAAGCCGGAACAAACAGACAGACAATAATTAAAAAAATATCTATTTTAATATATGTATCGTAGATATATTCATATGCAAGTAGTAAAAAGCGGTTATTTTAATGTTACAAACAGAGATTCCAATTTTACTTATATGTATAGGTATAAAGTGGGTCTGACCTTGTTCGCGAAGACTCTGTCCCCCGAGAGCAATGGAAACGCGTCATTAACTCGCGGCCCTTAGAGACGTATTGGGAATATGCCCGAATATTAGTTTATTTATTTTTTTATGGCTTCACGCTATATCTCGCATATAGCAGGGTAGGCAGGGGGAACCTGAGAACCTAGTGTTATGACACTCCGTCCTCTTTCAACATTTCCGTTCCCCACTTTCCTCCGGATTGAGGCATTTCGTGCTGAGTGGCGGAACTCAACGCTGCGCTTTTCCTTGTTACCAGACCCACGAAATGAAAATACTAAATTTAGAATTTTCATTTCCTAGAGTGATATTAGTTTATAAGTGATATAAATATTTTTATGTTTACTATACGTAAAACCGTATTTTATATGATAGCTAGTGTTTTTAATGTGGTCTCATTTAAATATAGTTAATATCTGACGAGTTTTGGAGTTTTTTGTAATAACGTAACTTTTTAGAGCATTTTATTAGAAGTTGGTTCTTTTTTTGTTAAAATATGAATTAATTTATAAAATTTCTATAGCTCACTCACTCAGCACGAAATGTCTCAACTTTGCGGAAAGTGAGGAACGGAAATGTTACAAGAGAACGGAGTGACTTAACACTAGGTTCCCTCTGCCTACCCTGTTGTATGCGTGATACAGCGTGAAGCTAAAACAAAATAGCAAATTTCCAAATCTATAGTAATTCTCAGAATCAGTTGATGTCATAAATTGAAACTGTTATTAGTATTTTGGCTCTGATATTTAGTAAATTATACGCTTTAGTTCTCAGCAACTTGTGTTGATCTTGTAAACATATCTATGTGTACGAGAGTAAATATATCGAAATTTCGTTCTAAAATTTTGAACATGGTAGAATTTAAACAAGAATCTTTGAAATTCTATTATATATTATAATTTAAATAAAATATTAAAATATATGTATTAATTTAGTTCAAATAAACATCTTTTTAGATTCACTTTGTATCCAGCACATAGCGGGTAGGCAGAGGGAACCAAAGAACCTAGTGTTAAGACACTCCGTTCTCTTTTAACATTTTCGTTATGTATTTATCGTTATACTATGACTAAAGTTTACAAAATCATTATAAATTGTGGATTTGTTATTCTGATGTGTAACCTATATTATTGTAGAGTTGCATCTAGATTCGTTCAGTAGTTTCAAAGATTCATCTTCAGAAGCTTTAGTATTTATAATATTTGAAGGAAATAGTATTTTTTGGTAGGATAAGTGATGATAGAATGATAAGAAAGCAAAGGTGAGCGGCAAGAAAAGTAGGTGGAGACCTCGGTTGACCTTCGAGAACACAGTAGCAATGATACTGGAGGAAGGTCACGTAAAAAGCACGAGGATCCCCCGGCATGCATGTAGAGTTTAATGACTGTGGACGAGGCGAGAAAGGTATGCAGGGACCGTAGCATTTATATATATATATATATATATATATATATATATATATATATATATATATATATATATATATATATATATTATAGGTATACATATATAATTTGTTAACGTTAATATCCAATGAATAATATATCTAAAGTACACAATGACAGTAAATATTTGACTTTACTTGGTTACCTCGTTATCAGTAATTCGAGTGATAATTAACAAACGAGATAATTCAGAACTAAAACAACGAATCCCAAATGAACTTGCTTTGTATGAACTTTAGCATATAATAAATATCAGCATAATCAAAAATTCTAATATATTTTGGAATATATTCGAAATATCTCTATAATCTATTAAAGATGGACTAAATCAAGAACTACGAATAAAAGACTAAAAGTCAGAACCTAGTGTCGATTCATTCCATTCTCCACATTCCGTCCACTATGAACATTACCTGTAGCGCCTGTCGTGGCGCAGAGGCACAAGCGTGCGACTGTAAACGCTATAGGTTGTGGGTTTCATTCCCACTCCAGGAAATTTAAAAGTTTAGTATTTTCATGTCCTGGGTTTCCTAACAAGACAAAGCGCGGCGTTGAGTTCCGCGAAAGCACGCAATGCCTCGATTCGGTGGAAAGTGAGAAAAGGAGTGTCTTAACACTATGTTCCTACCTACCCTGCTATATGCGGGATACAGCGTGAAGCTATGTATGTATTAAAACATTACGTGTTAAGTCGCGTAAATTAGCGCCGTACTTTGTTTTACTTAAAATAACCTAAATATTTGGGGTTAAATTTAGAAGCGTAAACTACACATTTCATTTGCTCCTAATAGAAAAGCTTGCGGCCATCTTGACAACTTGTGGCGCAGTGAGACAGCGTTTAGCTGTAAACGCAATTGATTGTGGCTTGGATTGCTACTTGGACGAATGAATGTTTTTTTTTTAGCTTCACGCTTTATCCTGCATATAGCAAAGAAGACAGAGAGAATTTGAACTTAGTGTCAACTCCATTCTCTTAAAATTTCTGTCCTCCATTTTCCACCGAATTATGACATTGCGTGCTGAAGGAAGGATCACAATGTCGCGCTATAACTATTATAAATATTTAATATTTTCATTTCCTGGAGTGAGATTCGTACCCACAACTTGTCTCGTTCACAGTTGCACGCTTGTGGCTCTGCGCCATGACAGGACTGATTATACTTGAATTATTTTTATTTCGCCGCTCTGGTGAAATAAGGCGCGGCGTTGAGTTCCGCAATTTAACACATAATGTCTTGGTTTTCTCTTTCTATTTTTTTTTTGATTGAAATTTCTGTACTATAGATATCAGTGGCGAAGCGTTCATATAACACGATTCCTATCAGCTTACCTTTTGTAAATTACAATAAATTAGTGGGGAATTTACTAGCAGATAAAGGTTAAAAAAACGAATTCAAAAATAAAATAGGGAGTGAAACTATAAAGGATATAAAACCTATACCGAAATTTATATATACTGGCTTACCTCTATGTAGCGGCTTACCTTCATATACCGGCTTACCTAAACATACCGGCTTGCCTTTATAAACTTTTCGCCCCTCACCACTGATAGATATTTATATTATGATAAAGCATTTCGAAGGCTATAACGACGCTTTATAGCTCGATACAACAGTGATTATCTAATAATAACATAATGCTCGGTATTTACTCAAATGAGACATAAAATTGGACATCGTAAAATATTTATAACTGTATTTCCTTTTATTATATAGCGAAATAAGTTTATTATATTATATTAATTTATTACAAATGGATATTTCCAATATAGCAGAAGGAGTGAGAGAAGAGTGTAGTGACTCTACCTATACCTGCTTTCATTGCTAATATTTAAATTTTCGTTCGATTTGAAAGCAATGTAACGAAATTACGTCACAACCATGAAACAGACACATAATTTTTTTTTTATATATGAAACTAGCTCGGCGATAAAATGAAATAGAAAATACCTACCTACATACCTGACTTCACGCTTATCCCTAGCGGGGTAGTTAGAGAGAACGGAGCGCCAAACGCTACGGTCCCTACCTACCTCTTTCGCCTCGTCCACAGTCATTAACCTCTTCATGCATGCCCTCCGGGGGGTCCTCATGCTTTTTATGTGACCTTCCTCTAGTATCACCTTAGGGGGAGACCTTAGTTAACTTTCGAGAACACATTATCAATGATACTGGAGATAGAAAATACATAACATTATTTTATAATGTATTAGTTCGCCAAAAACGTACAAAAATGATAAACCTTACAATTATCATAATACTCTAAGTACTTTATATTCATTGAATTATCTCGAAGGCTACTTTTCTGAAATTTTACAAACATCTTTCACATTTTTCTGTTACCATAATCTGATTAGAATACAATAAATAATAGCGAAGAAGTACAAAACCTAAAAATAATGCATAAAAAGCATATTAAATTAATAAAATAAGTGTTACACACTCCATTGAAATCCATGTTTACAAAAAGTGATATATACGTTGCTGGGCACCACGTTATTAACGCGTCAACGGGGACACTAGTAGAGTTAATAGTCTCTCACTTTTATTTAGCTTCACGCTTTATTCCTAATATAGTCAAAGAGAACACACCGTTAAACGCTACAGTCCCCGTATACTTCTTTCGCTTTTTTCACAGTCATTACATAGAGTTATAATTCTAGTTGATTTATATCTAAAATAGGCCTCGTATTATTAGTTTCTGCAATATGTGCTCGAATATTGCTATGTAAATCATAGCTAAGTGTATTATTGATATATTCACGTTCAGTGGGAACATTAGACTGTATGCAATGACTATGAATTCAATTTTAGCCTGAAGGTTTAAATAGGCAGAAAATTTTTGTCAAAATACTCCACTCTTCGTTTAACATTTTAAGTTGAGATATTATTGAGCGTATTGCGTGCTGAGTGGCGGAACTCAACGCCGCGCTTTGTTACCAAATCAAGGAAATGAAAAATTCTATTCCCTGGAATGGGAATCGAACCCTCTGCCTACCCTGCTTTATGTGGGATACAGTATGAAGCTATGTATGTGTGTATGTATGTATGTATGGAACGTAACTTAACACCGTGATATATCTTACAATAGAAAGAAAATCAAAATTATTCCCCCTAGCGGGAATAAATGGCGTCTACCTTTCTCTATCCATAATATACTAATATCATATATTTCTCCTTTTTTTAGCTTAGGTGGGTAGAGAGAACCAGAGAACCTTGTGTTAAGACACTCCGTTCTCTTTTAACACTTCCGTTCCCCACTGTCCACCGAATCGAGGTATTGCGTGCCGAGTGACGGAACTAAACGCCACGATTTGCTTTGTTACCAGAACGAAAAAATGAAAATACTAAATATTATTTAATAATACACAAATGTCAAATACTTCATACAACAAGAAATATATTATTTTACCAAATAACCATCGAATTGGTAACGATAATCGTCAACACTCTGTCATATAACATCGTTCAAACACTGAACAAATATCTGTAATCATACAAATGGTATTTCGGAAACACCTCGGTTTATTCGACCAATAATGACCGGTAGTAAATCGATACGTTCCTAAACTAGTACTGCTATATACGGACTCTATGTCATTTATACGAAAGTTAAATTGATTATTTCTTGCTTTTTATAAGCAAAGATCTCTCTCATTATCTCTATTTTAGTGACTCTACCTAGAGGTTCATTGTTAATATTTAATTTTATGAAGTGAAATCTCTTTAGAATTATTGTCATTTGAAAGCTAATGTAACGAAAATGCGGCACGACGAAGATAGGTAGAGGTCGTAGAGTCCAGTCATGGAGTAGATTCGCAAACGTGCTATGTAAACGTGATAGGTTGTGGGCTCGATTCCCATTCCAGGAAATGAAAATATTTATAATAATTAATATTTAGTTTCCTCGCTCTGATAACAAATCAAAGCGCGGCGTTGAGTATCGCCACTCAGCGCGCAATGCCTCAATTTCAAATACGGAAATCTTAAGAGAACGGAGTGTCTTAACACTACGTGCTCAGGTTCCCTCTGTCTACCTTGCTATGTGCGAGATACAGCGTGAAGCTAAAACAAAATACAAATGCTATTTCAGAAACACCTTAGTTTATTTGACCAATAATGACCAATAGTAAATCGATACACTCCTACACCAGTACTGCTATATAGAGCCTCTATAACTCTGTATGAATTATTCAGAGGTTGATGTTATGGTTTGTTGTTACTATGTTAAATTGAAATGTTTTTGTAAATTGTATGAATAACTTCAATGTTAAATTAGCTTTACTTTTTTTTACCTTTTTTCATTTAGGAGGGTAGTTAGTTTAGTGTTAAGACACTTCGTTGTGCATTTTCTACCCAAATTCTAGACATTGTGTGTTAAGTTTCGAAACTCAACGTCGCGTTTTGTAAGGCTAGAGCGGAGAAATGTAAATATTACACATACATGCCTAGCTTTACACTGTATCCCGCATATAGCGGGGTAGGCAGAAGGAAAGTAGTGTTAAAACACTCCGTTCCCCACTTTCCGCCGAATTGAGGCATTGCGTGCTGAGTGGCGGAACTCAACGCCACGTTTTGCCTTGTTACCAAACCAAGGAAATAAAAAAAAAAATTTGGGTGATAAGTAGAGAACAGAGTGTCTTGACAATAGAAAGAACTCTACCATATTATATAGTAAAAAGCTTTTTGAATAGTTTTAATAAAATATCTAACATAACTCCACTTCAAACTTTTGATTCAAAAGTTAACTTCAGTAACTCGAGTATTTCGATGCAACTCAATTACGCGAGTTAAGGCTAAATTAGATTCAACTTTGAAGACTACAATATGGAAACACTGCGGCTATTTCGAAATCGTTATGCAGATATTAATATCTAAAATATTCAAAATTACAGTGTTAAGTTCCGCTATTCGACACATAACTTTTCTACAAGGGCAGGGAGAGAAGAACGGAGTGTCTTAAAAAAACCTTTTCTTTGCCTACCTGAGATATGTAAAAATAAAAAAAGCTGATCTATGGTTACAATTGATAAATAAAATAAAATAATCCCAAGTCCTTACTAATATTATAAATGCGAAAGTAACTCTGTCTGTCTGTCTGTTACACTTTCACGCCTTAACTACTGAACCGATTCTGATGAAATTCGGTATTAAGATAGAACTGAACTTGGGAAAGGGCATATGATACTTTTTGTCGTAAAAAATAGTAGAAGGGGTTGAAATGGGGGATGAAAGTTTGTATGGAAGTTCCTTGTTGTCAAACATAAAACCATGTAAGATTGTTCTACTGCTTACAACCTTCACACCTAAACCACTTAATCAATTTTGACAAATAGTCTGAACCATGGAAAAGACTATATGCTACTCCTTACCATGTCGTGTGATATAAACGAATTCCACGCGGGCGAAGCCGCGGGCGGAAAGCTGTTAATATTATAAATGTGAATGTAAGTTTGTTTGTTACGCTTTCACGCCAAAACCGCTTGACCGATTTAAATAATGTAGTCCAAAAATTCTATATTTTTAAATAAAAAATGGTTATTGTGCCTCACTCGATATAGATAGGTATAGTGTGTCGCAGACTTTTTTGTAGATATTTATAATATCTATAATTAATTAGGACATTTTATGGTTCTATCTTTTATAGCTTAAGCGTAACTAACTTTTCTGAAATATCTTACGGAATCCTATTTTTTTCCAAAATAAAATATAGCCTATTTTACTCATGGGTAATGTAGCTTTCGAATGGTGAAAGAATTTTTAAAATAGGTTCAGTAGTTTTTGAGCCTATTCATTACAAACATACAAATAAAATTTACCTCTTTATAATATTAGTATAGATTAAAATATGCTTTAGCTGTATAAATATTTAGTATAATATAAATATTACGAATTTGTTAAAAATAACTGCTTCACTTGACACTTGGAAAACTCCCTAGATTTTATGTTCATCTTTCACTTTCATTGTATGAATCATACCTAGAATAATGTTAAATATTATAGAGGCACTATATATATGCAATTTTCTTAGTATCAAAAGAAACACATCCGGTCAGACGAGTTAATCTAATTTGTACGCATGATGTTCTTTCCACATCTACACTACGATTCAGCAAATATATTGTAGTCTGTATTTACTATATATGTTTATATATGTTTTATAATTCTAATGACCCTATCAGAATTTAGTGTCACGATTCTACGTTCACCAACTTTCACCCAAATTTAGGACAACGTGTATTGCAGGGCGAAACTCAACGCCGCACTTTGCCTTACCAGAGCATGCAATATCAAGACGATTAAGGCTCGAAGCCACAACCATTGTGTCTACAGATAGACACTGTCTATTTACGAATAATTTTTAGCTTCACGCTATATCCCGCATATAGCAGGGTAGGCAGAGGGAACCCGGGAACCTAGTGTTAAGACACTCTGTTCTCTTTCAACAATTAGGTTCCCCACTTTCTACCAAATACAGGCATTGCTGAACATGGCATGGCGGAACTCAACGCCGCGCTTTGTCTTGTTACCGAAAACATGGGAAATGAAAATACTAAAGCTTACATTTCCTGGAGTGGGAATCAAACCCACAACCTGTAGCGTTTGTGCGCCACGACAGGCGTCGAATAAATGGCTTTAGATTTTTATATTCTTTTTACATTTTACAAAGCAAAGTAAACAGAAGGAACGTAGAGTCAAAACACTCTGGACCCCACGTTCCCTAATTTGAGGTAATGTATATTGGAAAGCGGAACTCAAGCTAATCCCAAAACTAGATCATCAACTATATAAACACAAACATAATCAAAAGTTAAACACAAATATTGTGTTTACGATTTCAAAACGAAATCACAGGAATTAACTAGTAATCTAATAAACAATTTACATTTAAGCTGTAGAAAGCTCTATGTCAGGGGTGAGCAACATTTTTTAGCAAGGGGTTTATCTAATGAAAAAAAATGGTAAAACTTAATATATCGGACCAGTCGTGGCGCTGAGGCTGGTTATGGATTCGATTTCCACCCCAGAGTACGAAAATATTTTGTTCCGTAGTTCCGCCACTCAGCACGCAACGCCTCAATTCGGCGGAAAGTTTGGTACGGATCATAAGAGAACGGAGAGTCTTAACACTAGATTCGAGTCCTCTTTGCCTACCCTGCTATGTATGTAAAGTTGTATATATCGGGAAAATATCTGTATCTCTATATAAATAAAAGCTTGGTGGACCTCATAAAATGATTAATCGGGCCTTAGTTTACTCACCCCTGGTTTAGGTAATTGCTCTATGGGACATTGGACGCGATTTGTGTAACACGAATGCTTTTTACAGCCTTTAAATTGGAAATTCTAAATAAGAAGAAAAGCTCACTTGAATGAATTACTCGTGTATTATGCGACGTATGAATAGCGTATATAATATATTTTTGTTACTTATTTGGGCATAGTAAAGTAAGCAGAGAATTTAGTGTTTCTAAATTAAGAAAAGAAAATAATTTAAATATAATCATTTTGTCGAGTGGGAATTGAACCCATAGCCAATTAGATTCAATTTCACTGTCCCATAGTGATTTCGACAAAGGTTCTCATAATTTTGATAATGTAAGTATAATGATATTTTCTTAAAACTTATTTATCTTCAAATATAATTTGCACATAGAGTAGTTAAAAAAAACCTAATATTAAAACACTTCACCTCCCTCCACCTTTCAAAGCACTCTAAGTGTCGTAACTCAACGCCGTTACATAACATAAGTGACAAATTACCAAGCGTAACCGCATAAGTTATACCCACGTAACACCGTATTATGCGTAACCTCGTGACGAGGGGTAAATTAAATAAGCGTGTAATACCAGGCTCTACGCACAGTGTGAGGTCGAGCTCGCCTTTATATGCCAGTAATAGGGAAGATTAACTCATAATAGAAGCACCGGTGATGAATTTTAGTTATACCCTTATTGTATGGGATTATAAAATACTTGTATGGTTAATAGTGGCCTTTATCCCAATAGTTGTTGGTTTAATTAATTATTTACGAGAACTAGTGTCCCCACTGACGCGTTAACAACGCGTTGCCTTTAACAATGTATATGTCACTTTATATAAACATAGATGTCAAACTATGGTAATGTGTGTAACATTTATTTTGTTAATTTATTCTTTCTTTCTATGCATTATTTTAAAAAAAATATTAGCATTCTGAACTCCTTCTGTATATAAACTATAATTGTGCCAAATTTCATTCTCCTCAGTCCGCGTAGTTTTCGTAAAAAGGGGTACAAAGTAAAGGAAGATTGCTTCACGTATTTATATATAGATGAGGCGTTGAATTCCACCGTTAAGTATGTGAGGTCTTCAATTTGACATAAAGTAGAGTTTGGAATGAAATTTCTGAAAAGCAAAATATGAGTGAGAGCTTACAAATAGTTATATTAATACGGTCGATAATTATAATGTTTGAACTTTCGTAAATGCTTTAAGATAATTAAATCGGTGAGGCCATCGTGTCAATGGAACAGGGGCTAACTTTGAACGTGGATGGTAATGAATTTGATTTGATTATTCATTATTGTACTTAAAAAAATATATTAATAAATAAGAAAACAATATACCATAGATACATATGTATATACGGCAGGAGATATATGACGAAATACAGATGAAATTTGTGATATTTAAAGTAGCAGTCTGATATCACTGAATGTGAACTTGCAAGTACATATTTTTTTAAATGATAATAAAAATTGCGGCTTTGACTTTCACGGAAAGTAGAAAACGCTCGGCACTTTTAATCTGTTATAAAAAATCAAATTAAAAGTATTGTTTTTAAATTATATCGTTTCAACTTTCATACATGTCCTCATGCTTTTTACATAACCTCCAGTGTCATTAATACATACTATATTATTTTCTCATCTTAAAACATTTGCGTCACGTTCAAAACAAATGACACACTCGTGTCTCTACATAGCATACTCTATATCATGTTAATCAGAATATAATATAGGAAAAGAGGAATCGAATCGAAATCGAAATCAATTTATTTATATAGAGAGCTATAATAACAAATAATAAGTTTGGCAAAATATAGACAACGTAAAGTAGGAGAGTCCAGTCACGGCAACCGTTCATTGTATAATCAGGGATGACAAAACTGAGGACTTGCTTTATTTTTCTTTTTATATATACGCATCTCTGAAGATGAAAATAATTATAGAACGGAGTGTATTAACACTAGGTTTTTTAGGTTCCCTCTATCGACCCTGCTTTGTTGAGGAAACAGCGTGAATTTGAGAAAAAAAAGGCCAAGGACACAGAGAGTGAAGAAGAGTTCTCTACATTTAGGGAATTGTAGAGATAATACGTATTGAGTGGCGTAACTTAACGCCATACTTTCTCGTAAGTATGGCCGACTTGACTAGTGAAAATAATTTAAAATATAATTTTCTAATAGATATAAAGACCACAAGCATGTCAAACAGGATTTTCCGAAGCAATGTAATTGATTCCTTTGAAAATATTATCCTTATATAAATATTTATATTTGATTTTGTTTACTCAAGTTATATTTTGTATAACTTTCCTCTCGAGTGAACGCAAATAATGATTCGCCACAAACGTTTGTATTGGAGTAAGTGAAACTTCTGTAGCTACTTCAAATAAATGCCAAATTTTTTTGTTCACTTCATACACATTA